>CM044107.1:928931-1362012 GCA_024174645.1 Lemna minuta
GAAACTTGTCTCATAAAGCTATTTTAAGTTTGTTTGATCAAACTTTAAGATTCAAGTTTGACGCTTTTATATTTGAAGCTACTTATCTTCTTATTCTTCTTCTTCCTGTGAGATTCCTATTTTATGACACATCATAAGCTTTAAAAACTTATCAGAAGCTTAACAATTTGCTTCAATGATGTCAAGGGGTTTAGCATAATATCAGGTAGATCTTCATGAATAATATAAAGATTAATGCCCATACTTGCTTGTGTATAGAATGAGAAAGCATAAATGCACCTTAATATCATGATTATCCACAAGTTAGTATATACAAATAATGATATCACCGCATATGGTCCACTATGATGACTAAAATAGTAATAATTGCAAGATAGAAATATCTATTTTGTATTGGATTAACATTGATATTCCTATGGTAATTGAGAAGCAGATTTGGAGGCGATCACCACTACTAAAAGGAAGATTGACATATATCACTATCAATACGTCTAGAATATATAAATCAACAATTAAAAAGAGACTATAGTAGATCTTGAAGGATGGAAAAATGATTTACATTCTATCTCCATAATGTCCATAATGCTTCATGCCAAGGGCAAATCTCTCGGAGCAATAACATTATGGGTTGGTGAGCATTCTTATTCATCCATATCATCATGTTATGGGTTGGTGAGCATTCTTATGCATCCATATCATCATGTTATGGGTTGGTGAGCATTCTTATGCATCCATATCATCACGTTATGGGTTGGTGAGCATTCTCATGTGTACATGTCATGACATTATCATTCACTAGTCATCGATGCCACGTTCTTGTGTTCTAATCTCTATCTCTTCTCTATTTTGCAAATCTGCAAAACTTACCGTTTACACTTTCGATCAGGGTTGGAGATTTTCCCCAAAAATTATCCATAAATCAATGTCGGCCTGATTTATTTAATTGCTTTGTATGCTTCTTAACTATTCTAGAAAGTTTAAAATGATGAAATAATTTCCTCTCGATATTATTGCAGTCGTTGTCACGCTGACCACGCCAATGATATTGACGATAGTTTTACATTTTTTTATATTTTTTTTGGGCATTTGCATGGACAGAAGAGAGGGATCAGGGAAAACAAGCTCATCACCAGCGTTCACATCAGCTGGATAAGACGGAGGCTTCTCCCTCGTCCACCCGTTCCTATCCTCTTCCCCCGTTCCACACACCATAGAAGACGAAGACGACAACGAAGAAAAGTGGACCACTCGGAGACGAGGACTCTCGTCTCTGTCCATTTTCAAGCCTCTCCTCCAGACCTCCACCCTTGACGCTATACAATCGAGAAAACGAAAAAGAAAAATGGAAAAAAAAGATATGGCTGACGACCATCGTCTACGCAGGCGGGGTCTGCCCTGTGGCAGACGGCTCGATTCTCCCCGGCGTCGACTTCAACATGAACCCGCCGTGGCTGGTAGCCGGCGAATCCTCATCGTGGTACACGTAAGCGAATCCTCCATGACGCGTCAAGTCCATCCCGGCCATCTCGTCCTCCGCGGAAATCCTCAGCAAGTTGAATTTATGGAGGAAGAAGAAGAGCGGACCCATGGTAGCAGACACCCACCCTGCGATAACTATAATCTGCACAATCTGCGCCCCCAGGAGCTTCCCTCCCCCGCCCATGAAAGCCCCGTAGGCCCGATCTGGGAACCCGGGAAACACCTGGTTCACGTACTTCTTTTTCGCGAAGAGCCCCGTGAAGAGTAGCCCCCAAGCACCGCACCCGCCGTGAAGCTGCGCCGCCTCAAGAGGGTCGTCGTATTTCAGCTTCTCGGCGAGCTTGTTGAAGCCGATGAGCACCCAAGCGGCGACGAAGCCGCAGATGATGGCGGCCCACGGCTCCACGACCGCGCACCCGGACGTTATGGCGGCGAGCCCACCCAGCAGCCCGTTACAAACGTCCGTCACGGCCCAGTGCCCGGAAAGGAGCCGCTTCCCGAATAACGTGGTCAGCCCGGCCGCGCACCCGGCCAGCGTGGTTGTGACCGCAGCGCGCCCGACCGCGGACCACTGCCCGTTCATGGACCCGGACGGCTCATACGTCTTGAAAATGGTCAAGAAGGAGCCGGGGTTGAAGCCGTACCATCCGAACCAGAGGAGGAAGGTCCCGAGCACGACGAGGGACGCACTGTGGCCGCGGAGGGCCACGGAGCGGCCGGCGTGGTCGAATCGCCCGATCCGGGGGCCCTCGATAAGGGCTCCCCAGAGACCCGCGATTCCCCCGACCATGTGCACGACCCCCGACCCGGCGAAATCTATGGCGCCGGTGCCGAAGAGAGGGTCGACGGCTTTCGCGGCGCCGAGCCACCCGTCGGCAGACCAGACCCAGTGCGAGACGATCGGGTAGACGAAGCCGGTGAGGAAGGAGGAGTAGATAAGGTAGGCGACGAACTGGGTCCGCTCGGCGATGGAGCCGGAGGTGATGCCCGCAGCCGCGATCGCGAAGGCCCACTGATAGAGGAAAAAAGAGTAGTCATAGCCGGGCGAGGGGACCTCGTTGAGGCCGAAGAAGTGGCGGCCAATGAACCCGTTAGAGGGGGCGCCAAAGGCGAAGGCGAAGCCGAAGAGGTAGTACGAGATGCCCCCCGCCGCGGCATCGAGCACGTTGGTGAGCATGATGTTCATCGTGTTCTTGGCGCGCACGGAGCCGGCGCAGAGCATCGCGAATCCGATCTGCATGGCGAAGACGAGGTAGGCGGAGAAGAGGAGGTAGGTGCTGTCGATGGCGAAGCCCGCGTCGACAAACTTGTTATCTATGCTAGCGAAGCTGCTGCTGATGTTCGTCAACGACTCGCAGATGAAGGACACCGTTCCCGCAGACATGTTCCCTCCCAACATGGAAGGGCAGCTCATGTCCGCCATCGCTTCTCTTTCTCTCTCCCTCTCTCTCCCGCTTCCCTTTCTCTCACTCTCTGAACAGAGGAAGATGAAAAAGTGGTCTGAAAGGGGGGAGTTTATAGCGAACGTCGAGCGGGGCTAGTTTCGGGATTTCAAGTCCCAACTTGGGCTCATCTCCGTCAGCCGTTTGTCCAATTTATTCTCTCTTAGCCCTCTAAATGTTACCCTGTGAACGGGGTTCGATACTCCGACCGTTCGACACGTGTCATTGGTGGCGACTTGCGCGGCTCCTATTGGTTGCGCCGCCGCAGGGTCGCATCAGCGGATTCGGATCCTTCCGCAATTCTCCGCCAATCCGTGCGAAGATTCCGTCCTTAATTTATTTAATGCATTTGGTCAACGCTTGAGGAGGACAGACGACATGATGTTCTTCGTGCATCCATTCGTACCAAGAAGAGGAGATTCCAGATGATTTTCGGAATCCCCGGCTGACCTCCCAGACTAGCATGGTTTCCGTTTCTTCTGGACCGATCGGAATTCAGTCTGAATGCCTTGAATGCGGATTCGTCCGGATTCCGAACGCCGCACGCAACCCGTCTATCTGGATTCCGAATCCATTTTAAATTGGAGGTTCAATGTCAACGCTTTGGATCTTCGTAGCATCGATGTCAGACGCGGTGGAATCCCTAATTTTTGATTCCACAAGCAACCTAATCAAAGTCAACAACTACTGTTTACGCATCACGACCAGCAGACGGTGAATTGTCTGCAAGAATTTTCATGGAGACCTCGGGTTTCCATTAACGGCTCATTAACGCCACATCTACTAACTGTTTCGGTCGAGGATCGAAGATGGACAGACAATTCACCCATCCATTAATGAGCCAGAAGGAGACGAAGAGCACGGAACAAGGACAACTCCTCATTCGTCCTCGTGCAAGAGTCTGGCCAATAAAATTTTCGGCAATTATCGACTGCATGTGGATCTCGGCGATGAGCGAGAAACCATGAATAAAGTATGTCCTCGCGGTGACGACTTCAGATCGGGACCCGAAGCGGAATCCCCGTTTAGAATTCCTCCCCACTCCCTGGTTTAGATGATGAACTCCACCTTCCTCGAGCAGGAGGACCGCTACCGCGCGTGATGTTCAGTCCTTTTCTCCGCTTTAAAAATGTGGCCCTACGCAACTGCGTTTCAAAGAAGACAGCCAGCTGAGATTTTTTTTTTCTTCTTAACAGGTGTTCGTCGGTCCCAAGCGGGCCAGCCAATCGCGGCTTTGACTTTTGGGACCTGCGTCTAGAATCACGTACTGTCCGTGTGGAATCCTGATCGTCCGATGAGTCAAACCGCGTTCTGGGCGAAAAGACTCCAACCGACTGGAGCTTTTTGAAGTCGTTCTACTCTGTTGGAATCTCCGGGCCGGAATCTCGGATCCGGCGCTGATTTCTTCTCCCTGCTTAGCCCACCACTCTGTCTTTGGATTCCAGGAGTCACGTCAATTTAAGACGTACACATCGCGATCGGGGTTCTCCACCACTCCATCGTCCTGAAAAATCACGTCATTCTCTCTCTCTCTCTCTCTATCTCTCTCTCTCTGAGATTCAAGCGTTAGGTTCTCCACGAACGTGGATGGATATTGAAGTCGTCCGGCCCGCAAGCCGTGCTTTTCTAAAGTCGTCCGGTCAGGCAGCTGGCAGTCGTGGCCGTCATTTACAAAGCCGTCGGCTCTTCTCTTCGATAGCGATGGCGGAAGTCCGCATTCTCATTGATCGACACGACATGATGCTACTTTTGAACACCCGGTTAAAATCCGTGCGTAACGAAAAATACTTTTAAATTGTTTAATCAGTGTAAAATTATTTGAGAAAATGGAAATGAAAATATTTCGGAATAAATCAGTGAAGGATTATTAATCGCGCAAGAATGGCAGATTTAAATCCAGAGAAAAATCCAGATTTTAATAATGCGCGCGCATGCTCGCGTGCCGTTGGCATTTACGCTTCGGCTGACAACGACGTAAACCAGCCCCGACTAGTGATTGTGAGCTTGTTTTTCTAATGGACTGGAAATATTTAATTCGCGAGGAAGGAAGAATCTCGAAGCTCTCACAGAAACGAACAATGGAAGCCCTTTCAGTGAAACCACGCTACCCGCAACAGGCTAAGCGCACTGACAGAACTCTGCGATGGATATTTTTTACAGGCGTAAATGAACCGTACGCCCGGGGAACACTCCGAATACCTATGATCGGCGAGCTCTTGCCGATCAGAAATAAATGATCCTTCGTTTATTTAGCCGCCGGGTAAAGAAGATAATTTGAACTCTCCCGTCGCTCTCTACGAATATTTATAATTCGAAATGGCCGATCTACTTCGCGGGCCAATCGTGGCGATATGTAAATCGATCTCCACAGTCAGTCACCACGTTTTGGCGCTTGGATTGCAGATCTCTCTCTTCCTCCCACCCTTCTCCATGTCATCGTGATCATTTGAGCACAACCAGCAAGGACGCCGGAAACAGCTTGCCCCCTCTTTTCAATCACAAATGACCAAGGAAAAGAACAAAACAGAAGCTTGCATCGAGCTGCTTTACGATAAGTTATTTTAAATAAAGAATAGAGCGAAGAAAATAGTTGACTGCTTCATCTTCTTAGCTTTAAACCTCTGGTACGTAGGTTCCTTGAGTATCTATCCCTAGGTCAACTTCTTAAGCTCCACGACAAATGGGAAGGTGTGGGGGAATTTAAAACCCGGGTTATTCAAGGGGACTATGGCCTCCCCATTTGCAGGGTTAAGAGGATCACTAAAAAAATTAAAGCTTTAATCCCTTGATTCAACTTAATCGAATCACTTAAGAGGGATTTAAGTGATAGCTTTTAATCTATAATAATACAAATTAATGTCTCTTAATAGAGATTAAAACATAAAAATCTATTTTTAGAACAAAATATGCATAGTTGTAGGGTTCTCCGGTTCCGGTGACGGTATTGGCCGGTGTCGGTTCGGTTAAACCTATACTTTCGGTGATATATTATTTGCGTTGAATAAACATTAAATTTTTTATAACATTACAATTTGTATACATATATATATGTTTAAGAAACAAATGACAAGAGATCATCGCTTCCCAATAAAATATAAATAACATACAAAGAATTTAAGATCAAAATAAAAAATAGTTAAATATTGGCCATTAAAAATAATCAAAGTTTTAGGTTCTCGAGGGAACAAACAATAGAGTTTTAGGATATTATCATTTCACAAATGTACTATCTTCAACTTCTAAATTAATTTCATCATCTTCAGTGGCATCCTCGCGGCTCCACGACTTTAAGGTCATCAAAACATATATAGTGTCGGACGTTAACCTTCCTCTTCTAAATGTGATAATTCCTCTACTTGTGGAAAAAAGACGCTCAGAGTGAGAGCTTGATGCACAAATAGAAAGGAACTCCTTTGCGAGCACTGAAATGTGCAGATATTTGTTAGATCCTCTCTTGTGCCACCATTGTAATGGGTCATCACGTAAGCAATCAATGCAAGGTTCAAATAAGTAATCCTCTAATTCAACCCCTGCTGATTTCTCATATAGTGTTGTGCTCCTATTTGATTGTTGCTCCATAAATTACATCATTACTTTTGAACACTTGTGACTTGATGAAGACAAAAGATCATCAATTGGCGTAGAACTCGAAGCTTCTATGATACGTACTAATTCAAGCATGTTAAGTATAATTTCCTTAACAAAGTTGTGCTCACCCTAAGGTATATGTCCCAACTTGAATCTAGGGTCTAGCACTGTGGCAATAGGAAACATAAGCTTTCTCCTCACTTGCATATTATATTTTAGCATTTTCTCCTTCATTACTCTGTAAGCGCATCTTAGTGCCTTTTGTTGGTCATTGCTCATTTTTGGCCCTGTAAAATCTTGAAGATGATGACCTAGCTCAAAAATTAAGGAGTCCAATCGTTCAACTAGAAGTCCATAAAGGCCTGATACATTTGGCGATGTAATTGATTTTGACTTAGAAAATATCTGAGTTGCCTCACGGAAAGCCAAGAGTTCATCTGGAAACATCTTTAAGAGCTCCCATTCTTCATCCTCAATTAAAAAGTTTTCTTTATTTGTGTTTAGATTGTCACTCGCCATTGCCTTCAATACTTCTCTTTTTTCCCAAGCAGCCTCGATCATATCATACGTTGAATTCCACCTAGTTCGTACATCCTTAACAAGAATATTTTTATTTGGCATTTCTAACTTATCACACAAATTCTTATAATGATGAATCCTCTTTAGAGAATGATTAATTGCAATAATAAGTTTTCGAAGTCTATGGAGAATCTCACCAAATGACTTTTGACTAATAGCTTCGAGACCCTCTATATGTTTGTCATCATCCTTGCTATCTAAATATGACTCGTCGTTATCAAGCTCCTTTAAGCCAAATTGTATGGCTAGATTGAGAACATGGGCCATGCAAGGCGTGAGATAATTCTTAGTGAACCTTGAACGAGAACCCTTCAATAATTTTTCCAAGCTTTCTGCCATTAGTCCTATTGTTGCTTGCATTATCAGTAGTGATCACACATAACTATAAAAAAATGCGTAGAACAAGTATTTAGCACAATAAAGAAAAGAAACCATAAAAATCTTACTTTGTCCGTCAAATTATAATTAACAAGCACTTCATGCAACACTTTTTCTATGTGTGCACCTTCATGAGATTCACACAATTCTTTGACAGCAAGAACAAGTTCATGAAGGTTCTACATGTCATCAATCCAATGAATCGTGATCCCAAGTATCACCACACGATTTGTAGTAGTCCAAGTATCTACTGTGAGTGACACTTTCTCAATTGGTTGAAACAATTGTCGCGTTTTCACCTTTTCACCATCAAACTTTGTAGAGATACCACGTCTTAATTTATTTCCACTCGGAAGGGACACATCACATTGCGGAAAATCATTCCTTATCAAAATAAAATCGCCTCTAACCTAGAGAAGCTAATTGATTTTTATTAGACTCGTCGAGAGCAAGAGAGAGCTTTTGCCTTCGATGGATGCCTTCGGCGAGAGGGGAACTTTGGGCAAATGGTCACGTGAGTGACTGCCAAACAGAGGGAGAAGTGCCGATTGCCAAAGTGCCAAAGAGAGGAGGTTCTTTATTTTTTTAATTCGGTTTCACTGATTCTAAAAACCGAAACCGATACTGTCCTTTGGTTCACGAGAAACTTATGAACCATCGGATTCAGTTCGGTTCAGTGAACCAAAAGTCGATTCAGTTTTGGAGAACCTTACATATTTGGATGTTACAAATCATGACTTTATAAGTTAATAACTTCACCATCATCACAAGACATAATTTTCAATCTTGTCCGTAATGAATCAACATAGAATCAAGGGGGGTTTAGTCTCATTGATTGTAATTAACCGCAAACAATGGTCATACATATTAACCCAAAAAATGACATAGATAAAGTGTGCATGTGTAGCATATAAGTTGCATGAATGGGACGTGAATATGAATATTTCTAACTTAGTCCACTCAGTTTGAAGTGAAATCAAATGAAGTTTGTTCAAAATGATAATTATTCTTTAAACAATAACTCCAAAACAGAACACAAGTTTATTATCCACTGATCATATAACACAACACTCCATTGTAATTACATATCTTCATAAGACATTACGCCAATTTAAAACAGTATGCTCATCAAAGACCTTTGTCGGGACACCATACTTAGAGATTGGATCTGCTATGATAGAGTTCGTCTCAATGTGATGTACAAATAGTTGTCCATTTTGAACACCCTATTTAATAACGAGGAACTTGATATCTATATGTTTTGAATTTTTTAAGCTTATTTTGTTATTGGAAAACATAATGGTCGACGTGTGGTCACTATAAAGATTAAGCGATCATTCAAGTCCATCAACTATTGCCAAGCTCATGGCAAACTTTTTAAGCAAACTATCATGATGTGATGCCTCATATCATGGTATGTATTCTTCCACCATAGTGGTAGAAGCTATGAGCTATTGTTTTGCACTCATCCGTGATATAGCTCCTTCAATTAGAAAATAATTATAGCATGAAGTAAATTTTGTGCTACTGTATCATTTTGAAAAATCATAATCAAAATACTTCATATCTATTTGAGCATATACCTTTTTATCCTGTATAAATATCTCATAACTCTTTTAGATGCCTTCCAATTATACATGGATTATATAGTGGCCCAAAGCCTGCATTATATATGTAATATCCAAATGTGTACATACGTGAGCATATATAACACTTTGGACTGGGAGAGCATGAGGAAACTTTTTCCATTTCTTGGACTTCAAATGTATACTTCAGAAATTGTCTTAGAACTTAGTATATAATGGTTTACAATCCTGCACACCATACCTTTAGTGTAACACTTCATGAAAATCCTTTTGTGACAAACCCAAGAAATTTTGAGAACAATGTTAGTAAATTTGAATGCCCATTACATAAGAGATATCTTAAAATTATATAATAGAAGTTTTTTATAAAAAATCATTATCATTAATGGCAAGAAATATGTAATGCATATTAATCACAAAAACAACGTGTTATGTCCCCATGAACTTGTGGTATATACAATCATGGGCTGAATTCACCTCAAAATCGAATGAAAATGAACTTTTCGATGTCATTGATGGTGAGATTGCTTAAGATCATAGATATATTTCTTTTTATTACACCTAGAGGCTCTATAAATATCCCCATCCTCCTATTTTTGTGCTTGCACTTTTAGGGACAAAGCATGAACTAAAAATGTTCTTTTCACCCCATTGAGCAAAATATTTTGCATAATTCCATATTTCCTGTGATTTGAATCTATAATTATCAGTTTTTCTACAACTAAAATGGGGGATATTACTCAATCCTCAGTCGTTGTTCCCAAGGGATTCCACTTATGAGAATGTTTAGAATCATCATGGAATTCAATGATATTTTCTTTCATGAATGTCCATTCCGTCAAAGGTGACGATTTGATCTAAATCCTTGATCAAGTTTCAGTATCATTTTCTCTGTGAGAGCAAGGTTTAAGACACACCAAGAAATGACGAATCTTGGTTTGCATTATCACTATAGTTCGTTTCATCATTGTAACTAAGTATTTTTCTAATATTCAGAAATTCTCTCTTTTTAAGTTTTTTTAAGTTTGATGGATCTTGGATATAATGCTATGGATTCCTTTATTTCTCCTCATTTAATTTTTTTCTCTTTTACAGTTATACCTTTAATTATTCCAATGATTTTTTGAGCTTAAAGTTTTTCTTATCAATTCCCCTTATTCCCAATTTACATGTGAATTTTGACTCTATTCATCCTATACTTGATTTGGTTTATGATGTTTGTAGAATCATATTATTTTCTTGACTTATAAATGTTTTAATTCAATGTTTTCCATGAACATGTAATTTACACTTGCCACAGTCTGTTACGTCTAACATGTATCACTAAAACTCATAAAGGTTCTTCTATATCCACCGAACACAGTCATGAGTCATAGTTAACTCCTTTTGTATGATGTGAATCATTGTAAACCACTAAAAGTGTCTTGATCCACTAATAAACACTATACACTCAAAAAATTATCCAAGACAAGAAAATTATGAATTCCATGGAGTCCATGAAGTTTATTATCTATTTAACTTTGATATTGGAATTTAACTTGTCTTTTAGTCAACTTGACTTGATTTTACTTTTTCTGTGGTTGCTCTAGATACATGGATTCCTAAATTTTATGCATTAAACTGTTAATTAATGATACTACATCAAATGGAGAAGAATAAAATATACAATTTAATTACAATATATTTAAAATTTTCTTCGTAGTTATATGAAATAAAAGTAGTCTAAAAATTTTAGTATGTCCAAGTGATATTGGACAAGCAAGCTGGCCCAAAGGTAGTAGGGAGTGGTGAGCGGAGCTTTGTTAATTGGGCCCTAAAAGATGGAAAAATAGTAACATACCGAAGGATGTCATAGGATTAAGGTGGTTGATTGAGTGTTTGAGTGGGGTTAGATTGTAAGTTTTTACTTGGAGTCTGATCTCACTATTCATCTTGGTCTCTTTAGTTAAAGCATCCTCAAATTTCTTCGTCTCCACACAAAAACTTTGGAAATGATCAATATGAGCACACATTTTAGTACCTAGTGACATTCAAATCCAAATAGCTTTGCTTCTAACAAAACTTTACGAATAGATGTCTTCCTTCCCAGAGCTTGGTCAACGTCTTCCGCATCTTGGTTACAACCTCAAAATCCTATATAGAAAACCTTGTGCTATTTGAAAAACTTTAACAAATTGTACGAGCGGCCCTATCTTGCAGCCTTTTCCACTCCACATATTTTATGCTCTAAGTTTAGATCCTTTTAGTTCTGCATGTACACCTTTATCAATAAAAATATATTTCTCCTTTTGCTTCGTGTTTATGAAAGAGAACCAAAATACTAATTTTCCCAACATCACATCGAGAAATAATGGGAGAAGCCATTTCGCAAGCCTTATGACATCCAAACACACATTGACTCGGCTTTGATACCAATTGTAAATTTCAAAGTTACATGCAGAAAAAAATGATGTTTGGACAATAAACCACATAAGATATTCGAGGAAATCCAACTAACTTGAAGATGTACCCAAGAGGTGGTGCGAACTACCTCTAACCGTCCTTGGTGTTGTCGTCAACAAGAGAGTACCTATGGATAGTGCTTGGACTATCAATAGTGGAGAAGGAGATCTCCTTCTTACAGGGCTTCAATGGAGAGATGTTTCTCCAATATAGAAGAGAGACAAGAGCGGAAGGGGATCACTTGTGGAGATTAAGTGCAAATAGAAATAACCAAAATGCATTTAAGCAAAAGAACACGAGGCAGCTACTTATGGTACTTGTCACATCACAAAAGATAGAGGAATTAGGATAAAAAAAGATAGTGGCCCTTAAAATTAGGGCTTTCTATCGTTATGAAAAAGGACAAAAAGAGAGAAAATTGGATTCCCTATGGCCAGGTCCCACTTACCTAAAGAAAAGGACAAACTTACTTAACTTTGGGGCATGTGTGTCATCTTGGGTCATTGAGACACACCGCAGCATCATGATGGTCTATGATATCTATATGAATTTGAAATGATATATAGTCTGAGATTTTTCTAAATTTCCCACTGCCATATCATCCAACTTTGTGGTAAACAAACACATTTTTTTCATGATAAACTAATGTAAGTATGCAATGATACCACTTTAGTTTTTATTTAAAGTAATTTATCCAAAATTAGTTTAGTGAAAGCTTTTGATTCTACTAAAAAGTGTTATTTATAACACTGTTAGCAATTGGCTGCTTCATCTTCTTAGCTTTAAAACCCTAGAAGATAGGTCTCTTGGGTATAGGGTTCGCCGTTCCGATACCGGTATCGAATACCGGTATCGGTTGCGTAACGGGTATCGGGTACCGTTAATGTCCTAAACGGTACCCGATACCTCCGATACCCGATACCGACATCCAGATGTCGGTATCGTGACTGGATGTCGTATCGTTTCCCGATACCGACATCCGATACCGACATCCGCTAACGGCTAGAGGTGGATGTCGGTACCGATACTCCAGATCGGAACCGATACCGATACCGACATCCTAACTTTTTGCGTAATTGCGTTTAATCCTAACTTTTTGCGTAATTGCGTTTAACCCTAATTTTAACCCTATTCTCATTTGTGTCATATTTCTAATTTCTCCCGAGTCCCGACTCTCCGCTCGACGACGACGACGACGACGACTCTACATCTTCTCTCACTCGCTCTTCTCTCGCCCTCTACTCGCCTCTTTTCTGCCGCTTCTTTCGCCGCTTCACGTTACCGAAACTCCCCGTCCTTTTCCCGGCGAACACCACCAAATCCCCTGCAGGATTTTGCCGTAACCACAAGTAGGAGATGGATATGATCCGTTGTACTGCGGAAGTTCTCGCTCGGATTCCTTCGAGTCTCGACCTTCCATCTCGCCGTATCGTCTCTCGGGAATTTCTTGACATCCGAGAAGATGTTCCCCGCGTAAGGGCCACCGGCCATCCCGACCGGCCCCCGAGATTGCTTCGACATGCAGAACTCAAGCGCCAGGGAGATCCGATCTCGCAACGATCCTACCATAATTGTAAATATAATTAACATTCTGCAATGACAAATGGACTCGGGAGAAGGCTTACGAGATGCAAGCCAATCGGGGCAAGTCTCGATGGCGCAAGAATCTTGCTGGATCCGCCCACTCGCCCAACCACGCGAGCGCGCCATAGACTGACTCGATGGCAAAGGTGTTGCGCGAAGAGCGCGCACTTTGGCAGCCTACGCACCTCACTCGTCCCACGAACACCGCTCGCTGCTCGGCCTGCGGCCCCAGCCATGTCGAGTAAATAGGCTTCCCCGTGAAACCGTGGAAATCGACTCTCTCGCGCTCTCCCGAAATAACGAGTGGAGCTCCCGCTAGCGGAGGAGAGAACGTGAAGTTAAGGTCGTGTTGGTTACCTCGTCATAGAGTGAGCGGGACGGAGCTCGGGAGAGTATGGCGTAGGCTTCGTTGAGCACGATGGCCATTTCATGGCCTACTGGACCGGCGATGTCCTGATGGCACAAGCTTCTGGAGCGCGCGGTAGGCGCTCTTTATTTGGGAATGATTGGAGGAGCTATCCAGGCCGAGGAGATCGTAGAGATCGTGGTCCCCCGGGGAAGACGAAGAAGAAGAGAGAGCCGCTCTCGTTCTTCAAGTCATCACGAATACACGCCGATTCGATCAACAGACGCGATCGCGACCGCTGATCGCGATAACTTCTTCATCTGACGGCTCACGATCCGTTTAAATACCAGTTATCCGGCACGCTATCTCCCGATACCGATACCGACATCAGCTATCCTGCACGGCCTGCATCGGATCCATCCAGACTCGCACTCCGGTCCCTCACTTTGTCCGATACCGTCATCCGTAACTGGATGACTGCTTTGTGTACTGGATACCGGTCTTTGGGTACTGTATCGCGTGAGTCCGGCACCGGGATGACGGACTGGGACGACGATAGGCGAACCCTACTTGGGTATCTATCCTGAGGTCAACTTCGAAAGCTATTAGAGAAATGGGAAGGTATCGAGAGAGTTAAAAAATGGGGTACTCATGTGAACCATGGCCTCTCTATTTAAAGGGTTAAAGGATTACTTGAGTCTCTACAGCCCATTAATTAGATAGCCCATTATGAACTAATGAAGGGTAATTGCCTCCATGCATTTTAATGAACCTCCACACTTCAAAAATAAAAGTCTTAATCCATTTTTTATTGGGTCTTTAGGGGCTGTTATAAAAATTTTGGTTTATTGGGTCTTTAGGGGCTGTTATAACGATTTTGGGCCTTTCCTTATGGAGTGGAAAATGTTTTATATTGTTTATTGGGCCTGCCAGGTTGTGGGCTTGACTTTCGGGTAGTCCCCTTTAAAAAATACCAAATGTTTTATCCGACGAAGCCAATGACTTACGGGTAATGGGCTAAAACAAAAATGGCCTACAGGCCCATTATTTAGCAGGGAATATCGTAAATACTGATAACACGATTGGACATATCGGGAGTTTGAAAACTACTTTTAGGGTTTCCTCTTCGGCAGGGCGACTCGTTTCCCACAAGGTTGCTGAAGCGCCGCGGTGAGGTGTGAGGAGCAAAGCTGCGATGGGCAACTTCAGGGTACAGATCTATCCTTTATGGAATTTCCCATGATTTCTTCCTCGATCAATTTCTTTAATCGTTTATTAGTTACCTTACGTTCTGACGATCCCATGAGACTGATTTAGGGTTCTAGGGCGGAGTTTAGATGAATCACATTGTTCCATATTCTCGTTTTTATTCAACATCCAATAGTTTTCTTATCGGATTTCATTTTATTGATGCCGTTATTTCTTAATTCAGAATCTAGTTTTTCTGAAATTCACAAACTTTTAGGATTCACGTTACTCGTATTTCGTCGAATTTTCTTTCGTGCAGTTTCATCAGTACCAGGTCGTGGGGAGAGCTCTCCCGACCTCGACCGACGAGCATCCTAAGATCTTCCGCATGAAGCTCTGGGCGACCAACGAAGTGAGAGCGAAGTCCAAGTTCTGGTATAAACCCTGTTCCAATTCCCGCAGCTATGCTTCACTCTTCGGCTCGCCTCGATTGACCATTTCCATTGCTGCTTACTTAAATATAAAGGTACTTCCTGAGGAAACTTAAGAAGGTCAAGAAGAGCAACGGCCAAGTCCTTGCCATTAACGAGGTAAAACGCCCGATAGTCTAATTCCTTGGATAGTGCCATCAAATTAATTTAAAGATATTCTTCAGATATTCGAGAAGAAGCCGACGACCATCAAGAATTATGGGATCTGGCTGAGATACCAGAGCAGAACTGGGATACCACAACATGTACAAGGAGTACAGAGACACAACCCTAAATGGAGCAGTAGAACAGATGTATGATGAGATGGCATCGAGGCACAGAGTGAGATCTCCTTGCATCCAGATCATCAAGACGGCGACGATCTCATCCAAGCTCTGCAAGAGGGACAACACTAAGCAGTTCCATGACTCAAAGATCAAGTTCCCACTCGTCAATCGCAAGGTTAGGCCTCCCACTCGCAAGCTCAAGACCACCTTCAAGGCCTCCCGCCCCAATCTATTCATGTAGATTGAGGAGAGGGACACATGCTAGGTCTTTTCTTTCTGTGTTTCTTTATTTTTATTGGGCAAGTAAGAATTTTGGGTTTTATGCGTTTCCTTGAACTCTGGATCATCCAACAGAGTAGATATTGACTGGGTTAAGCTTCCTTTTTACCATCTTCCCTCGCTGAAGAAAAGATAACTTGTATGTTTTGATTGGTTTTTGAGATCGGGAAATACCTATTTTTTTCAATGGGTTAATGGTTTAAATCATCAATCATAGGTCGGCTTATGCTTAATATATATCTAAGTTTTTTGCATTTCTGGTTACATTTTAAGAACTCAGTAGAAACTAGTAGCTAAAAGATTGACAACTTTTACCCAAAAATTGGCGAGAAAATTGAAAAGATTCTGGTTCTTGATTCTTCTCTCCAGTGCAACTGTGTCTCGATTAAAACCATAATCTGACTTACAATCACTCATTAAATGTGTGAACCGCTGAATCTCATGGCGACAGATCATGATCCCTCGTTAAAGGGTTGGGATGTAAACATCTAAGAACCATTGCGGTGCCACTGCGTGTGACATTTGCATCTCGACCAATTTGTCGAGGGCTGTGGAGATATAGTATGTTTTCATGATATCCAAAGTGAAAATGATGCGAGAGCTCCACCTGCATGTCCATAAAGGCCAAGGATTGTAGGAAATCATGGGCATAAGCAGTGGATAGAGTCCAACGAGTAAACCTGAGCAGGTATAGAGATACTGAACAGGGAGAGAAAACTATCCACTAGGGTACATCAAGAGTTGGCTTATGATAGGATTCATGGCGATTCAAAAGAAAGGTGAAACGTACATGTCAGCCTGATGATTTTTTTGAAGAGATGGGAATGTTAAATTACCTCCTTGGGGTTTCTTATTCATTGATACAGAGATGGCTGCACAATTAACTCGCAAGAAACACCACATTTTTTAATTCATCATCTAATCCTATCAGTCACTCTTTGGAGTAGTTGGGGCTTTAATGAATTGATCGAGTTTCATGAGATGAGAGGAAATCGGCATGTACCCTACTAGGGATATGGGTTTTCTTTCAGATTCTTGCTCTTCTTGAAGCAGTCCTTTCCTTTGAAGATCTCCCCGCCATGGCGAAGAGGATGAATCGGAGATTGTGAAAGTAAGAGGAGAGCATCTCCATGTATTAATAGAAATGGAAGTGTAAATGGGTTTCCAAGGATATAGGAAGATAAAGAATCTAACGGAGAGGAAGGGGATATAGACATAGGCAATGGAGAGGGCACTAATTGGTTATTTCAACAAGAGAGAGAGAGAGAGAGAGAGAGAGAGAGAGAGAGAAGTAGCAATTTTAAGACTACCTAGAAAAGTAACTAGTGGTCCTCTTTAATGGAACAAGCAAGCAGTTGCAAAGAGTATAGAGGATTGTTGATGAGTAGGTTAAAGAAAAGAGTGCGTGAAAAAGCAGGAGGTAGTTTTGGTCGTCCCTCAATGGCCACCCTCCAATTGGTGCCATGTGGTGCTTTATCTATGCTACTGTGTGGGCACTACTTCATTACCTACTTGGTGCAATCTCCATGACATCTTCTTCCTCCAAAAGCTCTTATTCCTCATTCATGTCCATCCTTTGAGCTTGAATTCTCTTTGACTTGAGTATCATCATCTTGGTTCACTCCGAGCTCCACATGATTATCGGTGGAAGTTGATGGTTGAGGATCATCATGCTAACTCAATGATATAGTAGAAACCTTAAACTTGATGAACTTCTAAGTTTCATGGGCTTTAAAGAAAGCTGGTAGGATCCTTATCCTTGGTTTCAATTAAAATCAGCTTGAAACATAAGGATTGGCTTGCTCATTGACTCCAACATATACAAGCAAAATTGTCCAAAATATATAGGTCTAATGATCAAGAACTCGAGTGGTCGTCGATCTCCAATCATCAAAATCTTGTAGATCGAAGTGGTTTTAATGATAATGGAGCATAGTGAGAGATACGTACCCTGGAAAATGCTTACGGAGTTGATAATATTCATATTCTAAAGACGAGACATGTTCAAGTTTAGGGAGTTCTTGTCGCTGACGTTGAAGGTGCCAAAGAGAAGAAGATTCAAAGAGAGTATTTGAGTAAAGAAGTCAAGGTTGATCATGTGGAACTGGATAATGAGTGCTAGGACATTAGCTATGTTTATGAGCCAAACCGATCTTCTTTTCATGATGAAAAATTCCTGAAGATGCAAAGAAATGAAAAATATAACTGACCAACAGAAATGCTCGGGCAATGGCACTAACAAGAAAATCCATGAACATGAAGTTACTACGTGTCCATTGACACTGAAGTGTACTTTCCGAACATGATAACGCCAAGATCATCCTCCAAAATTGTATAGTAATGTAGAGAAAATGAAAAACTTTAAAGATTAATCGACAGAATATGCCAAGGAAATCGTTTTATTGATTGAAAAAGCATTGATTTGTACTTCACTGTCACTAGGGAATACCCCAAAAAAGAAATTAATCTCCTCGACGAACTCAAAATACTCTTTACCTGGGCCATGAAACTCGCTTTAGCTACTGATCGGCTATAAAGAAAATCTCTGATTTTTAACAATTATCGAAATTATTATCATTGAAAGTCAGTGGCAACCATCGAACTCATGAGAGATTAATCTGATGCGCAAGAATGTAGTGTGCTGACTGGGAGAAATCTCATAATGATAATGGAATCTATTGAATTCAGGTGCAACCATGATCCAGGTCATTAAGAGATAAAGATTAGAGGGAGAAAAAGAACTAGACCTAGACATAGTTTAGATAGACAAAAGGGAGACCAGGACTAAGAGAACACGAGCCGATAATTTCCAGGGAAAGGCTCAGCAGGGAAGCAAGATGAGAGAGAAAGACTGTCAGGGAGGACAATGGCCAGATGACACCAAAGGACTTCTGTGTCCCGTAACCAAGACCTGTAACCCCTTCCTCAAGCTTCTGTATCATTGACACCAAAGGACTTCTGTATAACCTTCATCAAGCTTCTGGGCTGTTGAGCAATCATGTTCTTGCAACTACTCTTTCTTGACAATGTGTGAAATGCAGGTCATAGTATATAATGCAACATTTGAATGTAGTGCGACAGAGTATATAATGCAACATGAGTAATCTAAAAAGCTTGATTTGATTTATATAGGAACATAAATCGTAGGAATCGACACCTCAATACGTGATGCCCTACCTTTGTCACGTTTTAAAAAAATGCAAGAGAGTGGAATAATGATATTTAAAGGGAAATAATAACGTTTTTCTTGCAGACTCAAGTGATGCAATGATGAAGCAATGGCAGACATGCAAACGTGATGCCCTAGCTTTGATATACCGGGTGAAAAAAGAAGAAAAACGGAACTGGCATGCCCCCGGACTCAGAGTTGGCCTTTTTTACACGCACAGAGGAAAATGGGCTCATTGAGATATTGGAGTTAGACATTGAGATATTTGGTTAAAGAATAGAAAAAAAAAGTGGAGTTAGAACTGACAAGGACCAGCTACAAATAGTCCTAGTCAACCTTGGCAACCTTCCTCTGCTCAACTTGACCAGTCAAAGGGCACTGCATCTCTGTCCAGCTGATGGGTATCATTGCCGCTCCTAAACCCATAAAGGACAAAGAGGAGAGGAGGAGAGAAAGATCATAAGCTTTCTTTATGTATCAACGAGTCAACTGATAATTGAAGATTTATTTTGATGAGAGTTACCAGCCGGACTTTGGGCAGATACGACCCCTAGCTCGTTCTTGGCTGTAGAGAGATAGTACGCCCTCGCATCCCCAAGAGAAAGCTTCAGACAATGGTCAAGATCAACAAAACACATTTGACCATCTAACGGCCAGTGAAGCCAATTATGCAACAAAATAAAGATACATGGACAGACAGAGGCGTATACTGATACCTGGGATAAACACAAGCTCACCGATGCTCAACGCATCAGAGTTTTAAGAGGATAGACCTTAGAAAGATAAACTTGCAAGATCAAAGTACGGAAGAAAACACGGTTGATGATAAGGATACAACCAACGCCCTGACGATGTCTCCAGGACGAAAGGAGAGATAGATGTCCACTTTATCTATTTCAGTAGCCCTCACATCTTGTTGTCTGTGACAGAGATGAGCAGAAGATGAAAGCAATCGACTAAACAAGAGCCAACTCGTAATTATTTGAAGTTGTCGAGATTGTGGATCGAATCCCCAGAGATTGAAGAGAAGCCCAATTGACATCGAGCATGATAAAACAAAATTACAAATAGAAGAAATGATCTTCATCTAGATTCTAATTTCGTTATGAAAAAGATGAATACCTGATGATGCCAGAGAAGGTCTCCCGAACAGATTTGGAGTCAACGCACATGATGTCGACTGAAGCTAACCTGGCCATCAATTTGGTCACCTAAGAAAATTGGGTCGACAAGAAAATTTTTATTCAATCCAAATAACGGCTGTTTTCTCTTGGGGGAAAATTGAATTAGGCTAAGAGCGGAAACAGATTGCTCACTCGACCGATAACGATGGACCCGGGCTTCGGAACTGCGCCGTAGGCCTTCTGTCCAACAACTTCGATCACCGCCCTCTGGAATACGAAACAGAATACAATGAAGCTGATAAAAAAACCCCTACTAGAGCTTCCTTTGCGACACGAGAATGGGAAAGGCAAACTTTTTCAGGAGATCCCTGGACAGGAGGTGTAATTCTCCGGCGGCCGGAAAGGGAGGCGTAGATCTTGCGGCCGAAGGTGTACGCTCCTCGTCCGGCGATTAACAGATTAGACTCGCCCAAGAGCTCGCCGGGCGTGACCAGGTTTTCTTCTCCGTCCTCCATCTCGGCTTAAACCTTGGGAGTCAACGGAAGTAGGAAGAGTCAGGCTAGGGTTTACTCATCAATGGAGGTAATATGTTTGACTTCAATAGTGAATGAGGACTCGGAACATCCATTATTATGGCAACTCCTCTAATGAAACTGCATACAGCAAAAACCTTCAACGCCATAGAATTAGTTGCACGATGATATTTGATTTCAGAAGAGCTGGACATTAGTTCATGGAGTTCATTGCCCAGCTGTTACAAGAGTTGGACATTAGTTCATGGAGTTCAGCCCCTCTCTAGATCGTCCAGTCCCCATCTCCTAACCCTTAGACCAGAAAATTCTTCTCGATGGCTTTGACCCTTGCAAATCTTGGACCAATTGTGCTACAACACTTGAACTTACTGTGCTAATTTTCCATTTGAGTTGACTTTCATAGTGATTTCCTTTGAAGAAGCTCTAGAGCATGACCATCAAGGTAGACCCAACCAGTGGCGCCGACCCTCACAATCTTCCTTGAGAGAGACGCTTGACGGCCATGGTCATTCCTAATCGATGGACAAAACTTGAAGAGACTCTTCAAACACAATTGATTTAAAAGTTTCATTTCAGCCATTACTAACCCCTGGAATTTATAATTTTTAAGGAACTATCACATTTTTGTAGAGAGGAATCAAGTTCTTTCAGTATAAATCAAAGAGATAAGCTAATCCTTTAGAGTAAGATAGACAACTCCTTCTAGAAAAACCTTCTTTAAGACTTACAAAACTAGAAAATCAATCTACATAAATCATAGTAAAAAACACTTACTCGAAGAAAAAAGATCTTTATCATGATTGTCGACGATAGCCAACGATCTCAAAGAGAGAGCTCTCTTGAATGATGACAACAAGAATAGGGAGAATATGAGGCTTTGATTTTATTCAAGGGATAACCCAAGAACATCTTGAAGTAACCTATTTATTCATATTAATTGGAAATGGTAATATCAATTTAGAGAATATTGACCTGTTTAATACCGGACAAAGATCCAATAAGAAAATATAGAGGAAAAAAATATAGTAATAATTTATTTGATTGCTTATACATCTTGGTCGGAGATACTGACTCCTCTTCTTGAGACTCTTCTTCTTTTTCTTTACTTCTTCTTCTTCCATCTCTCTTTCTAAAAATTTCTAGAAGGAAGAACTTCTAGAAGTTCCGAGGGAGAGAGAGAACATAAATGGTCTCTCTCTCCATAAATGAGAGAGAGAGAGAGAGAGAAGAGGAGAGAGTTTCAAAACTCCCTCTCACTTATTTCTCTCTAGTTTCCCCCATTTTGAGGAAAAAGGGGAAGAGAGATGGAGACCCATTCAATCTCTTTCTCTCATGATAAAATGCAATTTATATGCTTGTAATTATATGATCATTAGTGCATTTTAAAGCATAACGCATACACTTATATTGTATGTTATTATATTTTGGGTACATTATTTTTATAATTTGTTGCCACTTATCTTAAAAATCTCAAAATGCAATATTATAAGGCTCATTTTTCACAATTCATAATTTTGGTTTCTCGATATTAAATTATTTTATGCTATATGACCCATTTTTGTGAGATTTTCATTTTCTATGATTTACGTGAAAATAATAAGAGATATTTTTTAAATAAACTATGAACATTATCTACTTGTGATTTTAAAGAAAAAATTAATGAATTTTTGGGGTTAAATATTTTATTCTCTTATTATTCTTAAATTAAATGTGATAGAATGATAGATTAAACAATTTCATTTTTTAATATTTTTATTTTTATTTAATGAGAAAAATTTAGTTTAAAAATAAATTATATTCAGAAAGATATAAATTTTTAAGGTTTTAGGAATTTTAAGGATTTTTTAAATTTATTTATGTAAAAATCAATAAAAGTGGGACCCACTTTAGGCAATTGACATGGCTATGTGTGCATATGTGACAACACGTGGCAACGCCTAAGGGCCCACGAGGCGTGTAGGTTGCCCATGAGCAATTCCCAATTAAGGGGAGGTGTCAGTTTAAGGTGCCCTAATGGGCCAACTAAAATCTCCTAATGATCCATATCGTAGATATGGATCTCAATTTTTAAAAATTAATGCAATGTGGGACTAATCTCTTCTCTTCATATCGTAGCTGACATGGCACACTTAGGAGTGTTGGATCAAGTTGATCAGTGGGATTAGACCACAACCATCCATCACCATTGGTAATAAAGGGGCATGTAGACACGCCTAATAAGATGACATTTCATCTTATAATTTTTGTGGTCAATTTTGGTCATTGATCAAAGGAGATGTAAAATCCATAATTTACTGCACCTTTTGAAGTCCAACATAAGGCAATCTATAGTATCATATCAAAATCCAATGGTTGTCACTACATGACTTTTCATGTACACACAATGACGTGAAAAAAATCTAGGATCTCTACTTTATATTTGATAGTCACCACTTGAACATGTTAATTCACCTCTCTCCAATTAATATTGGATGTTGATTGCATTTGAGGAGACAAATTGGTGGGTAGGCCAAATTTCAATATTATTTAAAGTATATCTCTTTGAAAATCTTTATATTTTTGGAAATTCTTGATCAATCAAGCCTTTGGACAGTTTTTTCCTTGAATTTCTTGATCTAGAAGTGTTATACACTCATTTTGGCACCTTTTGAGTATTTAAAATCAAGATTCTGTTGAAAGAATCGTGAGAATTTATTTCTTGAATTATTTATTTCTGTCAATAACACGTCAGCAGAAAAAAAGCTTTGATTCAACGACTAATTATACCATCTCTTGGTTAGTTGAGTTATATTTTCATTAATCTTTCATCATCTCATGGTAGATTTCATTTTAGAATGGTAGATTAATAGAATTCAAGGTCTTATCATTACTTTCTATCTCTAACTTTTCTCTTTGATTTTTCCTTGGATTTAACTCAAATTTGTCATTTTTTATTCCTTTAAAAGATCTTTGAGTTCTCTTTCCTTGAATTCTCATCCCATTTCATCACTCAATTTGATCAAAATAAAAAATATCTCAAGATTCAACTCTGATTCTTCATGGTCTCAGCCCATTCTCACTAATTATACTTGGTTCATCTTAATTTCAAGTGAATTTGGTTGTGTTTTGTCGACCCATTGGTGTGTGTCTCACTTCTTTCTCTTCGATATCTCCCATTTCAATGAAGGAGAGGGTGACCCTTTCAGTCTCTTTCTCCCCCACTTCAATGAGAGAGAGAGGAGAAAGTATCCCTCCCTTAGAATTAGCAGTCTAAGGTTTGATATCCATGGTTTAGTCTACTCTCTAGTTTGTTTGACCTAGTTCAAACCCATTGTTTCCAGAAAAATTAAATAACTACAACTGTGTAGTATGTCCAAATACTCCATAAACATATAAGAAAATAGATAAAATTAAAAATTGGAAAAGTTAAGCCAGTTTTGTCTCCCTCTCTATCACCCCCCTCTCTACCTCTTGCACATAATGATACATCTTTTTGTTTTTTCTAGCCACTACCTAGGGTTCTAGTTGGCGTCATGTCCTGCACCATTTAGGGTTCCAACATGCATCTTCATCCCCACCATTTAGGATTCAAGAGTTGAGGCTCAATTAATCTTTGCCATTAGTGACAGTTCCTTGTGAGTGGGTCGCTGGCCATAGAAAGGAGCCCTACCATTGTTGTCAATGGCCACCCACTTAAAATTTCCTACTTGTGAGTGTGATAATAGGTCCCACGACCATTGCAGATGGCAAAGTTAGAGGGTTTCGCCATCTATTAAGATGGCTACAATAGGGAGTGTGGCCCCCATTGCCAGATTAAGATAGTTATCTTAATGATAAGAACTCCCATCATTGCCACTAAGATCCTGATCAATGGGATTGGCTCACTTGTTAATCAAACTCGCCTTATCACCAAATATAGGGGTTGGTTTAACCTCTATTTGGTTCATGATGAACTCAATTTTATAGTTGTAATTAGTTGTTGGTGTTATTGTGAATTGAATTAATGCAAAAAAGAAAAATATATAATTCCTCAATATGGTGGTAAACAAAGGATAGATGCTATGAGAGGCTAGTAGGGTTCTCCGGTTCCGCTGTCGGTACCGGTTTGTTTTGAGAACCTAAACCTTTACCTAACATCGGCTCGGTATCGGTGACGGTACTGTTTCGGTGTCGGTTCGGTTAAACCTATACTTTCGGTGAAACATCATTAGAATTGAACATAAATTATTTAAAAAAATTTGTAACATCACTATTCATATATATATATATAACACATGTTTCATAAACTTTATCCATTAAATAGTTAGGAAAAAAATTCATGAAATCGTCTCTCTCTCTACCTCTCTCCCTCCCTCTCGCTCTCTCTCTACCTCACTCCCTCTCTCCCTCTCTCTCTCTCCCCTCCCTCCCTCTCTCAGTCTCTCTCTCTCTCTTGCCCTCTCTCTCCCTCTCTCCCTTGTTCGCTCTCTCTCTCCCTCTCTTGCTCTCTCTCTCCCTCTCCATCCCTCCCTCGCTCTCTCTCCCTCTCTGTCTGTCAATCTCGCTCTCTCTCTCTCTCTCCCTCTCCATTAGTCAGTCCTTCCCTTGCTCTCTCTCTCTCCCCCTCCCTCCCTCATTCTCTCTATCTCTCCCTCTCCCACTGTCCCTCACTCTCTTTGTCTTTGTCTCTCCCCCCCCCTCCGTCCCTCCCTCCCACGCTCTCTCCCCCCCACCCTGGGGTCCCTTCGTCCCTCTCTCTCTCCCCCCTCCCGCCCTCCTTTTCTGCACCCTTTCTCTCTTGCAGGGCGGAAGAAGAAAACCAATTTTCTTCCGCCATTAAAATTTCTCTCTCTCTCTCTCCCCTCCCGCCCTCCCTTCCACCACCCTCTCTCTCTCGTGGGGCGGAAGAAGAACAAATAATTTTCTTCTCTCCCTCTCTCTCCGTCCCTCCCTCTCTCTGTTTCTGTGTGTGTCTCTCTCCCCTTCCGTCCCTCCCTCCCTCGCTCTCTCTCTCTCTCTCTCTCCTATCATAGGAGAGAGAAAGTACGGTTCCGCCGAAACACCAAACCGAAACCGACACCGGAAGAAAACCGGACTTCGGTTTCCCAATTTTTCAACACCGACGGTGTCGGTTTCGGTTCGGTATTCGGTATTTCGGTATCGATATGGAGTTCTCTAGAGGCTAGGTAATCAGATTCATGGACTAGAGTAGAGAGAAAATAAACTACTAGGTATAGATAGATGGAAGATGAGTTTTTTGGCTTATGAACTTATGTGTGATTATGGAGAATGACCAAAAGGTAACTTTATGGATATGTGTGGGTGGGTCTATGAGAGAGAAAATGGTTCAAGATACATGATTTAGGGTTTAGAAGGAAAGAGTAGAGATAAGAAATTAGAGTTTAGATATTAGAATGATGAGAATTGAGAAAATAGAAAAAACGAGAGAGATGACAGTGAGAAGTAATAACATGCTAATTAAACATAAAAATACATGATTATTAATGCAAATTAAGCTATAAATCATTCCATTCTAATACATGTTATCATATTTTGGAGTATTTATCTATCATTCTATGAAAAAGTCATTATAATCTCAAAATGCATTAATTTAGGGTTAATTATGATGAATTAAGGATAATATTTTCATAACCCATATTTACTTGAGATTATAATTAATTTTTTAGGTTAAATAATAAAAGAAATCCTTTTATATGCACTCATATATTTTTCTAAGTTTTAAAATATAAAAGAAATGAGTGTATTTTTTAAATAGAAATTTATTCTCTTGTTATTTATTAAATTTAAATGTTTATAATGATAGATAATTTAATTTCTGATCCAATGAAATAAATTTGGATTAATTTGGAGTTATATTTTGAAAGTTTATGAATTTTCTAATTTTTATAGATTTTTTCAGATTTTTTCTGAATTATTCTGAATTTTTAATGAATTTTTCAGGATTTTTATGAATTTAAAATTGATTTATTTAATTTAAAATCAATTTTATAAGTGCGCAGGTGACGTGGCACAATCTGGAGCGTCCGATTACGCATTTAATCATGACCGTTGATCGTCACTTAAAGGCAAGGGTACGTGGCGCAATCTCATTCGCCAAAAAATTGTTTTAAAATGATTTAATCTCAGCCGTTGATCTGAGGAGTTATAACGGCTGAGATTAAAACCGACGAAACGTATCTAGAGTGTCCGATCAATATTAAACGGCAATGATTCAATGCGTTACTTATAACACGCACGACATGACATCAACTCGATGATCAATCGGATCCAACGGCCACGACTTAATCATAACGATTTGCAATCGTGCATTTCATCAGAGCCGTTGATCGAAGATTAAATGCTCGATCGGACGGTTACGCCCAATTCACCCTATAAATTGAGATGTTCTTCGACATTGTAAAACATTTCAGGGCAATTCGAGTAATAGAACTGTTTGGACACCAAATCCCTTGAAATCTCTTACTTTCAATCGCTTTTAGACTCATTTTCGTGTCCACAGAAATGCTTGAAAGTGAGATTTTGTTGAGAGAATAGGAAGAAATCGGAGCTTGAACATCAACGATCGTGTTTTCGAATTCAGAATGAAAAGCCTTGAATTCGACAAATAATTGGATCAATTCAAGCACAATCTTGGGTTAGGGATCATGTTTCATCCTAATCTTCCTTCATATAGCTTTAGATTTTAATTTCGGTTTTTCGCGATTTTAATTTTCAGAAATTTCTCTCTTGTTCATTCGATGATTTCTCCGTGAATCTTGATCCAAATTCAATGATTTTTTATTCCATGGATTCGTCTTTCGACTCTTCTTTCCAAAACTATCAAAACACTTAGTTTATATCCATATTTCATCGTTTGATTTGATCGAATTCCAAAAGATCCCTCAAAATTACTTTAATTCTCTGTGAATTTGACCCTTATTCACCACTATGCCACTCAATTCGTGATTATTTGATCAAATTGGTGAGTTTGGTAATTTTTTTAACTCTTGACCGCATGTTTTCAACGACCTTGCGGTCTCAATTTTGTCAAGAAGGAAAGAAGAGATAAGAACTATAATAATAATAAATGGAAATATAAGTTTTGCATTACTATGTAGGAGTTAGAAGGATGTTCCTAGTCCAAATCTCACACAATCCTAGTTGGTCATACCATTCCTAGGTTTAGTGACTCTCAATTCACCATGATCTTGAATAGCCACTTGATCTCCTCTTCACAACAACCTTGAACAACAAGAAATGCAAAATATTGGCCATTGATTTCTCTCCTTTTTCTTCTAAAAATCTTAATGTTAAGAGAGAACTAAAAAATAGTCGAAAAGGAAGAAGAAGATAATTTTATATTACATGATTAGAGGTTTTATTGGATCAAGGGTAGAGATTGAATCTTCTTGGGCTCCACCCAATGAATGGTGGATATTAAATCCCCTTGTGATGTCCATAACTACCCCCTAAAGAGGAGGACCATTCAACCACCTCCTAAGGAATTGGGCTGATCAATCTCTAAGAGATGGTAAAGTTAGCACTTTCTAAGGAGGTTGGCTTTGAGGTTGATAATCCTTCTAAAATTTCAATCAATTCATCACACACAACAGAATACATTAAATAAGATATTCAAAACGCCTAGGCACCAAGATCCAATGATCCTATCATCACGTATGTATATGAGAAAACACACTTACATGGTTCACTCGAAGGAGTTGTTGATGCTATTGAAGTGTCTAGCCTCTAGCGATATCCACACGGTCACTGGATGGTTGGATCTCCTCTTCAAAGCTCTTCACCAAGAGAGGCAGAGAATAAATGAGAGAATTTCTAGAAGGCTTGCATGGGCACCTTGAGTTGTGGTTGTTCTCTCCCTATTTATAGACATTTGGTAGGTATTTTATAAAAAAATCCTCATAATTATATTTATATCTATCAACGTCCATAGACCTTATGTGTGTAACCCTCTTGGTCCATATATCTCATTAGTTAATAACTCTATAGACCCAATAGCATCTTATTCGTAAACCTTTATTAGTTATCTACATCAAAATATAGATTAACTAATCATGGATGGATTTAACCTAATCACTATGTTAAGTTGCTAGCTCGTTGGGTACCAAGCTACACCATGTACTCTAAGAGATATGGAGTATATAAGAACTCCCTTATGAAACCTTTCAGTCATCAATTACCATGTATATATAATTCTTCATTCGCACAAGACTCATGAAATGACTTAGGGTACTGTCAACTTTCAAACCCTAATCTATCACTAAATTTAGTGATAACGCATGTAGGAAATTATCGGGAACTCTTTTTGTGATATTTCTATTACGTTGGCCAAGGATTTCATCGTATCTCATTCCTTGAGTCAATCTCCTAACGTACCAACAGTGGACGATCTTATCTTGATCACACAATCGTCTTCGAGCACTTCATGTTGTATAAAATATATAACATTTTAGAGATAATGTGGCTAGGGATTCATAAGTCATAATCAAAACACAGTCATCCATCCACAATATGTCTTTGGTGTCTCAAGTCAAAGGACTTGAATCAACCTGATTGACATTTAGGTATAATATAATTTAATAAGTAATATGGATCAATTTAGTGAACTCTTTGTCCAAAGAGAACCCACTATCTATCCTTTGTGTCGCTACACCGATGGCTATAGGATCAATCATACTCATCTCGAATATCTCACAAATAGGAATGTTTAGAACATATCTTTAAATAGTAGGGTTGATCATTTTATTATGATCTCATCATAATTTACTTTGTCATTGCATATGCTTATGGACTTTATTGCAAACATCACAAAAGAATGACAACAAATAAATTTCATCTCACTAAAAATAAATGAGATATATAGAAGTGTGATTGGCTTATAAGCCACATTATTTCCATCATAGAAACCATTTCAATTTCTCTCCTCTATTTCTAGGTGAGAGAGAGAACATGTCCTTCTCTCCCACCCATGATATTTTTCTCTCTCTCTCCAAATAATAATCTTCACTCTCCTTAAAAATGTCTCTTTCTACTCTCTCCTTTTTCTCTCTCTGTCCTATTTTGTGTCTCTCACATGCATCTCAACCACTAACCCCACCTTTTGGTATTCTAGGAAAGGTGAGAAATCCAATGGCTGTTGATGCATCATGGATATGCAAGGGTGGATATTAAGACTCTATGGGAACTCAATACAAGTTTGTAGAAGAAGATAATGGACTTATCCCTCTTACCTTGGAGAGAAGCACATCTCAGTGGAGTACTCTTAGGAGTCATTCCCAGCTTCTAGAAAATATTTTATCTTGAGACCTTAAAAACTCTAGAATGGTTTTGGTTCATTTTCATGCCAAGAAATTGTTGGGAGCACTCATTTTGATTCCTGGAAAATCTCCTATTGTGGAGCCTTGTGGATACCAATTTCCATCAATCTCTTTATGTTGATGTGTTCTAGACTCATTTACATTTCTGTTGAGCCCAAGAAATCAAAATTTGATGATAAATGAGGGAGAAACTAAGTTGAATTCTAGAACATGCAAAGAACTTCTCTATACGAAAAAGCCTTTGATTCAATGATTAATTGGGTCAAATTTTATTAACTTTGGCATTAATTTGGACTGATTTTCTCTGATTTATCATCTTGAAGATTTAGATTAATTTTAAAGATTATATTAATTAATTTCCTCTCAATTTTTTCTCTCATACAATAATTTTCTATTGAACTTCTCTCTTTAGTTTCTTCGTTTATTTGAATATGAATTATGTGAGATTTAGTTTACTGGAAATATTCTCTTACCAAATCTAAAAACACTTCTATCATCAAATTTAATCAAATTTGTACAAGTGTTGAATATTGTTGAACTGAAAACCTAATTTTCCATGGATTTGACCCTTACTCGTAATTATATTAAATTAATCATCTATTAAGTGAGTTATGAATTTTTATTGACTTATGATTTTGTGTATTAAATGACTATATGATTTTGGCCTATCGATTCCACAATGTAAAGGAGGTGGAAATTATTCCTCTATCCCAAAAATGCACTTGAGGAGAATAAAAACACGAAGGAATTATCTCTAGGGTTTAGTGAGGTAGGGATGCTGATAGACAGATTGGAAAATTTCTTAGGAGAAGCGTATACATTGTCATTGTTGGAGAGACGTATGGGGTGGATGGTGGAAATCCATGATGTTGCAAGTGGGGAACACATTCTAGGGTGCTCCAAACTACATGGATTTAATTTTATAATTTTTTTTTTGAAAATTTTCTCTAAATGCAATTTTGATGATGAAAATCACCTTAGGAAGTTCCTCAATGGTTTGGTTAAGTTTGGTTAAATTTCATAAATTCACGAATTTATGAGTGATCCAAATTTTTGTGTATCTAGATATAGATTCAGAATATATGATTAGAGAATAGGTAGGATGGAAAGTTGAATGGAATGAGGTTTTTGTAGATGGAAAATAGAACGGCTTTAAGGGGAGGAAAATAGAGAAAGATGAAATAATAACATTAAATGGAGAGATTTTCATGTAAGCATCTATTATTGAGAGTGAAGAACCTTTACTTTCTTATTGCTTTTGGAGTTAACGATGTAGTGAAGATAAAAAGGTTGTTTCTCCAAGTCTTAAATAGCAGAAAAACACATTTCTCTCTAATAAAACTTAATAAATGTATATTTTCTATTGACTATTCATAGTTCTCTACTAGTGTTTTTATTATTAGTAGTCGCTGATGGGAAAGCAGCCACAAGGGGAGAAGAGAGGTACACATGTAGAGAGGGGGAGGGAGAGAGTAGGAAACCTAGGATTATAGGAATGCCTCTAGGGCCAAATGGTCTTACAAGCTTATTTAAACTTAGACATTGTTGAAAATAACTAGTAAAAAAAATTTGCTCTTAGCTTTTCATACTTGTTAATCTTAAATTGAAATAATTGAAAACAGAAAATTACACATCAATGAAAACCCTAAAATATATAAAATGAAGATTGAAATGAATGTAGCTGCTAGTGGAGATCAAATTCACAGAGAATTGGGTTTAAAACATGATGATTTTCATGATTTGAAGAATTTTGATAAATTATATCAAATATAATCAAGTGACAAAAGACGAATAAAGTTTACAAATTAGGTAAAACAAGCTTTCAAATAAGCCCATGATTTTGAAAATTGGGCGATAATTGGAGGAAAATCATGGAAGAATTGTAGAGAGAGAAGTGATGTTGAAGGAGAGAGAAAAGTGTGATTAAACCCAATTAATTACCTAAAATGAAAAAAATTAAAAACTAATCGGGAATTCTTGGTGGGTTTCTCATCCTAACCTTGAAGACATCAAAGCAATGACCATATTCATATCAACCGAGGCCTTAGTAGAAAAAAAACAGTCTAATAAAGATCCATTGACTCAAGCAACAAGTTTTCCACCTAAAGAACATTGATGTGGTTTGTTAATCAAGGGGTTTTCAATCAAGAACATGTCAAAGTGGGAAGAATATTAACTATGAAGACAATGCATAATAACATAATTCTAGGGGAAAGTGGTGATAAATTCACCAAGGAATCACAAGATCAAGTAAAAGTGTAGAATGCCAGCCAATGTTTGGCCATATTTCCCTCTCAAAGGCAATGAGAGATAAAAGAGAATGATCAAAGCCTATAGGTATTTTTTGATCAAGATGAGCGCACACCCAGATCGTGACATGTGGCACACCAATAAGGGAGAGAGAATTAGAGAAAAATATGAGAAATAATTGCAGCCGTTACATCTATGGCAAGTGCGAAGATTGTGTCATTTGATGATGCATAATAACTCTAAAATATAAGTCACATTCATGCATCATTTATCATGTTTAAGTGTTGATAAAGACTATAGGAATGAGAATATACATTTTTATACATTTGAATGTGATGAAAATATGACATCATGCATCATTTTTTGTATGTTGATTGTACTATGAGACTAACCCCACTTGACTTTTTGGAAGTCAAATGGTTGAATTCTCACATTTTTATGATTTATGTGGATGCAAGGACTTAGGTGAAGTTTAATGGGAGCATGGATGCAAACTATCTAGAAGAAGAAGAAAATGGGTACTCCACCTTTTTAGGAGGTTGTTCAACCTTTTTCACCTTTTTAGGTGAATGGTCAAACCTTGTCATATCTTCAGGAGGTTAAAAAAATTTCCACCTTTTTAGGAATTTAGTCAACAACCTTCTTGGGGTGAGTCAACCCATTCCACCTTTTTAGGAGACTAGTCACTCTATTTCTCTTGGAAGTTAATGATAGTCAAAGTGATTCTTGACTAGTGGAAGATGGTTAAAGGCATTCTTTAAGGGTCAAAGAGGTCAAATTTCTTCTATTTATTATTAATCAATTTAGATCTTTCCTATTTTTTAGGAAGGATCCATATTTATAGGAGGAGAAAGAGGTAAGCCCAACTCCTTAGGGGAGTGGTAAGGTTATCACCTCTTAAAGAGTGGTCAACCCACCTCCTTAAAAGGGGCTCTCCCACCTCTTTAGGAGGCGATTCTGGTCGTGGCCTATGTATTTAATCTCCAACATTCATTTGGTTGCACCCAAAAAGACTAAATCTCCACCATTGACTCAAAGGAACCTCTTAAACTAATAGATAAAAGAATCTTCTTCTTCCTTTTTTGTTTCTTTTTGGCTCTCTCTTAACATCAAGCTACTAAAAGGAAAAGGAGAGGCTTATGCACAAGCTTGGCATTTTTTAGTGTTCAAGTTTGTTGTGGAGGCAAGGTCAAGTGGAGGATCGAGATCGTAACGAGTCCATCATCATCTGGCCTAGGAATAACATAAAAAATGGGGGTTTGTTTGAGGATTTAGATCTTATTTTCTCTTCTAATCCCCTCCATGGATAGTGTATGAACTGTTTCTCTTTTTATATTTTAGATTTTTTTCTCTTTTCTTTAAACAATCTCTCATCATTACCCCAATTTCCTGATTACTCGATTTCCCTATTTTTCACCATTCTTTCATCATCTTCCATTCTATCATTATCATTTCCCTATTCTATCATTTCATTATCAATATTTTTATCATTTTTTATCATAGAATATAAATAAATATATTTGTAATTTCTTCATACCATATTCCATTTCTTCATCCCTCCATATTTCTCGAAAATCCCTTCTACCATTTTTTTCCCTCCTATAATAGTATCTCTACGCCCTAAAAGCACTAATCTCATTACCTGGACTACTAGAGGATTCGACCCTTACTTTACCATTATATAAAAGTGAGGAATTATAATTTTTTTTTGCATGAAGTCAATTCAAAGCAACGATTAAAAATACCCCAAAATCGAGTTCATCAGTGCAACATGGAGAGGGACTTTAAAAAGTGAAACTTTCATCATGATCACCCAATTTTGGATCCACCATCATGAGCTCGTGATTTGCACCACATGGTGCTTCACAATTTTATGATAAAAATGTGGGCAATTCCAATGAGATTGCACCTAGCATTGCCCTTTGATTTTCCACTAGAAAAGAAAATATAAAGATGTTTTTCTACTCATGATCATGCCTAAGTGGTTCCATGATAGGCAACATAGACTCATCCCATGGGTGCCATGTTGGTCAAGTGTTGGGGCTAGCTTGATGGCAACTTGCCATGTCACACCAGACCAATAATAATAATTTAATAAAAAGACCACTTATTTTTTGATAAAGGGATGTTAAAAATTTGGAAAGATCAAAATATAACCTATAAAAACTCTAGAAAATTATTTAAAAATCTATAAAGATCCTGGAAAGGATCATTTGACTTGGCAAAGGTAAAACTGATCAATGCATCAAATTAGCCCTAAATAACTTCAAAATTGAGCATTTTATGTAAAATGACATTATGAATGCAATTTCTTTTAAATATGATGACATTCAACAATATTAGCAATAGTAATGCATTAAAACCAGTTAATGAAGATGAAATGAACTTAAATGACACATTATCAGTGCGTCCCTTAAATGTGACTTAGATAGTGCAAAAAGGAGTAGACTATGGAATCCAAGTGAGTACCTTAGGAGAAGTTTCTTATTCAAGTGTAGTCAATTTCTTGAGAAAAAGTTTCTTATTCATACTCCTATGCAAATGCACTACCATAACAAGGTTGAAATATTTCCTAAAAAACAATCCTCTCTCTCATTGCACACCAGAATATTTGGATCAAATTTCATTTCATCTTAGAGATGGCCATCAAGGTATTCTTATCCAACCATAACCTTTCTTCTGTTGATTAGTTGGTAGATATCTTCATTAATGATCTTAGGAATTAAACTTATGATTTGGTCCGTGCAACGATGTGCATATTCAATGTGCACCCTCCAGTTTAGGAGAGAGCGTGAATATTGAGATATTGTATGCATATGAAAACTATTGGAATCTTTCATATAACATTTTTAGGATATGTCATGCTTATTTTTGTCCAGATGTAACTCTCTATAATTGAGTGGAGATTTGTTTTTGTTCTTTTTTCATATGCATTAATTTACATAAGAATAAAGAATATAATCCGAATAGAATAGAACATTTATCATATACATCAGAATAATATATGCTGAGGTATATACTACTTTCTAGTTTTGATCATAACCTAAATTATTTTAATAGGATTTTCCAGCTCAAGGTCTCAAAAGGTAGACAAAAGAATTTCATTCTAATCAGGGATATATCCTATTCCAACCCAAAGGAACTCTTATCCTTGGAAGTCCACTCTCTAGGATCAAGCCATAACTTATGCAGGTTTATCATCCCCATTGAGAAGGTGACTTAATACACAGGTACAAATGGCTTAGAACCCACCAAGAGATGAAAAAAGTGGAATAATAATTTCTTGATATCACCAAGATATTCTTTTCAGCACATGATACTAATTATTAATTATTTTGAAATTATTAAGTATTAATTATTAAACTATTAATAATCCATGCAATGATTATGAAACTATTAATTATTTTGAAGGTTGGCAAGGTAATCCATGCCTTCATGTGATCTTTACATCAAATGATAATATTCATATACTTTGGCATTACTTAGAGGCCTATTTTAAATATATCGAATGGGGTATGCTCATTAAAGTCTTAAATATAATCTTAATGATGCCCTCGAGATTGATCTCCAATATAATTTGGAGATTTGTGTTAGGCTTGAAAACTTGAAAATAATTACCCTAAGGTATCTTTGAGAAAATAAAATTCGTCATTCATTGAGAACTGTTTAAAAGCCGATATTTAAGTATCTTTGTAAGATCTTGGAGGTGATAAAGTTTGAGAGGGTGGGCTGATTGAGGACATAAATATCAAATTTGAGAGATTCATTGAAGCCTCCTGACTCAATATCAGATGTTTATGGAGTTCTCTACAGGATTCAAAACTCGATAACACGTTGATGAGTTTAAGTTGAGTAAGCTTTGGCCATTAAAATTTTTTCTCTTTAGATTCATTTCACACGCATGCATTAAAATTCGTCAAGAATAATAAAATTTTAATTAGATGAGAGACTGATTCAATGGTTCTATTTGGTCCCGGAGTATTTTAGAAAAAAAATCAAGAACAAAATGAAATAATTTGGATCATAAATCGCAGACAATATTCTAGTTTGACCTTTTCATGATTCAAGATAATTCACTTCTTAGAACAAATACATTTTTATTCATTTATACATTCAAGATACATGGCTATGCTTCATCTTTTGAAAAAAAAAAAAGGTTGATAATGCAGTTCATCATGATTCATGCATATGCTTTAAAACCAATCAACAAGAGAGTTCTCAAATATTTTCCTTCTTCAAGGCCCCGGCCATTGTTGAAACATTTTAGGGTGAGAATTACATCAGAGGAATTTTTCAGGGCTTTCATCTAATTCCGCATCAGATGACAACCGCTGTCCGGAATCAAATTCTTCCTATCTCTGATGAACTCATTGAGTTTCCGGATCTGATTTGACTTCCCTGATAGTTCTCTGATCTCATCAAACTCCACGACTCTTTGAGCTCGATTGTTCCTGCAATCCCGGTAGACCGGAGGGATTGAAGACTCTGCCCGGGGCAAGGGACTTCTACAGAAAGAAGGTGGGGAGAGAGGAAAAGAGTGGGCTCCTTTCCTCCTCCCCCCTCTTCTCTTCTCACGCCATTTTCCCTTGCCGTCCGGAAAATGCCAAGAAATATTTAGGAGCCTCGCTACCGTCATTCACTCAGCCCCTCTGTCGTCACGTTGACCCTCTTTTTCTGTTGCGTCGAGAACCTGCTCCGGCCATTAAACCTCTGCCACGTGGGTCCCTCCGGTCCTCGTCAAGTCTCTCTCCTCCGCAGCAGCTTTCGATCTAGCTCTGCCGGTAGCACACGTATCCGAATCTCTCTCTCTCTAAAAATGAGATAATCCCCCGGAACGCACAGATACATGCATCCATCCGGGTTTCCGCAGGAATCCAAAGCGAGTCAAGGCATCAGTCAAAGAGTCTAAGTCGCCGGCGATGGGTTGCGCACCGAGCCGACGCTGCGCTCGACTGAACCAAGAAGCGACCGCTCTGAGGATCAAAGTTCAGACGTTGGACGAGGAGGTGAGGAGAGAGAAAGTGGAAACGGCGAAGCTGAGGAAGAAGCTGGCGACAGAGCAGCGCCGCCGTCAGGAGCTGGAGGAGATGCGGTTGCCCATCGAGGAAGAGTTGCAGGTGACTAACGCGTGCAGGATTGTGGAGCAGATGAAGGCCGAGCATGAGAGGAGGGAGATGGCCGCGGAGAAGTGGAAGCAGCTATACCTCGCCATTAAAGCTGAGCTCGACGCGCTCATTCTCCGGACTTGGGAAGGTGACGTCATGCCTCTCTTATTTTGGCCATCATAGCTAGAAAGTTGCTAGCTCCTTTTCCTTTCCCTCCGCCCGTGAACTAGAGAAAGAGAGTGAGAGTGAGAGAGAGAGAGAGGATTTCTCTTCTGATTTCGTCTCCCGCAGTTCGCATGGCTTCAGGCAAGAGGTCAAGTTTGGTCTCTTACCAAGATCTGATCTCTCTCTCTCTCTCCATGTTTTTCTTCTTCAATTATTTATCAAATCTCTCAACCTACGGTGCTATTATTATATTCTTTGACGGCAATCTAATTCTGTGATTATCTCCGCTCGCTGCCAAGATTGGAATCGCGCCCTTCTCCGGCTCCTTCCTCATTTCCGACGTCATGGGGGACTTCCTCTTTTGTCTCTTTCTCTCTCTATTGTCTTTAATGACCATGTGCCATCCGACCTAGAGAGAGAAACAGATGGAGATGTGGGAAGACGTGACGTTTGGCGTTTTGTGCAGGAGAGGGAATATGGGTGGCGGACGAAGGGGAAGGGGAGGCGGAGCGGCTGAGAGGAGAAATAAAGGCAACGGAGGTTGAGCTGCGAGCGCGGTTAAAGGCGGAGGAGGAGGAGAGAGCGAAAAGAGAGAGGGAGATGGATATCCTCCGGCAGAGCCTGCGAATTCTGGCCGGCAAAAGGAAGAAGAACTCCCGCTTCAGGAGGAACCTGAGAGCCTGAATCTACGTACATTATGCGACCCCGGAAATCTCTGTCCTTTCCATCTATGTAAAGACAGCCATAAAATCTGAGGAAGGCGAGAGATGGACGAAGAATAGTAAGCATTGCACCAGGAATTTCATGCAGACTTTGGAATTTTCAGCCCACTGCTCTTTATCTATTTCTGAATAAAAACACCAGTCAAAACGAAGCCAGTGAGAGAGAAAACTGTACTGCACCGGCGATCTGCTACTGCACGCATCTATATCTCTCTCCCTCCTTCCGAATTGCGTTCGTCATCACGGAACCAGACGCTAGGGAAAAAGCAGGAAGGAAGGATAACGAGGATGATGTCTCTTTCCTAGGTGAAGCCAATGGCTATACATTTGACGTGAGCAAGGAAAACAAAAAAGAGAAAAAAGTGGCGTGGAGAAGATGAATAAGAGAGAGAGAGAGACCTCGAGCACAAGAGGTGCCAGGACTGCTAGAAAATCATAAATTTGCTCTTCTCTTAGAACCAAAACCCCTCCCCGTACCTCCTCGATAGAAGCTCGTGCTCACTCATGCTTCCCCTTAACCTGGTCAAAGCCGCTGACCTCTGCCTCTTAGTCCTCAACGGCCCTGACCTGTTCCCCCTAACTACATCCGCCAAAAAGTCGTTCCTGCCGCCACCCATGATCGTTGACTCTGATCTTGCGCGGTTAATTTCCTCGTCCATCGGCCCCGAGCTAGGGTAATAATCCATCGTCACAAATGAGTTTCCGTAGCTCCCCCCGCCGTCTGTTGCGGCGCCCCCATCCCTGAAGTCAACGTCTGGTGTTGAGGAGCTCTCCTCACAGTTACTCCCCTCTGCCTCGTCCTTGTAGATGAGCTTCAAGGCCTGGACCACTTCGCCCATGAACGGCCGCAAAGAAACCTCTGCGTTGACGCACATAGAGGCGATTGCGGCAACCTTGAACACGTCATCAAAGTCAAATGTCCCCCGGTCCATGGTTGGGTCGACCAGCTGTTCCACCCCTTCTCTGTCGGTCAACAGTGGTCTGGCCCACGTCACCAGATTTTCCTGCCCACGCGGCTGTGTGTAGTCAACGGGCTTTCTCCCAGAGAGCAACTCCAGCAGAACAACCCCGTAGCTGTACACATCACTCTTTACCAGCAGATGACCCGTCATTGCATATTCAGGGGCCACGTACCTGGGTCCAATAGAGGCAAACTTTGGTAAAACTGAAAAATATACGGTAAACATCAATGAGATTAGGACCCTGTTGACTTACCCGAAGGTACCCATGACCCGGGTGGAAATGTGTTGACTTCCTTCCGATGCTTCTTTTGCAAGTCCAAAGTCAGACACTTTTGGGGTAAAATCTTCCTCCAGGAGGACATTACTCGCCTTGAAATCTCGATGAATCACACGGGGATTCGAGTCTTCATGCAGATAAGCAAGCCCTCTAGCTGCACCCAATGCGATCTTCAGTCGTGCATCCCAAGTCATTGGTCCCAATTTGCGGTCACACCCTGCGAAAGTCAACAGTAAAAGTCATTCCTAAAACATTGAATTCTCGAATAGAAGGCAATCAATAAAAAATATTCCATGTTCAAATTGGAAAATCCCACCCCCTAGAATTTAATGGCAACAAATCTGGCTTTCAAAGACAAAGCATGGATAACTTTCAAAAGTCAACGATCAAAATTAGTAGGCCACATTTAAATTTAAAAATCCACAAAATCAATCAAAACAAACCCTGGTCGGCTCAACCAGAAAATGGTCAATTTTCGAAGAACAGTGAAATTTCAAAAAACAGAGAAGAAGAAAACGATCAAATGTCCACATGCTAAGGGTCAAAATTTCAAAAATGATAAACTAATCAAAACACCCCCACGGTCAACACCAAAGTCAACAGTCAAAAGTCAAATTTCAAGGAAAGAAAAATGAAAACAATCAAACCATACCGTGAAGGTGGGATTCTACACTGCCATTGCGGATGAGCTCATACACAAGGCAACGGGTTTGGCCTTCAATGCAGATGCCAACGAGCTTGACCAGATTGCGATGATGGAGGCGACTGAGCATCTCAATCTCAGCAATGAACTCCCGGTCCCCACTCTGGTCTTCTCTGGTCAACAGCTTGATGGCGACCTCAGCACCACCTTCCATGATCCCGTGGTAGACTCGCCCAAACCCACCTTCGCCAATAACTTTCTTACAGCTGAACCCTGCTGTTGCTTTTTGGAGCTCTGCTAGAGAGAAGGTTTTGACTGAAGGTGGACACGATGCCATGGTTGCACTTACCAGGGATACTGATGTTGTGCTGACCATGCTGCTGGACATGTTCATGGACTTAATCCCTGCCATGATAAAGTCAAGGTCAGGTCAAAACAATGTCATTTATCTTTGTCACAAAAGTCAATGGTCACAAATCAGGGAAGCAATCATCAACCAAGTCAATGGTAAACCTGGGCAAATGAAGTCAACATTGGACAGAAAAAGAAAACTGACAGGAGACTTCAATCATAAGATCAATGATGGATCAATAATGAGCTTGCAGAAAGCCGAGAAAGACTCAAAGATAAAGAAACCACAGGAGCATAAAAGGCACTGATGAACCAGAACTCAAGTGGCTCGGTGTGCAGTGCCCCATGCAGCACCACAGCACACCAAGCCACTGCAGGGCAAGGCCATGAGACCTGGCTGCCTGGTGAGCAGGTCTGTCCATTTGAAGTGGTCTTAAGCAGCCATGAGCCATCCGGATGAGGCCAGGTCCAGGCCAGAGACACAAAGCAGATGAGACAGGAAAAGAACCATTGGAGAGAATGGGGGAAGGGTGCCCTCACAGACCCATTTTGGATGTGTAATATTTAGAAATCTTTGACCTTGTTCACTCATGTTTGCTACGTCAAGCTTTATTGAACCGGTGACTTCTGCATGAAATGACTACTTGGATGAAGTAGCCAGTGTTTCATTGTCAATCATGGACTACAAAGATCAACAAAGGCAGTGCCACATGAAGTCATTGTGTAATGAGTAGTATACTTCCTACTAGGTCACATTACTGTAAAAAAAGTACAGAATCATGATGAAGATGATAAGAAAAGAGTTTGAACAAAAACATATCAAAAGACTTTTACCAGATCGTTGACCAATCGGTGGGGTGAATGCAAGATCCATGGAAGTTGACTGGCCGCTGCCATTTCTTTTCCATCTTAAAAAGACAATACATATTCCGGAGACGATCAAGATGAGCATGAACGAAGAGAGAATAATTATTGCAGCAATGCGAGAGTTGGACTTGGAGTTCTTGCTCGCAGGCACAAAAGCAGTGAATGGATTTTGAATGCTTCCACTTCTACTGGGTCCAAGAGCATCACCAGATGGCGGCGATGATGGAAGCCCTGTAATCAAGAAAATTCGTAAATAATGAATTGCAATTATGAAAGTCAACAATGAATCTTACCAGGATAATTAACGAAGATCACTCGATAATCTCCAAAGATGGATGCATTAATTGGCACCTTTCCTTCCCAAAATCTTTCATAAATCAGAAAGGCAGTCATGTTGTCAAACTTTTCCCCTAGAGGTACCAAGTCAATATCCACTCTTGTCTTTTCTGGGTCAACGCTACTTGCAGCTGCCCCCATTATTCTAACCTGACTTTGTTTCATATATATTCCAGCCGCAACTTCTACTTCCAATTCTCCAACGACAGAGAGCACTCGAAAAGGTGCAACCCCAAGATCAAGCTCCACTTGCATGGGAAGAACACAACCACAAGGAGAACCAAATGGAGTCATGGTCAATGGGTCAACACAAATGACATCTCCACAGTCTGCAAAATCAGAAAATTTTCATCACAAGGGAAATTTGTGCCAGCCAAGAAAGTGAACACACGCAAAGAACCTTGGCCTTTTGGGGCAGTAAATGAACTTGGAGGATGTGCACGATGATTTCTTTGATGGTGTTTATACCCTGTCAATAGATAATTTACAAGTATTAAATAAATATATATACATGTGATTAAAGAAACAAAATATGACCTCGATGTTTTGGGAGATGAGTAGGCGATGGTGCTGGTGCTGGTGCTGGGCCCACATGCCTTATTAACCGAGGGGGCTCTGTTCGAGTTGGAGATGCAAACTGTGTTAGTAATGCTATTAGCAAAGTAAAAGAAGGAATGGCCATCATAAATAGTAATAAAAAAAATTGAGCAACTGGATTTAAATACCTCTGTCTGAATGCCTTCTTAAAACTCTCCTGGATGTAAACATCATGTATGATGACAGTGATGGAATGGAAATACCTGAAAGGATGATTAAGCATAAAAATCAAGCTTCCAGGAACAGGGAAAACGGATTTTGAGTAATTAGATTTCCAGAAGAACTTATTTTATTCTCGATGGTGAAAGAAGAAATTATAATGGGAATGGCCACAAACTGAAAACACACATGATGAAAATACGAAGGCTTTTCATCACTTTCAGATGTTTGGATTACAGTTTTAACATGCAGCTTTTACATGTTAATATTTTATCTGTAACCCCTTACATTTCATAAAATAAGAAAGCGACCCTTGGAGCTATATGCTGAGTTGTCAACACTACCGAGTTTTCTTTTGAAACATAAATGTACATGCATCTATGACAACTAGCTCTTAGGAAACTATTCACAGATATGGCCTCTTCCAGTGGGGCAATGTGTCAAGCAGGACCTTAGGCCCCGTGGAGGAACAACCACTGAAAACAGACAATCCTCACAACGGTGAGGACATTCTATAAATGGGTAGTGGATTCTATGGTCCCTAATAATAGTCACGTTTTAATGAACTACAAAATGGTCAAGGAGATTCGTGATGCAGCGCATAAGAAACATTTCTTGATAAAAAGACACTTCTCAAATTGCTGACATGATGGACTTTCACACAAGATCCTGGAGTTCCCCACAGGAAGGCTACATACAGTGCGGAGATATCCTAAAGGAAACATGGGACTGGATCATATGTATTTGGCATTATATACTGGTTCTGATCATACATGATCACCTATCGATCACAGGTCAAATATGGGGAACTGTACTTTTCTGGGTGGACTTTTTCTAACAAACCAGAAAGAAGCAAATAATAATGTCAAGATCAAGCAAAGAGACAAATATCTGTGCCCTTTGCCAGTATATATGTTAGGCACTGTGAATCAAGATCATACTAGATGACCTAAATGTAGCATCCGAGAGACCTATTAAACTCCAATGGGGCAACAAATCAGCCATTATGATAGGACACAATCCAATGGACCACGGCAGGACAAAGCATATGGAAAATGGAAGAGATTTTTCACCACTATATAAACTAGCACCACCCATGAGAAATGTGAAACATCTTTGATAAGCCCAGATGAGATTTGGGACGCATTAATCTTCTAATTAAAGGTCTGTCACAACATCATTTCAAGATGTTGCTTTACAACCTGGGAGTGAGCGATATTTATTCTGATGTAGTCCAGGATAGAGCCCAATAGCCCATTACTGATAGGGCCGGACTTCACAAGGCCCATTTAAAGCTCAATGGGGACAGGGAAGAATCTCTATGAGCTGACACTGTTCGCAGAGGATCACCTAGAGACCCCTAAATATTTTCTGACAGATTCTACAGTTGATAAAATCAGCAGAATATCTCTGTTGAGGCTTCCTTTCTCGTTTCTCAGTTCTATCACCTGATATATGTATCTTATTAAACTTATATTTTCAAGGTTTTGAGTCGTCTATTCAAAAGTTTTCCTTTAGACAACCTTCACTTTTCGAGGCCTATATATTGAAGACAGAATTGAAGTCATCCTTTCTTTTAGAGCTTTGCTATCTTCCCTCTGAGTATTGTTTTCTGAGAGTGCTCCAATGCTTGTGGTTTCAAGTACAACCCCTTGAGAACTCAAGGGTTGAAGGGGCTAGTCATGTGGATCCAAAATCTAACTCTTCTTTTATGGCAAGGCTAATGGATTCAGGTCACTCTTTTACATTCTTCCAGCACCAAGGCTGTATCACATTCCTCGCATGAGGGAGAATGTTAGTTACACACATTACAGTTTTATCATGTAGTTTTTAACATAATGTAACTGAACTCACAAACTGTTATATCTCTTTCCTGTTAGAAAGTCACCATTAACGCTATATGGAAATTTGCAATAAAGTTCTAAATGTCCTTTATATATTAGCCAACCAAAAATCTATTGATCTTGATTTTTCTCGTTTCTCTCCTCAAGAATGTTTGAGTGCGAAGAAAGAGTCTCAGCAACAGTGAAAACTTGAATGGCTTGTCATATCTTTGATTTACTACGTCCTTATTTTTATTAAATGAAAAAGAGTAAAATAATTCAAATTAAACAAGTACAACTCTTTCTAATATAAAACTACAAGGGAAAGATTATCGCTTCACGATCGAGTCTACAGTATAATGAACACACAGTTTCAAGTCTACCAGCTGCATAAACCAAAAAAATCAAGCTCCTGTTTTTTCTGCCCTCCGTAGGACACAATGATTCCTGAGCATTGCACTACATCTCGTATGGTTCACTCTACCTTAAAGATCAAAGTCAAATAATGACCGAAAATGGCGATAGTTCGGGAATGATGTGTCAAAAAAAGTTAACCCCTGAGATAACAATTAGTATATTTCAGATGAAGTAAATCACTTCTGCAAAACATAAGATCACTAGAAAGCCTTTAAGTTCTTTATCCAGGCAAAGGCGTAGAACGGAGACGGGATGAAGAGTGATACAAACCGACGGAGACAAAATGAGAGAGAGAAAATAAGTAATTTTTTCACAATTAAGTTTCTCCGATGACATGAATCAGAGAGCTGATTTTGCGGGGAAACAGTGACTTATTCTATCTCAAAAATGAACATGCTTGAGCACATTTCGGTTGACACAACTCTAATATACTGCACATGAGCTGATTCGGCCCCAAAACGTAATGCAGGAAAAATTAGGTATAGCAACATTACCACAACAAAACGAGCCAAGCTGAAGAAGAGCCAAAAACAGCACCAGAAGAAGATCCCGCATCCTCTCCCGCCGAGAGGAACAAACCGAACACGGAAATGTCAGCGGCGCCGCGCATGATCGGCATTTCCCCAGCCGGCACGCCGCCGGAGCCCAAAGCTCTCTTCCATTTCGCCCGACGCCTGATACCCTAGCGTCCGGTACGATGAGGACAGTTTTGAGTTTTATCGGTCAAGCCAGTCGAGCGGATCGCACGAGGAGAAAGCGGAAGAAGGGAGGAGGACTAGATCTTGGCCTGAGAGCGAAATAAAGAGCAAGTGCAGCTGACAGCGACCACTAACAGCTAACCACAGCGGCCAGCGATATAGAGAAAGGTAGATAGAGATAGAAAGAGAGAGAGAGAGAGTAGTGGGGAGACTGAGAAATCGAATGGGTTGGACTGCAGTACCGACAGCTTTTCAACTTGGCTCTGCCCGGCCCTGTCTCTCTCTCTCTCTAGCTTTCTCTCTCTAGATATACTGCAATTGCTTCTATTTTAAAGTCTTCGTTTTAATGGGGAAATTAGTATTTAATTTAAATAGGCTGAGGACCAATTTTAGGATTTTGGCCCGCTCTGCCTTGACACGTGGCGGAGCGGGGCAAAACTGGAGAACGATGGAAAAAATGGGGCCCACGAGATGATGACGTGTTAGAATATCCCTGTTCGCGTGAATGGGCAGCTGTAGCAGAGCAGACGTGAAATTTTGATTTTTGACGTCATTTGAAGAAATGACGTGTAGGACAGAAGTGACAGTTCTAGGGCAATGATGACGTGAGCGGATGCTCCGAGAGGAGAGGAGAGCCTTCCCGGCAGCAAGTCGGAAACTAGAAGAGAGGAGGGTAAATAAAGGCTTTCTCCCGGTTTACTTCTCAACAAAATATTTAATAATTTTAAATGCATATGATTAACTTTCTAAATTAAATAAATATGGTAATTTATTTTTAACCAAGAATTGATGGTAGACCAAAGCACATGAGTCTATGATGGTCAAAACCAAGTGATTCTTAGGTAAGATGGAACTGGTAAGTTTTAATATACCCTAAAAGCCTATGGAATTTTTTATTTATTGATAGATCTTTGAGTCTTCTTTATAAATTTATAAATTTTCGTAATTTCTCATCCTAATTTATCATATGATTTGATCCAATTTTAAAACATCTAAAAAATACATCCTAGTTTTTAGTAGATTCGACCCTTACATCTTTAATAAATTAAACTTGATTAATTCACATTATGAGTGAGTTTGATTTTAATTTTGATGTGTGGATGTTTATTTTTTATGACTGCACAATCACGATGCATCAATAATAAAAGTTATTTTTTTAATGATAGAAATTATGTGACAAAAATGAAGATCATATCAATGATGCTTCAATTGGTAGAAAAGAGTGGAGAAAAATGTTAGGAGTACCAATAAATATTGCATGGACAAGAATGTTAATAAAACACAAATGCCACTTGGTTAGAATTTAAGCCATCTTGAATGGTGATTGAATTATCATTTTTTTAAGTTTTAACCATTGACATAGTTTGTGTGTCTCCCACTTTATGATTTTATCTTTATAAATATTTTTTTTATCTATAGTTATGTCTTTCGTTCTCTTTAGCATGATATATTAGTTAGACATGAGTTTGATGATTAATGTCTTAGCGTTATTCTTATTATACAATATGTTTCAGTTGAGTCAAAATGGTTTGAGGAAGGTATTTGTTCATGATTGCAAGAACTGACAACTCGAATAGCTACTTACATCAACACTAGAATGCAGAAATTGCTAAGAATAAGCTTTAGATTGTTTATTTTCCAATATATTACTTAAACATTTGAATATCATTACCATTATCTCATCATTATAATAGGCATAGATGGTTCTAAAGATGGACATCAATGATATATTCACATTTATGTTTGATCTTCGAAAATTATTATATTTCTATCTATTTGCACTATTTATTTACCATTATTTAGATATTCAGATTTCATTCAAAGTCATACAATGACTAAATTTTCTCTCTTTTATTTTTAGGTACCCTAAAAATAAAAAATAAAAAAATAAAAGGCTAAATAAAGGGGAAAAAAATCCTAAAACCACTCAACATTGGAGCGCTCTCTCTTTGGTTTGCAGTGAAAATCTTCTTATGGTTTTTGGTGAAAATAGCTCTCTCGCTTTGTGGTGAAAATTCCTCTATTGGCGATCATTGAACAAGATATCACCTACCAATAAGATTCCTCTTTCTCCAGTGATATACAATTTTCTCTTCAATGACATTTCCTTGACAAAGGAAATTGGGAAGTTCTCCTTGTTGGGTTCTTAGGTCGATAAGCCTTCAAAAATTTCAATCAAAACATCGAATGCACTGGAATACATTGAATCAGATTTTCAAAACATTGAGGGACCAAGAATAGATGATCTTATCATCTGGTATGTAAAATCAGAAAACATACTAACAGGGTTCTCTTGATGGAGTTTGATAACACACAAATTTATGATTTTAAACTCTGCATATCACATGAATACCTAGCTTAAAAAGAACATATTTGTGTGTTATCATGATTAAATTGCTTAAATTTGCCTTCAATACGATTCAATGATAATTCCTAATTTTTGTAATAATTTTACAATTCTGTTAGATTATAAAGTCTCACTGGAATGAGTCTCTTAAGGCAAACGACATTTATCTAGATTTTATATGGGGTTTAAATGAATTTTGGAGCATTTTTAGGATATATCTCGAATTATCTTAAGGTTTTTTTGTATATTTATCAATAACATGGGCGTAATCAAAGGTAAGTCAAACAGCCGCCACCAGATTGCGACACGTGTCGCGATCTGGAAGCTCCGAGTTTACTAATTTTTTATTTCTTTTCTATTTGCTGACTTACCTGTGCAGATGACGTGGATGGCGCTGTCATCTTTGACATTAAGGAGGAAGGAGAGAGAGTGACGTGGCGCTCTCTCATTCGCCACAGACATCCCTTCTCCTTTTGTCATTTACTTCCTATTTTGGTGTTTACTTCCTATTTTTTCGTTTAGCTTTACCGTTAGCATCATTTCATCTTTTGTTGTTCTGTTCTAAACCGCAAACTGATGTGTTTGTTTTGTCATTTTGTAGTTCGTTTCCTCCTTGTCGTTTTGTTCATTTGCAGGTGACGTGGACTCCCTTCTCTCATGTCGTAATAGTTGACCGTAAGGAGGAATAAGAGAGCGATGTGGCGCTCTCTTATTCGTGAAGAAGAGAATCTGCGGCGAATTTAATCGCCACATATCGTAAGTGTAATTCTTCTTCTTCCTTATTTTGTCGTTTTGTTACTAACCTGTGCAGGTGACGTGGCGAGCATCCGATGGTCGGCTTCAGGCGACGTGGCACGATGGCGTGGACTCACCAGTTAAAGGTATTATTAAGTACATCAGATCATCAGATCGACGCCCAGGAATGCTCCAACTTGGAGGGCTGATATCTCTTGATCCAGCCGTTCGATTGGGCTGAATTTTTGGTGGGATACTAAAATCGTCGTGCTCTTTCCATCCGCATATTCGTATTTTCCGTTGGGCTCCTAAAAACACTGGAAATTGATCTTGTATGTCAGTTTGTTGAAAACCCTAACCCCTAAAAGCACTCCTCCTTCCATTCCAAGTTTGTCTTTTAGCTCTCTCTTGACACCAGGTCACCAGCAGGAAGGGGAGAGAAGCTTAGGCCCAAGCTAGGCATCATCGGATGCCCGAATTTGTTCTGGAGAAGGAGAACAAGAGAATATCGACGTCGTAGCGAATCAAACACCACCCGGCCTAGGATTGGCACCAACACGGGGTTTGTGTGAAGATTCTAATGAGGGATTCTCTTGTAAGCTTTTCCATGGAAAATGTAGGTCCTTTTATTCTACTTAAATCATAGGTTATTTTATTTGTCTTTATAAATCCTACCCAAATCTTCATCTTTCTCTATACTATTATACCTCTATTCTCTCCCCCTCATCTTTTTCTCCCATCTCCATTTAATCTCTATCCATCTAATCATCATTCCTTCTCCTCTAATTAGACCTACAGAAATCTAATCGAACCAATTGCATTCACTATCTCTATAAAATTCCTCTTCTAACTTCTAACATTCTCCTCTATAGGAGTTCCCCCCTTCTTCTACCTTAGTCTTTACCCTCATTACCGAGATTCCCTGAGGATCGAACCTTGATTACTACTGTCCTAAGTGAGGTATTATGAGGAGAGTAATAGCCGAGTTGAGGAAGTCTTTGAGGAAATGGATCAAAATCAGAATCAAGAAAATCGAAACGATAACCAAAGGGAGGAAAGAAAGAAATACAAAGAACATTATACTCCTACAGGGAGCGATGGCTTTACTAAGATCACGGCGAATTTAGGAGATAATGTCAACTTCAAGATAGATGTTTCTTTCTTAAATGCCCTACCTTCATATCATGGCCTTCCTCATGAAAACCCTTATACATTTTTAGAAGAGTTGATAGGTAGATGCTCTCTTTACCACATTCCGGGAGTTTCTCAAGATGTATTGAAGATGAGAATCTTTCCAGAAACTTTGAGAGATAGAGCTAGAGAGTGGTATAGGAATTTAGGAAAGAAATTCAAGAGTTTGAATGAAATAGAGGAGTGTTTTATGAAGAAATTCTATACTCCGGGAAGAACTAACCAAGTGAGACAATAAATACAAGGATTTAAACAAGGGGATTATGAATCATTTTGCGATGTATGGGAGAGGTTTAGATCTTCAGCTAGAAAATGTCCTCATCATGGATTTAGTACATGACATTTGATGAATATCTTCTATAATGGATTAAATGAGAGTTCTAGGAATAGAGTAGATTATTCATGCGGAGGATCGATCATGGAAAAATATGATGACGAAATTGAGTAAATCATGGAAAAAATAGCTGAAACTGATAGTCATCGTTTGAGCCTATGCAATAATGGTAGGAATGTAGAACCCAAGAGAGGTGGAGTGATCTATGTTCATGGTAAGGAAGCGGAAATCAAGATAGAATTGAATGAGCATAGGATAGGGAAAATAGAAACTATTATTGAGAAATTAACCAGCTTAATGGAAAAATTTGTGACTCACACTAATGTGTCCAAGGTGTAAGAAGTTCCTTGTTCTTTGTGTTTGAGCAGGGATCATCATGACGGAGAATGCGTAGCGAGGGAAGAAGTCAATGCCATGAATTATGCGCACCCATACAAGCCATGGAACGCACGTGGGAATGAGAACTACGAGGATCACCGGCCACCTGATAACATGCATTTATAACTTAATATCTTATCCTTATTAACTCATATTCCTGCTTATTTTATGTGAATATGATGCATGTTATCATACTTTTTAGGAATTTTCTCCATTGGTAGGTCATTTCATTAAAGTCGGTATTTATGCATAAATTAGGGATAATTTCATGCTTGATAGATGATTAGTCTTTTGCAAAGTTAAAATTAATAGAAGTTAATCTATTTTATTAAATTACTTTGACTTTAGTGCATATTTTGAAAGATAATTTCAAGATGAAAATGTGATTAAGAAGATTTCTTAGGAAATGAGTAACTTAAATTTTAATTCATCCTATGTTCTTCTTTGAAATTACATTTTAGATGACATGATGTTAAAAAGGAAGAAATTTGTGATCCAATGGAGAAAATTTGGATTAAAAAGGAGTTGTATATTTAAAGTTATGAATTTCTCAATTTTATGGCCTTTTTCTGATTTTTATCTGATTTTTAAATTAATTTTTATTAAGTTTTCTTATTAAAAAAATCAAAAAAAGGGGTTATTATATTCGTAGGACCGCGGGGCTGACGTGGCGCGCAGGGCTGGCTCAGGTGGCACACGGGACCCACGCGGATGCGACGCGGCACGCAAGGCCACCTGGCAGGGCTGTGCGGGCTTGCGTGAGGCACAGGTGGCGTACAGGGCACGGACACGTGGCAGGAGGCCACATGGCCCACGCAGATGCCCGTGAGGGGTGCCACGTGGCATGGGGGCTGGTGTGTGAAGGGCCCACGGGTTAGTGGATCCTGGTGAGAGTATTGGGGCGGTAACGCAAAGGCGTTACCACGGCCTATCTTTTATACGCGCAAATTCTAGCTTTTTCTTCCGTGTGGGACTATATTCCCACACGTTTTTTACCTTTGCAGGACACGTGGCGGAACCGCGAACGTTGGATAGAAAGGCTTCAAGTGAAACACGTCGATGTGATGGACGAGGAGTCCACCTGATCTCCATCACGAGCACGTGCTCAATAGGAGGAGTAAGTGAACACGATGAACGGCTTACCGTACGACACGTGCCGTCCCGAGAAGCTCCCGATCGTCATCAAATCGAAGACCTTAAAATAAGCAGATGATCGCGATCAAACGACCACGATTAAATCTGATGTAAAAGGAGGCACGTGGACTCACCTCGACGCGACGACAGCGATCATACGGTGGATAAGCAACGATCGCGCGATCAAAGCTCATGATCGCGAGATCGTGGCTCACGATCGCTAAATCAAGGAGACGCGTGGAGTGTCTGATCTCCATCGGATGGCTCTCCTTGAATGAGGTCATGGACCGCGTCGTGGGCCATGATTCCATCGGATTCGCTTGATCCGACAGTGTGAACTTCATAACGGAACGGACGGCTGGCGATCGTCGCGAGGAAATCCCTATAAAAACTTATGTTCTCTTGTTTTAACTTAACTTTTGATTGATTCGTGAAGCAATTAAGCAAATTTAGAGAAAAATCTTAAGTTCTTCGTGATCCCCCCACGTTTAGACTCAATTGCGAAGCAATTTGAGTGGGATTGATCGCGAATTCCTCCTTGATTTCATCGAATTTTCCTCTTGAATTCCGAACGTCCGCGAGGAAGAAATCGAGCAAATTCGCTTCAATCCACGTGAATTGAAGCCCCATTCTTGTGGAAATCAGGTTAGTAGTGAGATTCGATCGATTATCAAGAGGTAATTTGAGTTTTTATTAGGTTTAGATCTTTAATTTTGTAAATTAGTTCTTAGTGTTCTTCATTTTTCCCAAATTTGAGTCCGAAATATCGCTGATTTTGAAAATAGTATATCTCTCTTATTATTATTCCAAATCACTTGATTTTGGTTTCATTGGATTCCTATTTTCATCACATTTTTTGTGGATAGAAAATTCGTTGAATTCCGAGTTCATTTGACCCCTCAATTTGACGTTTGACCGAGCATTATTCATTCTTCATCAGAATTCAAACATTGACTTTCGGGGTCAATTACTTTCAATTTACACATTGGAATTCGATAATTTTGGTCTCTTTAGATTCCTATGGTTCTTAGATTTCCATTTATACATAAATTGAAAGTTTTAGATTTCATTTGACCGGTGAATTTGAAGATTTTCTCTGAGGTGTTCGTTTCGAGGATTTTCTGATATTTGATTTTTAATAGTTCATAGTAAATCCATTTATTATCCAAAAATCATGAATTTTATATCAATAAATTCCATTTTCTCTCTAGTTTCTATATATCGTAATCTTCTGACACCTTTTGATTCTCTGATTTTATAGAACACCTACTATTGGTCAAAGTCAATGCTTTGACTTTGACTTTTTACTTTTCTATGTCAAATCCGAGATTTCAATTCTTTAAATTTCTTATTTAGTATATTTATATCATTTCCACTCATTACATCTTATTTTCACTTCTTTAAAATCTCTTTTATACCTAAATTTGACCAAGTCAACTATGCAATTAAAGTCAACCCTGCCTCGTGTGGATCGACCCGATACTTACACATTACTTGATTTTATATCTTTATCTTTGTGAGTTCGGTTATATAAATTTGACCTACGTTTGTGTGTTTAACGACCGCACTAAAACGCTTCATCACCACCCTACCCACATAAACCCTATTCCCCTCCGTACAACCAGCCACCTAGACAAACTAATGAATCCAACACGTCTGAGTAACGAAAAGCGTCCATGGAATGAGCGAGCAGCTCAACCTCGTGACAAATCGGATGGACCGGATGGAGGAACATGTTTGTCCACCCATGACAGTCATGGAGAATACTAGAGGTAAAGAAAAAGAAATGGGCTCCAACAAAGGTCAATTTCCAACTCAACCTTCTATTAATCCTAGAAATATATCATCTATCGAATCGCAAGAGTTTTCCCTTCCCGAAGATTCATTAGATAGTTCACCTCAAGCTCTTTGTGATAGTGTTCAAGAAATTACAAGACTAAGGAGTGGAAAGATATTAGAGGCTCCTATCGAGTGTGATTTAGAGGATAAGAAAAAGGAAATTGAGGAAGAAAATAAAGAAAGTGAGCCTTTAGGGAAGGATATGAACCATGCTGCCTATCAGCCACCTATACCCTTTCTCGAAGTTTTGAAGTCTTCAAAACCTCCCAGTGAAGCAAATAGACTCATAGACTCATTTAAAGAAGCTAACATAACCATACCTTTAGAGGAAGCCATTAGGTACATACCAACATTCTCTAAGTATGTGAAGGAACTATGTACACCTCAAAGGAGAACCAATCATATCAAGCTTCCCGAGAGCGTTAGTTCTATAATTTTAAATAAATTACCAGTGAAGAGGAAAGATGCAGGGCCACCATTAATTACATGTGATATTGGGGGAACACAATTCTCACGGTCTTTGTTAGATTCGGGAGCAAGTGTCAACCTTATTCCTAAAGCTCTATACGATAAATATAAGTTTGTTGAGCTGCAACCTATCAATGTAGAGCTTCAATTAGCTGATGGATCTATTAAGAAGCCAAATGGGGAGCTAATCAATGTGATGGTTAGAGTAGAACAATGTGTCTTCCCCGTTGATTTCATTGTTGCTAAAATAGAAGTACCCGATAATCTCACTAGGGCACCTATTATCTTAGGTAGACCGTTCTTAGCTACAGCTTGAGCCATAACTGATTGGGAAAAAGGGAAAACCATTCTTAGAGTAGGAGAAGAAAGTGTAGAGCTAAAAATCTCTAGATTGATGAAGTACCCCAGTAGTAGTCATGAGGATATGGGAGCCTTGGATTTATTAGAGGATGAGTTTGATTTTAGAGAAGATATCCTCGAAATTTGTGGAGTAGACCTAGTAAATGAATCTCTAGATGCTAAAGATTCATTTGAGGTAGAACTTAAGCCACTGCCATCCACCCTAAAATACATTTTTTAGGCCCTAGAAACATGTTACCTGTCATAATCTCCTCTTCCTTAACGAGTAGTCAAGAAGAAGACCTAACAAGGATATTAAAAGAGTATGGAGCAGCAATAGGTTGGTCATTTGATGATATAAAAGGAGTGCCTTCCAGCATATGTGAACATCGAATCTTTATTGAGGAAGGATCTAGACCTACAAGAGAACCTCAAAGGCGATTGAACCCAAACATGATAAAAGTATTGAAAGGAGAAATTCTTAAATGGCTTAAAGGAGATGTCATCTATGCTATTTCAGATAGTTCATGGGTAAGCCTAGTGCATATGGTCCCTAAAAACTCAGGAATAACAGTAGAAAAGAATGAAAAGGGGGAAGAGGTACAAACTAGGTTAGTTACTTGTTGGCGGGTATGTATAGATTATCGAAAACTGAACCTTGTGACCAAAAAAGACCACTATCCCTTACCTTTTATGGACCAAATTTTGGAGAAACTTGTTGGCCAAAATTATTTTTGCTTCCTTAACGATATTCGGGTTACAATCAGATCAATATTCACAAAGACGATCAAGAAAAAACCACTTTCGCTTGTCCATTAGGTACATATGCCTTTAGACAAATGCCCTTCAGACTTTGTAACGCACCTGTTACATTTCAAAGATGTATGAATGCTTTGTTTGCAGACTTAACTGAGGATGGATTGGAGATTTTCAGGGTTGATTTTTCTATTTTTGGAACCACTTTTGAATCTTGTTTGTAGAAATTGATAGAAATATTTAAAATTTGCATCCAGAATAATCTTGTGCTAAGTTGGGAAAAATCTCATTTTATGATGCAAGAAGGGATAGTTTTGGGACATCAAGTGAGCAAGCATGGTGATAACATGCAATCTTAACATGATAAAACATGATTATTAATGCAATTTAAGGCATAAAACATTACATTTATGTGCATGTTATCATACTTTGAGTGCATTTCTATCATCCTATGCATATTTATGTCATAATCTCAAAATGCACTAAATTAGGGTTAATTATGATAAATTAAGGATAAATGATTTTAACCCATCTTTACTTGAGATTATGAATGGTTTTTAAAGTTAAATAATGAGAGAAATCATATTTATGAACATTCATTTAATTTTCTAAAGTTAAAATCTTAAAGAAATGAATGTATTTTTGAAATATAAATTAAATCTCTTGTTATTTAAATATTTTGAATTTTTAGAATGATAGATAATTAAAATTCAGATCAAATGAAAGAAATTTGAATTAATTTGGAGTTGTATTTTAAAAAGATATGATTTTTTTACAATTTTTTTAGGGATGAATTTTTTTCCTGATTTTTTTAATGATTTTTATTTTCTATTTAAACCGTTTTAAAAATAAATAAAAAAACAATATATTATTTTTTTGCGCGCGGACCCGCGTGGATGCGACGTGGCACGCAAGGCCACGTGCCGCAGCGCCACGCGGACCTCGCGCAGCGCCTACGTGGCGCGTATATACATCTAGTATTAATATTATATTTAATATAGTATAGGGGGTCCCCCCGTGTCTAAGGGGACAATATTTCAAATGCCTTTAATCTAGCGTACCTTATATAGTGGTAAAGTTTTTAATATTTTTCACCGTGGGACTAACCCATATCATATGCAGTGACGCGGCGATCGTGGAGCGTCGGATCGCGATCGGAGCGCGGCGACAAGTGGACACACGGACCACCCGATCTGATCAAACACGTGCGCAAATTTAAAGAGTTATAACGGCTGCGATTTGATCTCGCGGGGAGAATCGAGACCGCCGGATCGCGATCCGACGCGCGATTAATCAAGGCGTTTTATAACTGGGCCATCCACGCGATCATCCAGCCGCCCATTTTCAATCCGACGGTTGGGACTTAACTGAAACGGTCCATCGTGGACCGTTTCATCATAACCGTCGATCAAAATGATCGGACTGGTTACGCCCAAATTTCGTTTAAATAGAGATGTTCTTCGCCGTTCTATGTATTCGAGTGAGAATTCAACAAAATTGACTCGTCTAGACACCTCTCTCACTCGCTTTCTCTCGAGTTCTTCCTCCTCCTCTCTCAATTCCGCATCCATGGAGGGGTAGAAGTCGAGATTTGGTGGAAAATCGAGGGAGAAATTGACGCTGAAGCTCCGGCCGTGACGATCTTGACGTTTTCGGTGATTAATCAGCTTAATCACCTCGCTTTTGATCGCTAAACAGAGTTTAGTGGAAGCGGTTTTACCTCAATTATCCTCCTATTATCTTTAATTTTCGTTTAGATTAGGATTAGCTTTCAATTTCATAGAATTTCATCTAAAATTCCGATTTCGACGTTCGAAAATTTCTCTCCACTTCAAATTTCGATTTCTCTTCGAAATCAAGTCCAAATTCAACGATTCTTGATTCCGTGGATTCGTTTTGAAGTTATCTTTCTAAATCCACTATTTTCCCTAATTTCTCACCTCAATTCATCGTCCAATTTGACCAAATTCTAAAAGATATCTCGAAAATACCTAAATTCCCTGTGGATTCGACCCGTATTTACCATTATACCCCTCAATTCTCTCTTAATTCCCCAAATTGGTAAGTTCGGTATTATTTTTGACACGAGACCGTGTGAAATCGACGACCTCGCGGTCTCGTCTTGTCACATGGGCTGTAGGTAGACAAGGCCAAAGTCGAAGTGATCAAGTGTCTTCCTCCACCCAACGACCTAAAGAAACTTAGAGGGTTTCTCGGCCATGCGGGCTTCTATAGGAGATTTAGAAAAGATTTTGCTAGGATTGCTAAATCATTAACTAACCTTCTATCTAAAGACGCAGATTTTGTTATTGATGATGATGCTCTTCATGTTTTTGATGAGATTAAGGATGCTCTTACTAAAGCTCCCGTTTTGCAGGCACCTAATTGGAGTCTCCCTTTTGAGCTAATGTGTGATGCATCCGACTTCGCAGTAGGAACAGTTTTGGGGCAGCGCATCGATAAGAAGCCGGTGGCCATCTATTATGCTAGTAAGACCTTAGTGGATGCTCAGATGATTTATTCTACTACTGAAAAGGAATTACTAGCTATAGTATTTTCTCTAGAAAAATTTAGGTCTTATTTTTTTGGTAGCAAAGTAATTGTATATACCGATCATTCCGCTGTGAAATTTCTTTTTAAAAAAAGGAAGCTAAACCTAGGTTAGTTAGGTGGATCTTATTGCTGCAAGAGTTTGATATTGAGATCAAGGACAAGAAAGGGAATGAAAATATTGTTGTTGATCATTTATCTAGGCTAATCATGGATGATCATTCTCCTTCTCCAATTAGAGATACTTTTCCCGATGAACACATACTTGCAATCCAAGTTAGGTCGTTGCCATGGTATGCACATATATTTAATTATCTTGCCACCAGTAAAATACCCATAGACTGGTGGTGGCGTACGACCCCGGTCGCCACCAAGACACGATACCACGGCGCCGGAGGAGCCCTTTTGCGCGCGCGGATCTATCCGCTTATCTTTACTTCTTTATTTCTTTATTATGGACCTTTTGACCCGCACTTGTTTAAGCGGGTCCTCGTTTATTTCTTCTCTCCCTTTAGGCTTCCGGGTGGGTTCTTCCCTTTTCGGGATCCCATTTGTGAAGCCCATCCTTCTTTGTGAACCTTTTATTCTATTTCTATGAGTATGGGTGTGGGTTGTGGGCCTCAAGTGGGCCCTTTCCTCTCTTGGCCCACCAAGGGCTCTATAAGAGGGGAAGGGACCCCCCCACAAACCCTAGCCGTCATTTGAAGAAAGAAAGGAGTGATCTCCCTCTCAAGTGGCTGCTCAAGGAAGGCCGGGGAAGGAGTCCAACCGCCGCCGCCGCCGCCGCCGCCGCCGCACGCCTTCGTGCCGCCGCCGCCGCCGCCGCGACGACCGCCGCCACTCCTTGCCCCGGCCACGGATTCTTCACCATCATCATCGCGACGCCGCCGTCCTCAAGCCGCCGCCGCCGCCGCCTCAGGCCGCCGCCGCTGCCGCCGCCTCCGGACCGCCGCACCGCCATCATCTCCACCTCCACCCCCATCTCCGGCCATCCCCAGCTTCTCCTCCGGCGAGATCTCCTCCCTCTCCGGCCAGCCCCTCCACCTTCCGGTTCATCCCCTCCACAACCTTCCTCTCACGGATTCCTCCACCAGCCCATCTCCGGCGAGGTCTCCCGCATCCCCTCCACCGTCCTCCTCCGTCCGCTGCCAAACCTCCTCCAGGATTTCCTCTCCCTGCAACTCCACCCCGCGCTCGCCCTCCCGTCCTACCTCCAGCAACCTGCCCATCTCCCGTCGACTCCCGTGAAGCAGAATCCTCGGCTTCACCCCTCCCCGATCTCCCGTTGAGGCCTACCCCCTCCCCCTCATTTCCGCTCCGCGACCGACGTTTCCCTTCCTCATCTCCTCCACCCCGGCTGAAACCCCTCTTCCCCCCAATCCCGCCGTTCCGTTCGCTTCCCACCACCTCGAACGAAACCGCGACCCCCTTCCGCCTCGAGAACCACCGCCCTGCCGTCTCCCCCTCAGTCCGCCGCCCGGCGAACCTTCCCCGCTCCAGAAATCGTCGCCCGCCTTCCCATCGCCGCGCGCCGCCCCGGTTCCTCCCCTGCACGAAACCCTAATCCGCGAGGAGGAAATGGACGATTCCCGCTGAGTCAACTCAGCGGGAACCGTCCCCCACTCAGCCCGGACCAGCCCGAGTCAACCCGAGCCGGTCCGGACCGGCCCTGACCCACCTGGTCCGCCCAGGGCTGATCCGAACCAGGCCGCAACCGGCCGGACTGCGCCTGACCAGGCCAGTCCCCCAGGCCAGCCCAGCCCGGCCGGTCCAGGCCGGCCCTGACCAACCCAGCCGGGCCGGACCAGAACGCCCAGGCCCTGAACGGCTCAGGCCAGCCGACCGGCCAGACCGGCCCGTCGGCCCGACGGTCCCGAGCCGTCCGAGCCGGTCGAGACCGGCCCAGAGCCTGACGCCCAGACCGGCCCAAACCGAGCCCAAACCGGTCCAGGACCGGCCCTGAGCCGCTCGGATCGGTCTAGACCGTTCCAGACCACCCTGACCCGGCCCGAACCGCTCCGCACCGACCCAGGACGCCACCTCCCGCCTTCACCGTGTTCGTCGTGACCCGTCCGGCTCGTTGCCACTCGACAACGCCCCGCCCAGCGCCGATTGCCCCTCCGCGTTCCCTCGCCGACTCGCCCGGTGTCCAACATCGCTGCCGCGCCCGACGACCTCCCTTGCCCCGACCGACCGGGCTCGCGCCCCGCAGGTTAGCTTCAACCCCTCTTTTAAGTTAATTACTTTTCGAAGCGTTTCCTCTACTCGACTCCACCGCCGACGGAAGACGTAGATAGGGTAGTACGATTATAAGTTCGAGATTTCTGACGCGTACGTCAGGTCCGGTACTGAGCGTGGGCTGCAGCCTCCTGGCTACTCCACGACGAGCGACTGCCACGCCTCCGGACGTGGAGCGAGAGGATCTCACCCTATCCATCATCGCGAGTTTCCCTGGGTCACCCGGAGTCGACTCCGCTGATTGGCACGCCTGCCTGCACTTAGGTTTAGGTTAGGTCTCATACTTAGGGTCTAGGTTTTTGCTTATCCATAGGTTAGGTTTGACCGGCTACCCCCGGTCAACCTCAGTCCCATTGATCAGGCACGAGGGTTTTCACCACCGTGTCCTGCATCAAATTGGTATCAGAGCGGTCGTTGGGTTCTCGCCCAACCCGGTCCTTGAGGACGCTCACTTGAGCCTCCGTAGCGTAGTTAGGACATCATCTAGGTCATTGCATCATATAGGCACCCACTAGGTTATCATCATGGCATTCGAGACACGCTCCGCCGAGCTAGAGGAGGATCCCCACCTTCACGGCATTGTGTGCGGTGCCTCGGAGACCACCTCCCCCGCGGTTTCACGAGCCCCGACGGCCCGTGAGGCCCATATGGTGATCATTGCGATCACCTCTGCCTCGACTACTATGATTGTCGAGATGATCCTAGTCGTCGAGGCGACCCACGTCACGACGATGGTTGCGACCCGAGTGTACCATCGCTGGCCCTCGGATGCTTATGGTCGCCACAGACAGGCCTACCCAGCTCATTTGGATGATCGAGCCCGTTCGCCGCTGCCACCACTATCCGCACGGCTCACCACACCGCCTGTTAGTCAGGCCCCTCTAGAGTTTCATGAGCCCCGGCGGCCCAGTGAATCCCCGGTAGTGATCGTTACGATCACCGCTACCCCGACTACCACTATTATCAGGGATGAGCCTAGTCGTCGAGGTGCCCCACGCCACGACGATGGACGCGACCGAGTGGACAGTCATCAGCCCCAGGATACATATGACCGCCGCGGACAGGCCTATCGAGCTCATTTGGACGACCCACCCCATCCGCCACCGCCACGACCGCGCTATGACGACCATCGACACCACGATCGTGATCAGGGTCAGGATCAGCGACACTACTCTAGATATAGAGGTGACCCTCCCCGACGAGACGATCTCGATCGGCGAGTTGCCCGTCAGTCGCCAGATCGCGATGCTTATCATCGCGACTATCCGCGTGCGCGAGACTACACTCGCGCACCCGAGGACGCACGTTATGATCGTTATCACGATCATGAGCGTTATCCCGATCATAGGCGTTACCGGAGTCCTCCCCACCGCGACATTGGTGATGACTACCGCGCAGACCGATACGACGATCGGGATAGGCGACACGAGGATCATAGTGCCCGCATACTGAAAGGTATGCGCGCCGTTGATCTAGTCTTTTATGGCTCTCGAGGGCCTAGAGACTATATCGATTGGGAGTCCGCTATGAACTCCTACTTTCGATACTATCGCATGGATGACGACCTCTGCGTTGAGTACGCCGAGACGAGACTTGGCGGACACGCCAAGATCTTTTGGGAGGATGAGCGTCATGCAGCTTATCGACGAGGACAGCCCATCACTTCATGGATAGATATGGCTCAACGCTTGAGGAACAAGTATGTTCCTCGAGAGTATGAGTCTGCGTCATTCCCCAGACAGGGCACGATGCCTGTCCGGGAGCACATGGAGCATATGGTGCGACCCACCGATGACTTCGATTTTTCTCCATCTCAGCCTCTTACGAGGGTCGCTCCTACGCGATCTAGTCCGACCGCCTCGGCTACACCGATACGATCTAGCATCGGGAATGGACGGACTACACCGAGATGTCGATAGCGTCGGCACCATCCCGGCGACCACCACCTGCGAGACGCACCTCATGATACGACAGCTTTGTCCCAAGTCCACACCACTTGTTTCAAGTGTGCGGGCAAGGGACATTGGACGAGCCCGGTGTCCTTTGTGGAACCTCCTTCTCGAGGTCAAGGGACTCGACCAGTGGCTCCCATGAGGATGACCTTCCCACAGGGCGACGATGTTTATCTCGCGATGAGGCCACTGGCGAGACGAGTGCGATGACACTCCTGAGTTGATTGATCACACCCCGATCAGGCCAGCCGCTCCCGCAGTCGTCGAGGCCCCCGCTCCAGCCAACACCCTGACGAGCACACCGATGAGGGACATGATCAGCGTTGCTATTCCGAGATCACTAGTGGATGTGATCCTACCACCCCAGTTGCCCGTCAGCCATCATTTGCCCGACGACGCATCTTCGGTAGGCGCGCCATCACCTATGCGCCTACATGGACTATCCACGTCCATTATCTCAGACCGCGACCTGCGGTTTACTAGTCACTTCGGAGGACTTTTTATGGGCTTACTTGGGGACCGAGGCCCACATTTTCTAGCAGTTATCATCCTCGAGTGACGAGTCGGATCGACGAGCGTCAATCGTAGCGTGAGGAAACGACTTTGGTCATCGGCCAGCGCGAGCTTGATCATTTGGGACATGATCATACTACGCGCCGAGTGCACCTACCACCCCTCTTCCGACCATACCTCTGGCGTGAGCCCCGTCGAGATTGCACATGGCTTAGCACCCGCAAGCCCTTAGACATAGTTCCCCTCGACCCTCATGTTAGAGTTTATAGGGTCAGAGTCGCATTTGCCCAGCATGTTAGTCAGTTGCATCGGGACATTCATGATAGAGATGTGAGTCGGTATGCATCGTACAAGCGGGCTGCCGATTTGCATTGTCGACGCCCAGGGTCTTCAGTGGGAGACCCAGGTTATGGTTAGGGCTGAGGCCCGAGCGTTATGCTCCTGCTCTTAGCACCGGCCCGTCTCGAGTCCTTTCCCGGATGGGCGGGATCGCCTATGTCGTCGACTTCCCTCCTTCGTGGGGGAATAGCTCCACGTTCCATGTGATGGATCTGACGTCGCACCCAGCTCTACCTCTCTCATCTGACGTTAAGCCTTCACCTACCGGCCCATTCTTTGAGAGAGAGTTTGCCTGGAAGTCCACTTTCCCCGCGTTACCACCCGATCGGCACGAGCGAGTCGAGGAGATTTTTCGGGAGGTAATTGACTTTTCAGGGGACGGAGTTTCGTGGAGATTCTTTGTGCACTGGCCAGGCCGACCACCGGAGGACGACGTATACATCTCGGAGGTGGACCTAGAGCGACTACGATCAGATCTTTGGAGCCCCTGCCGTCTTCTCTTGCTAACTCGACGGAGACGAGTTCTTCCGACCCCGGGAGGATTGGTGGCGTACGACCCCGGTCGCCACCAAGACACGATACCACGGCGCCGGAGGAGCCCTTTTGCGCGCGCGGATCTATCCGCTTATCTTTACTTCTTTATTTCTTTATTATGGACCTTTTGACCCGCACGTGTTTAAGCGGGTCCTCGTTTATTTCTTCTCTCCCTTTAGGCTTCCGGGTGGGTTCTTCCCTTTTCGGGATCCCATTTGTGAAGCCCATCCTTCTTTGTGAACCTTTTATTCTATTTCTATGAGTATGGGTGTGGGTTGTGGGCCTCAAGTGGGCCCTTTCCTCTCTTGGCCCACCAAGGGCTCTATAAGAGGGGAAGGGACCCCCCCACAAACCCTAGCCGTCATTTGAAGAAAGAAAGGAGTGATCTCCCTCTCAAGTGGCTGCTCAAGGAAGGCCGGGGAAGGAGTCCAACCGCCGCCGCCGCCGCCGCCGCCGCCGCACGCCTCGTGCCGCCGCCGCGCCGCCGCGACGACCGCCGCCACTCCTTGCCCGGCCACGGATTCTTCACCATCATCATCGCGGCGCCGCCGTCCTCAAGCCGCCGCCGCCGCCGCGCTCGAGCCGCCGCCGCCGCCGCCTCGAGCCGCCGCCCAGCTCGCCGCCGCTGCCGCCGCCTCGGGACCGCCGCACCGCCATCATCTCCACCTCCACCCCCATCTCCGGCCATCCCCAGCTTCTCCTCCGGCGAGGATCTCCTCCCTCTCCGGCCAGCCCCTCCACCTTCCGGTTCATCCCCTCCACAACCTTCCTCTCACGGATTCCTCCACCAGCCCATCTCCCGGCGAGGTCTCCGCATCCCCTCCACCGTCCTCCTCCGTCAGCTGCCAAACCTCCTCCCAGGGATTTCCTCTCCCTGCAACTCCACCCGCGCTCGCCCTCCCGTCCTACCTCCGAGCAACTCTGCCCATCTCCCGTCGACTCCCGTGAAGCGAATCCTCGGCTTCACCCCTCCCCGATCTCCCGTTGAGGCCTACCCCCCTCCCCCTCATTTCCGCTCCGCGACCAGAGCGTTTCCCTTCCTCATCTCCTCCACCCCAGGCTGAAACCCCTCTTCCCCCCAATCCCGCCGTTCCGTTCGCTTCCCACCACCTCGAACGAAACCGCGACCCCCTTCCGCCTCGAGAACCACCGCCCTGCCGTCTCCCCCTCGGTCATGCCGCCAGCGAACCTTCCCAGCTCCGGAAATCGTCGCCCGCCTTCCCATCGCCGCGCGCCTCCGGTTCCTCCCCGCACGAAACCCTAATCCGCGAGGAGAAATGGACGATTCCCACTGAGTCAACTCGGCGGGAACCGTCCCCCACTCAGCTGGACCAGCCAGGAGTCAACCCGAGCCGAGTCCCGGACCGTCTGACCCACCTGGTCCGCCCGGGGCTGATCCGAACCAGGCCGCAACCGGCCGGACTGCGCCGACCGAGGCCGGTCCCCGAGCCCGCCCAGCCCGGCCGGTCCGGGCCGGCTACGACCAACCCAGCCGGGCCGGACTGGAACGCCCGGGCCCCGAGCGGCTCGAGCCCGGCCAGGCCCAGGCCAGACCGCCCGTCGGCCCCGAGCCGGTCCCGACCGTCCGAGCCGGTCCCAGCCCGGCCCCGAGCCGGGCCCGACCAACCCGGCCAGTGCCGGACAGAACGCCCGGAGCCACGAACGGCTCGAGCCAGCCCGACCGGGCCAGACCGGCCCCGTCGGCCCCGAGCCGGTCCCGAGCCGTCAGAGCCGGTCCGGACCGGCCTCGGCAGACGAGGCAGGCCGGGCAGAGCCCAAAGCCGGCCCAAAGCCGGTCCCAGGCAGAGCCCAGAGCCGCTCGAGATCGGTCTAGATCGTTCCAGACCACCACGACCCGGCCCGAACCGCTCCGCCTGACCCAGGGACGCCACCTCCCGCCTTCATCGTGTTCGTCGTGACCCGTCCAGGCTCGTTGCGACTCGACAACGCCCCGCCCAGCGCCGATCGCCCCTCCGCGTTCCCTCGCCGACTCGCCCGGTGTCCAACATCGCTGCCGCGCCCGACGACCTCCCTCGCCCCGACCGACCGGGCTCGCGCCCCGCAGGTTAGCTTCAACCCCTCTTTTAAGTTAATTACTTTTCGAAGCGTTTCCTCTACTCGACTCCACCGCCGACGGAAGACGTAGATAGGGTAGTACGATTATAAGTTCGAGATTTCTGACGAGTACGTCAGGTCCGGTACCGAGCGTGGGCTGCAGCCTCCTGGCTACTCCACGACGAGCGACTGCCACGCCTCCGGACGTGGAGCGAGAGGATCTCACCCTATCCATCATCGCGAGTTTTCCCGGGTCACCCGGAGTCGACTCCGCTGATTGGCACGCCTGCCTGCACTTAGGTTTAGGTTAGGTCTCATACTTAGGGTCTAGGTTTTTGCTTATCCATAGGTTAGGTTTGACCGGCTACCCCCGGTCAACCTCAGTCCCATTGATCAGGCACGAGGGTTTTCACCACCGTGTCCTGCATCAACTGGGATTACAATGAAAGGAAGAGATTTTTTAAATTGTTACCACATTACTATTGGGAGGAGCCCGAATTGTTCATCTTAGGTTCACACCGAATATTTAGAAGGTGTATCCCCGAGGAAGAGCAATTAGAAATTCTTAAGGCATGTCATTCATCATCTTATGGAGGTCATTATTCATCTATGATTACGACATCTAAGGTCTTGCAAAGTGGGTTTTATTGGCTAAATTTATTTAGAGATTCCCATGATTTTTATTTCAAACGTTTAGAGTGCCAAGCCTCCATCAATATTGATAAAATGGATCACATGCCCCTTAAGCCTATTATAGAAGTTGAAATATTTGATCTTTGGGTAATCAATTTTATGGGCCCCTTTCCTAATTCTTATGGGTATGAATATATTTTGATGGCAGTAGACTATGTATCTCAATGGGTAGAAGCAATTCCCATAAGAACCAGTGAGGGAAGAGTGATCATTCGATTCCTTGAGCAGAATATCTTTTGTAGATATGGATGCCCTCGGGCCATAATCAGTGGTGGGGGAGCTCATTTTAACAATTACCAATTTAGGAATTTTCTCAAGAGATATGGAGTTCAGAATAGAATGACTACCCCTTATCATCCCCAATCCAATGGGCTAGTAGAGAATTGTAATAGAGAAATCAAGAAGATTTTAAAGAAGATTTGTAAGTTTGATGGAAAAGATTGGTTAAGGAAAATATTTGATGCATTATGGGCTTATAGAACAGCATATAAAACCCCTTTAGGAATGTCCCCATTTCGATTAATCTTTGGTAAAGCATGACATCTCCTTGTAGAATTAGAGCATAAAGCATATTGGGCCACTCGACAATTAAATTTGGCTATGGATGAGGCCGGAAAGAAAAGAATTCTCGATTTGCATCAACTCATTGAGATTAGAAATGAAGCTTATGAGAATTCAAACATTTACAAAGCAAAAATGAAAGCCTTCCATGATAAACATTTAAGGCGGAGAGAATTTCATGTCAATCAAAACGTATGGCTCTATAATTCTAGACTTAGACTTTTCCCGGTAAACTCAAATCACGGTGGGATGCTCCTTATATTGTGGTTGAAATTTTTCACTGTGGTGCTGTTTTACTTTGTGATCCAAAGACAAGTCAGAAATTCAAGGTGAACGGGCAAAGGCTTAAACCATATCTGGAGAATGAGGCATTGCAACCTCCCGTGGAGATTGGTCTTAAGGAACTGGGTCATAGTGTAGATGACCCATGCAGTCCACCTCTCTTACCAATTAGCCTTCTTTTAATTTCTCTCTTGTACCTTCTTTCTTTCTTTTCTGCACTTTGCTTAACAAAAAAAGAGAAAGAAGAAGGATGAATTATTATCTAGTTTTTAACTCTGTCGTTGTGTGTAATCAGACCATTTTCTTATGTTTCTTGTAAGTGAAAGGAATCTGTAACTAGAGCCATGGGAAGGAATATAGTATGCATCGGCTTGTCTATCCTTCAAACGGGTTCACCTGCCAAAATCTTCCTTAGCGGTTTGCAAATCTTCTCTCCTAAATATTTTTGTTTCCTTTCATGCATTGAGGACCATGCATATGCAACTGAGGAGGGGGGCACATTTTCCACTGATTTTTAGAAATTGTTTATGTTTCTTTTATGCATGATGCTAAAGTGGGGGATGCTCATCATGAAATTGTTCACATGCTAATTAGCCAACCTTAAGTAGCCTTCCACCTTGAAACCTTGGAATAAGAGTGGGCAAGTAGAGCTTTGGAGAGTATTGAGAGAATTGGGGAGAAATCCAAGCCATTGGGGATGAGTGACCCCTCTACGAAGGATCTAATGGGTGCAAAAGATGAGACAAGTTGCTATGATGTGAATTGATTAGTTTTGAATAAGAGCGAGTAGGATTTCCTTCCCATCCTCTACTCAAGCCGATCCTACTTAGTTTAGGGTTTCCCTTGTTATTTTCTTCTTTTGAAGAGTGTGATATTCGTGGCATAGAAACAGCAAAATTCTCCTTGGTCCACATCCATTTCGTCCATGATCATCTTCATTCACCTTCATTCAAGATGACACTTCTCTCAAAACACCTCCGCTTACCATTATCATTACATCCCAGCCATTCTCTTCCGTTTCCTTGTAAAACAATTTTGGAAAGCTCTTCTGCATTCCTCCATCCTCTACACCTTTTTCGTCACTCTCTTCTTTTTTGCATTGTTCAAAAAAAAGAGAGAAGGGAATATGTGGGTAAACATTTTTCTTCATCCTCTACACCCCTCTATTCAGTGTCTTGAATCTTTCATGTTCTTTTTCCTCAAGTTTTCTGTAAAATATCATAGTTCTCCCACTTTCCATTCTATCAACTTCTTCTTGTCTTTTCATCACACTATCTGCTCCACTAAGTAATATTTGCCCTTTTGCTATATTAAAGTTTACAAAGTGTTCAAAGATTCTGTTAAAAAAAAGAGAGAGAAAGAAAGAAGAAGAAATGTTATTTTCTATCACCATTTATACTCCATCACCACACTTCCCATTCACTCCTCCCATCTTTCTATCCATTCACTCATCCCATCTTTCGGTCCATTCACCTTCATCATAATTGTCTTCATCGATTAATAGCTTCACACCATCATCTTATCTCTTACACTCCTGCCACTAATCATCTCTTCGAGAGGATTGCCATCCTGATTGAAGTTTATCCGTGTGCCGCATATTAATCACTTTTCATCTCATATCCATCTTTGTGCACTTTTCTATGCTATTTCCTTCACGACACTCTTCCGGGAGAGAAGAAAAGGGGAACCCAAATGCTAAATAGCTAGACTAGGAGAGAGGTGAGGAGGAGGGATAATGTGAGAGAGGGTAAGGAACATTCCTTCAATTGAGTGTGATCATTATTCATGTCATAGCACAAGCTCTTGGTCTTTTTCGCACCAAGCACATAGGAGATTTAGTGGGGATGACTCCATTCCGATGGCTCTGTCATAAACGATTTAATCGATATTCTTGCCACTTCCTATTCTTGCCCAAGGTAGGAAGGTGGAAGGATTACATAAGTGTAATCACAATAGGCAATGCTAAGGGACTAGCATTGAGTAAAGTGGGGGGTGTTTGATAACATGCTAAATAAACATGATAATACATGATTATCAATGCATATTAAGGCATAAAAGATTTCATTCATATGCATGTTATCATATTTATGAGTATTTATCTATCATTCTATGAAAAAGTCATTATAATCTCAAAATACTTTAATTTAGGGTTAATTATGATGAATTAAAGATAAATAATTTTATAATCCATCTTTACTTGAGATTATAAGTAGTTTTTAAAGTTAAATAATGAGAGAAATTATTTTTATAAACATTCACTTAATTTTCTAAAGTTAAAATCTTAAAGAAATGAATGTATTTTTGAAATAGAAATTAAATCTCTTGTTTTTATTAAAAATTGACTTTTAGAATGATAGATAATTAAATTTCTCATCAAATGAAAGAAATTTTGATTAATTTGGAGTTATATTTTGAAATTTATGAATTTCTAATTTTTAGGGATTTTTCTGGAATTTTTTGAATTTTTAATCAATTTATAAAGATTTTATGGAATTTAAAATCGATTTTTCTAATTTAAAATTGAATTTTCAGAATAATTAAATAGCGTAGGTGACGTGGCACAATCAGAGTTGTCCGATCGCATCGCGATCGACGGTCGAGGCGAGGAGGCGAGGTGGCAGTGTGAGAAGCGTGTCATCGCGTGAAGATTTAAAGACCGATGATCTTCACTTAAATCAATGGGAAACGCGGCTAAATCTGGTTCACCGAATGCAATATAATCTCCACTGTTGATCGCGAGAGTTATAACGGTTGATCTTAAATCGCGAAGAAACGCATCTGATGTGTCTGATCGCGATCCAACGGCAGGCGTTTCAAGGCATTTTATAACGCACGGCGACGTGTGAAATTCCCTAATGAGATGGTGAAATTACTAAGAGGGGGGGTGAATTAGTTTCTTTTTAATCTTTATGTTATTCTAATTCTTTTTCAATTCGTTGATTATCTCTCACCTTTCTTACGTCACTCGTAGTCCAGATTTTTTTATACTGGACAGGGTTCCAGACCCCCGCGCCAGTCCCAGGAGGAGACAGTCCCCCTAGAGTCTCTCCTCACCTTTTTTTTTAATCCCCTAGTAGTAACTACTAGCTGGCCGGGATTAACAGATCAAAAGTTCTACACGATCTTTCGATCTGACTCCCTCACACTCTCGGCTAGTGACCTAACTTCGCCGCCGTCCTCGCAGTGCCGTCCACTCGTCCCGTCCCACGGGCCGACTCCCAGAGCTCCGCGCGCCGCTCCCTACTCTCTTTCAGGTTGGCCTGCCCCACTGTAGTCACCGAGTCTCGGCACCAATCCACGCACGCACCAAGTAAGTCGCTCCTCCTCGAGTCCGAGTGATCCCTGCAAGGTGAAGAATAAATATCCCCCGGAGTTGACTATCTAGTCAACTCCCTAGAGTCGTCCCGACTCACTATGATTCCTAAGGAATCTCCCCTTACCCTCACTGGGTAACTACGACTCACCAAGAGTCCACCTAAAAGTGTGATGATATGTGTAATTATCCTATTACTTTTAATTACGCTTACAAAATAGAAAAGCTGTAAAGAAATTATTTAAACAAACTAAACTAATTAGAATAAACTATAACAAAATGATGTAACAAGAGAAATATTTTAAAAACTTATTAAAAAAATAAAAACAAATTAATATAACCCCCTGATTTACTAATTTGACTTTTGGACTGTTTCGTTGACTTTGACTACTACGTTGACTTTGACTCGCTTACGCTTGACTTTGACTTTCCGATCACTTTTGATTGCTATTGACTTTGACTTTGCCGTTGTGTACTTTGACTCGCTACTGTTGACTTTGACTTTCGATCACTTTGACTTTTCTCGCTGACTTTGACTTTCTACCCGTGAATCTGACTTTCGTTGACTTTGATAGTTGACTTTCACCGAAACGTAACACCGATACACGTACAACAATAATAATGCTTATCTCAAGATTAACAATGCTTATTCCTACCTAAATGCGAGCATGTATGTCTTTAAATAAAAGTGAGAATAAGGAAGCTTTTACCTGATATTTTACCTTGACGATACTCGCCTTAATTCTCTTTCTAATTCAAACAAAATCTACTCAACCGAGTAATGAACCAGGAAATAGAAATTGTCAGGATGATAATAAAGATTAAACTGGATTAATCTATCTTTGAAAGGATGGAAATGAACCTAAACAAATTAACCTAAAAATATCAGAAAATTAAATAAAAATTCGACAGAGTTACGTCTCGAATTTTCTTATGATCATGTATTTACCCGATGAATCGTACAACACCTGGAAATTTGATATATAAATATAACAAGGCAGTAATAATAACGAAATCAAAAATTAGAAACTCGAAAAATGAAAAAAACAAAAATCGTTCTCGAAATAAAGAGTCGAAATCGATAAAATCGAAAAATTAATCAATCCGAGATACAACGATCGTAAAATAAAAATAGAACCGATAATCACGAAATCAGGAAATCGAAAAACGAAAAATAAAAACAGCAACCGAGATTTCAGAAACCAGAAATGAAACCATATTGGAGAACGAAAAATAAAAATGAAATCGAAAATTTGATCCTCGAGAATGCACACCTACGAAAGAGAGAAGGAGAGAGAGCTCAACGAAGAGAGAGAGTTTCCAATGGAAGTGCAGTCGCCTCCCTCTAGAACTCGCTGAAGATCGCTTTCTTCACCAACGTCGTATTCTCGTACTCGACTTCTTCCTCGTCTGGGAGAGAGAGAGAATCGCTGGAGCACGTAATCGCTGGAGCACCAAAACCCTAGCGTTTGAATTTTTTTGTTTCACGGGTGAGAGTGAGAGATTTTCGTTTTTGGCTTTTATCGGGTTTTCTGGACATATACGCAATTTTTAAAGATTACCTGAAAATACAATAACATGAAAAAGGTTAGTATAACGGTAATAAAATTCAGATATGACAATGCACATACATATATATAAATACATATATATATATATATAAGAATACATATGATTAAGAAATGAAAGAAAGGAAAATAATAGTATGACTAAGCAAATAAATAAGAGTACTATGAATTGGTAAGAATAATTCATGGTCCTACAAGGATTTAAATCCTGTCTTCAAAAGATCTTAATTAAATATTTTAATAGTAGATTGTAGATTAGGTAATCCCTTTCTACTTCGTAGCGATGTCTGCATTTCGAGATCGACGAGGGTCAATCTATCAGTCCATCAGTACCTGCACTAACACAAACATACCTTTCTCAAGTCATTTTGACAAACAGTTATTAATCAAAGTTTAAACAATACTCAAGATACTATTTCATAAACATTAAAAGCACACTTAAGTAAAGCATCAAACTTAGGTTAAACTAACATTCTCCCCCTTTTGATGATTTACAAAATATACCAAGAAATGAAGTAGAGAATTAATGTTATGAAATTTAGATTTCTCAAAATGATGACTCGACTCCCTCTAATCAAGACTACGACTCCCCCTATCTATTGCAATTCTGCCCTCATTTTCTCTCCCCCTTTTTGGAAACATCTAAAGGGACTGCAAATGTGGAAATTTGGTAGTGGTTGGGATGTCGGGACAGTGTTGTGTCATGATGAGCAAGAGAAAACTAAACCAAGCGATACAAAGATGCGGAACTCAAACCAAACCAAGAACAAAAATACTTCGTAACATTTCAGTCACGGTGTTTACGAATTGAGACGAGAAAACATCGGCGATTGCCCATCATAACCTGTCCCTTTTTTAAAACAAAGGATAATAGTGAGGCATGAACACCATGAAAGGATGTCCACTGATCACCATGATAGAAAGAAGGAAAGAAAATAGAGAAATCACGTAGGCGAATAATGTGAAAAAAAATAAGATTCATCAGATGGTCATCAAGTCAGATTATGATCAGCATCGAGATCCCTACCTCTAAGCATTCCTAACTCTCTAACTAAAGCAATGAAACGGTCACCTACCAGGGTTTGGTGAAAAACATCGGCAATCTGATTTGAAGTGTCGACAAACTTCAACTCAATATCACCTTTAGTGATGTGGTCACGGATAAAATGATGCTTAACCTCTATATGCTTTGTGCGAGAATGCACAGTAGGATTTTTGGCTAAATTTATGGCACTGGTGTTATCACATAAGATTGGGATTTGTGTCAAATTAATCCCATAATCTTCAAGCTGATTCTTAATCCATAGAATCTGTGCGACACAAAAACCACTAGCTATGTATTCCGCTTCAGCTGTCGATAAGGCAATTGAATTTTGCTTCTTGGAGTTCCAAGATATTAGACAACCACCGACGAATAGACACGAGCCACTAGTGCTCTTCCGTTCGACTCGACATCCGGCAAAGTCAGCATCGCAGTAGCCAAGGAGCTTGAGCTCTTGACCCTTAGGATACCACAACCCTAAGTCTTCAGTGCCTATAAGATAGCGAAATATTTGCTTAACTGCGGATAAATGCGATTCCTTTGGATTGCTTTGAAAGCGTGCACATAGGCATACACTAAACAGTATATCGGGTCGACTGGCAGTCAAGTATAGCAGTGAACCGATCATGCCGCGATATTGCTTCTGATCGACACTTTTCCCTTTTTCATCTATATCAAGTTTGACACCATTAGCCATAGGAGTGGCTTTTGATTTGAAGTCTTTAAACTTGAATTTCTCAAGAAGTTTACGTGTGTACTTCTCTTGTGAGATGAACAGCCCATGAGGAGTTTGTTTGATTTGAAGGCCCAAGAAATAGTTTAGTTGGCCCATCAAGCTCATTTCAAACTCGTTTTGCATAAGATCTGCAAACTCATCACATAGAGTTGAATTTCGGGATCCAAATATGATATCGTCAACATATATTTGGACAACTATCATATCACTATCTACCTTTTTAATGAACAACGTTGTATCAACGTGGCCTCTAACATACCCTCGAGAGATGAGAAAACTGCTCAATTTCTCATACCAAGCTCGTGGAGCTTGTTTCAAGCCATACAAGGCTTTATGAAGTTGGTATACCCAATCGGGGTGATCACAATCCTCAAATCCAGGAGGTTGTTCAACATACACTTCCTCCTTAATTATTCCATTAAGGAATGCACTCTTGACATCCATTTGGAATAATTGGAAATCATTTGAACAAGCAAATGATAGGAGTAGTCGAATGGCATCTAAGCGTGCCACCGGGGCATATGTTTCTTCATAATCGATCCCCTCTTCTTGGACATACCCTTGGGCAACTAGTCGAGCCTTATTGCGAACGACATTGCCTTCTTCATTTAGCTTATTCTTAAAGATCCACTTGGTGCCAATCACATTTTGATGATCAGGCCGAGGAACTAAACTCCATACACGATTACGCTCAAACTGTTCGAGCTCCTCATGCATTGCTCTAACCCATTCTACCTCAAGAAGGGCTTCATCTACCTTTCTTGGTTCAATGAGAGAGGTGAAGGCAAAATTCATCTCTTCTCGAAGTGTGGATCTAGTCCTAACTCCATCTTCAACATTACCAATCACGGATGTTGACGGATGGGCTTTAGAGAATTTCCACGGTCGTGGAAGTGGAATATCTATCTCATCCACTGGATCTACTATAGCCTGATTTGGTGGAGTATCATCTTCAGATGAACTTTGATCGTCATGGTGTATGACTTGATCATCTCCCTTCTCTTTAATGGACGTCGATTGAGGTGACGCAATCTGATCACGATCAACGCGTTTTTCGACAAATTCTACGTGTATCGATTCTTCAACAACTAGGGTACGTTTGTTGAATACCCGATACGCCTTCGATCTCTCGGAGTACCCAAGGAAGATACCTTCGTCACTTCGCGAGTCGAATTTTCCTAAATCCTCTTTCCCATTTACTAGAATATAGCACTTACACCCAAACGCCCGAAAGTAGGCGATATTTGGTTTCCTTTCCTTAAGAAGCTCATACGGGGTCTTCTTAAGTTGTGGACGTACCAATACTCTATTTGCCACATAGCAAGCGGTACTTACCGCCTCCGCCCAAAAGTAACTTGGGAGGTGATTCTCGGCCAGCATGGTCCTGGACATCTCTATCAAAGTTCTATTTTTACGCTCAGCCACTCCATTTTGTTGTGGAGTTCTTGGAGCGGAGTATTGATGAAATATGCCTAAGGTATTGCATAGTTCATCAAATTTTTTATTCTCGAACTCACCGCCATGATCAGTCCGAATGATCTTGACTTTCGACTCAAACTCGTTTTGTATCCTATTGATAAAGCTTTCAAAGACTTCAAAGGTATCGCTTTTAGCAGATAAGAAATGAACCCAAGTGTATCGTGAGTAATCATCTACGATGACTAATCCATACAATTTGCCTCCTAAACTAGAGACTCGATTTGGACCAAAGAGATCCATGTGAAGTAATTCTAGAGGTCGCTTAGTAGAGATCTCTATCTTCTTGTCAAAACTAGATTTAACCTGTTTAGACTTGATACAAGTCTCACAAGTTTCAGGTTTCTCTTCTAAATCTAAAGGCAATCCTCGGACCAAATTTAGTGACACTAGTTTCTTAAGACTATGATAACTAAGGTGTCCTAATCTACGATGCCATAGATCAACCTCGTTTTCTTCGTATTTCGCTACTAGGCATACTCGAGAGTTTCTAATCTCCTCAAGGTCAATAATATAAATATTTTTGACCCTTTTTCCTACAAGTAGTACTTTCCTAGTTTCCTCATCGAGGATGTTACATCCTATTCTAGTGAATTCTACAATCATTTGATTGTCACACAATTGACTCACACTGATCAAGTTATGATGAAGACCATCCACGAACAGAATATTTTTCACTAAAACATCGTCATCGATAGAAATCTCGCCAATACCTCGAATTTTTCATGTTTTGCTGTCCCCAAATGTAACGTTCCCTCCATTTTTCTTTTCTAACTTACTAAGCCATTTCTTATTACCAGTCATGTGTCTTGAACACCCGCTGTCCAAGTACCATTTCTGATCCATTGGAGACACACCTGCAAGGGTTGAGAGATTTAGTACCAAGACGGTGAACCCCACATGGGCCCAACATTTGGAACCGGAAAGTAACCATGATATCCGTAAGGATTATATGGATAGGGTGACATGTTCATTCCTAAATCCACTCTACGATCAGGTACCATTGTTGGTATAGGATACCTAAAATGGCCAATTGAGGGATATAATGGTGTATGAGGTATGTGAAATGTACTAGGTGCATGAGATGAACTCCTATGCTGCATGTTCCTAGTGTGTGAAGGGACATTTATGGTTGCTGTTCTAGGATCTAATTTCCTCTCATTATCACAATGAGTGGAATCAACTAGAATATCAACTACTCTACATTGTCCTAAAAGTCCAAAACTGTGGGAGTACCTATATCTCTTATCATTTCTAGCCTTATCATCTATTTCATACCTTCTAGCCATTTTCCTTGATCTTAATTCCTCATTTTTTAATATTAGCTTTCTACTTTCTTCATCGTACTTTTCTTTTTCTACTCTCTTGGCCTTGACCTTAATTGGATCATAACCAAGCCTTTCCTTTCTCAAGGATGGTCTTTGGCTTCCTAATAACATGTCAAGTGCCTTTTGACTACCAAGCATCTTTTCATAGAGCTCCCGAAGGTGGATGAACTCATCATGAGCTTCAGCTATACACGGTTCTGTAGATGTCACTAATCTTAAGCTTTCAACCTCTTCCTTAAGAGTTATGTTCTCTAATTCTAACTCTCTTATACGTTGGAGTGCTTCTACACTTTCCTTTGGAGTATTATCAGTAATCTCCAATTCTTCAGTTAAGCATGAAATCTTCGCTAATTGCTGTAGATTTTCATTCTTAACCTTCTTTAGCTCTTTCCTAGTGCTTTTCAATTTCATAAATACCTCCTCTAAGGCTTCTTGAAGTTCCTCCGGTGAGGTATCACTAATATCATACTCACCTTCACTAGAGTTGGCCATTAGACACAAGTTTACTTCTTCATCTTCAATATCTTCATTCTTCTCATCATCACTTGAGTCGCTCCACGTGGCCTTCAATGCCTTCTTCTTCTTCTTCTTCTTATCGTCCTTCCATGCAGATTTCTTTTTCAGCTTTTCTTTCTCTTCAAAGTCCTTGTCTTCGTATTTCTTCTTCAACCTTGGACAGTCTTCCTTGAAGTGACCTGGCTTCCTGCACTCAAAACAAACTTTAGATGTGTTTCCTATCCTTCTCTTACTCCTAATTAATTTTGCTATTTTTCTAGATAACAGTGCTATCTCTTCATCATCGTCTGAAGAAGTGTTCTCTGCGCGTAGAGCAACTGATTTTTCTTTCTTTTCAGCTGATGGGTTTCTACGTGCTTCATGCATCTCATATGTGATGAGTCAGCCAACTATCTCTACTAGTGGTGTAGTACTAAGGTTCTTCGCCTCTTCAATGGCGACAACCTTAATTTTCCACTCGGAAGATAATGCATTTAAGAACTTCCTATTTTTTCTAGGGTTGAATAGTCCTTACTCATATTTTTCAATGCATTGATTAAGGCATTGAAACGTCCTGACATTTCCCTAATTGTTTCACCCTTCTTTTGAGTAAACAACTCAAAGTCGTTTACTAATATGCCCACTTGGGTATCCCGAACTTGGGAGGTCCCCTCATGTGCTACGGTGAGATGATCCCATATCTCCTTTGCTGTCTTGCAACTAGAGACCTGATGATGGGCAGTACTATCTATCGTGGCAAGAAGTATGTTCCTTGCCCTAGCATTAACCTCCTTCTCTAATTCTGTAAGGTTATCAAAGTCAGATTTGAAGCCATTTACAATGGCATTCCAAATCGCATACTTCTTTCCCATCGTATAGGCTTCAACTCTTGATTTCCAGATGGCGTAGTTAGTGCCATCGAGGGTCGGAGGAAAGAGTCTCGAATCACCACCCATTCTAGATCGACTTGCCGATTGATTAAATCGAAAATGCAAGTCAGGCTCTGATACCAATTGAAATTCCCTAATGAGATGGTGAAATTACTAAGAGGGGGGGTGAATTAGTTTCTTTTTAATCTTTATGTTATTCTAATTCTTTTTCAATTCGTTGATTATCTCTCACCTTTCTTACGTCACTCGTAGTCCAGATTTTTTTATCTTGGACGGGGTTCCGGACCCCAGCGCCGAGTCCCGAGGAGAGACGGTCCCCTAGAGTCTCTCCTCACCCTTTTTAATCCCCTAGTAGTAACTACTAGCTGGCGGGATTAACGGATCAAAAGTTCTACACGATCTTTCGATCGACTCCCTCACACTCTCGGCTAGTGACCTAACCGCCGCCGTCCTCCGGTGCCGTCCACTCGTCCGAGTCCCCAGGGCCGACTCCCAGAGCTCCGCGCGCCGCTCCCTACTCTCTTTCAGGGTTGGCCTGCCCCTCTGTAGTCACAGAGTCTCGGCACCAATCCACGCACGCACCAAGTAAGTCGCTCCTCCTCGAGTCAGAGTGATCTGCAAGGTGAAGAATAAATATCCCTCGAGTTGACTATCTAGTCAACTCCCTAGAAAGTAGATCTGACTCACTATGATTCCTAAGGAATCTCCCCCTTACCCTCACGGGTAACTACGACTCACCAAGAGTCCACCTAAAGTGTGATGATATGTGTAATTATCCTATTACTTTAATTACGCTTACAAAATAGAAAGCTGTAAAGAAATTATTTAAACAAACTAAACTAATTAGAATAAACTATAACAAATGATGTAACAAGAGAAATATTTTAAAACTTATTAAAAATAAAACAAATTAATATAACCCCCTGATTTACTAATTTGACTTTGACTGTTTCTGTTGACTTTGACTACTACTGTTGACTTTGACTGCTTCTGCTTGACTTTGACTACTACTGTTGACTTTGACTGCTTTTGCTTGACTTTGACTTTCTGATCACTTTGATTGCTGTTAAAGCCCACGTTTTCTCTCTCTCTTATTGGGCTGAAGCCCACTTACCTTTCTCTTCTCTCTCCTCTCTCCTATATATGTATCTCTTATTCGTGCATGACAGGGTCACATCAAACCTTATTTTTCTCTCCTCTCTTTCGCGTCTCTAACATGGTATCAGAGCGCCGCTAGAGGAAGATTTTGGGGTTTCCCCTAAGGCGCCGCCTTCCTGTTCTGCGACGACGCCACCATCAGCCGTCGTCGCCCTGCCTCCTCGGCGTCCTCTCATCGTCGTCTACTCGTCGTCGCTCTGCCTCCTCGGCGTCTGGTATCCTCGGCGTCTACTCGTCGCCCTGTCTCCTCGGCGTCTATTCGGCGTCTACTCGTCGTCGTCTCCTCGGCGTCTACTCGTCGTCGTCGCCCTGCCTCCTTGGCGTCTACTCGTCGCCCTGCCTCCTCGGCGTCTACTCGTCGTCGTCGCCCTGCCTCCCTGCATCCAGCCGCCAGGTCTTTCGCTGCGGCCCAGTCGTGGTCTGCTTTCGCCTGGCCCAGTCGAGCCCCGGCGCGTCGTCGCCCCTGCCTCCACGCATCCGGCAGCCCAGTGCGGTTTTAGCGCCCGGCCGCCGTCCTACTGCGCCCGGGCGAGTCGAGCACGCCCGTCGCGTGCGGTTTGTGCCCAGCCGCCGTCCTACCTGCGCCCAGCCGTCCGGCACGCCGTCGCGCTCCTCTGCCGTAGTGCTGCCTACATCCTGCAGTCGCCTTCAGCCTTGCTCCTCGGCTACATCCTGCAGTCGCTCCTCGGCTGCGGTCGCCACGCTCCTCTCGCTAGCCATCGGCCGCGGTCTGAGTCGGCCGCTCGACGTTGCCTTCCCAGCTCTCTGCGTCAAGCCGCCATCAGCCCCCTTGCTATACGGCTTGCTATCCAGTCAGGTTACGGCCCTTTGTGTCACACCCTTAGTTGCTCTCCACATATCGCATAGCGGCTTATTCATCTCCTTAGCACTACTCTCCACATGGCCGACCCTACCACCCAGAGTCATCATTCTCCGAGGTCATTCGACCTCTCGAGCCAACGGGGTTAACCTGGCAATCCGGGAAAGCACTCTATCGTGAGTGCCACTGGCCAAGCCGGCCTACGTGTTTGACGGGTCTAACTATGGGCCTGGAGGGGCGCTTTCGTGGAGTTCCTCAATGCCCATGGCCTTCGGCATCATCCGTCGATCCATCGCCGAAGGAGTCGGACCGGAGTATGTGGAGTGGAGCGGCTGGAGTCGCGGTATGCTCTTGGCTTATCTCTAGTGTAGCGACACGAGATCATGGAGCCGCTCGGCATGACTCGTCTGCCCGTGCCTGTGGCTCAAGTTGGAGACGATGTACGCCAACAAGAGCAACGTCGGTCGGACAGTTCGCCTTTATGAGGAGTTATTTGCGTGTCGTCGGGGCACTAGGACTCTCCGGAGCTACTATGGGTCGGTTGATGCCATCTTTACTAACCTCGAGCTTTATCGGCCACTTGTCTTGGATCTTGATATGCTTCGGCGCAGTCCCGCGATGAGCTCAGAGCCGGGAGCGTTTCTTAGCGGGTTACGTCTCGAGTTGGCCGACATGATCCGGAGGACGGGTGCTTGGAGGATCCGGGTATTACCCACGAGGAGATTTTTGCGGCTGCCCTTCGAGTGCGGGGACGGCCTTCCCACCTCCCATTCTTCGCGGCTCGTCGAGACTTCAGCCTCATCGCATCGGGGCGGGGCTCCCGGGGTGTGCAGGGAAGAGCACATCTTCGGGGAAGACCGGAACTCCTATCCACCACTGCAAAAGTCTCTGCGGGAAGCCGAGCTCACCCTTCAGAGAAGTCTTTGGAAGGAGTTCGGGGAAGCTCGCGTGGGCCACGGCCGCCTCTGGAGGCAAGACATCCTCGACTATGTCTCGGGTGGAGGGCTCATCCTCGACCACTATTCCCTCGGCTGCTCGGGAGCGGTCAGCCTCGCGCTATCTCCCTCGAGCTGGCCTACATTCGGGCCTCACGGGCATCCTCACTTTGTCACGCTGCGGCACCATCAGCCCGGTCTTGCAGCTGCGGCGAGCAGCTTGGTGTCCTATGCGGGAGGGACGGGGATCGTCTCCGAGTACGCGTCTATCTCAACCCCTCATATGACTTCTTGGGTTTATTGACTCAGGGGCATCTTCCCATATGAGTGGCTTTCCCTCTGTCCTCACTTCTTATCGGCTGAAACCTCCATTCTACGATGTCCGTATTGCTGATGGTCGCTCTTGTCCTGTCCTTGGCTCGAGCCGAGTCTCGTGCCACCCCTTCCCTTCCTTTACATCACGTTACGTATATTCCTGGATTCCCGCCAATCTGCTTTGTCCATCGGTGCGATCACCAAAGCCCTTCACTGCGTGGGGTGTTTTTCTTTCCTCACCACTTTGCGTATTCCGGGATCTCGACACGGGCCGGAGGATTGGGCTGGGCGCGTGAGACGGACGAGGCATCTACGAGCTAGTGGTGACTCTCCATCTACGGGCCTTCAAGCCCTTTTTGCACTATCTTCTTCTTCTAGTTCCCTTCATGACTCTCTTTTGTGGCACTTTGTCAGCTTGGGGCACCCTAGTTTTTGTCAAACTTAAAGAAACTCTTCCTTGGTTACACTTATCGAGTTTCATTGTGAGTCCACGTGAACTAGGGAAACACCATCGATCATCGTACCCATCACGCATTGGTCCACCTACCCATCGCCCGTTTGACTTGGTTCCTTTGTGACGTTTGGGGTCCGGCTCCTCACCCATCTCCTACGGGCGGCCGAGTACTACATGGTGTTCGTCGATGACTACACCCGGGCGAGTTGGACATATATCTGAAGAGTCGAAAGGAGGTACTCTCTCGCATTCAGCACTTCCTCCTTGAGATTATCACCCGATCTGGCACAGTGGTCAAAAATACTCCGCACGAGACAATGCCCTTGAGTTCACTCAAAAGGCGATTGAGGAACTCTGTCGGCTCATGGTATAGTGCATCGGGACTACTGCCCATACACCTCGCGGCGAGAACGGGGTGGCCGAGGCGGAAGCATCGACACCTCTTGGATATGAGTACGCACACTGCTACTAGCTATGAGGGTACCTCGGTATCTGCGGTGTGAGGCTGATTACATTGCGACCTACACGTGAACCGCCTTCCATCTGCCGCACTTGGAGGAGCTATTCCTCTTCAGCGATTGACTCCGACCGCTGACCTCTTCTCTCTACCACCGCGGGTGTTCGGCTGCACTGCCTTTGTCCAGGATCACACTCCTGGACTCTCCAAGCTGGCTCCTCGTGCTCGGAAGGGTGTGTTCGTCGGCTACTCTCGGACTCAGAAGGGCTACCGTGTGTACTTTCCAGATCGGCGACAGTACATTACTTCGGCAGATGTGACCTTTCATGAGGACGTTCCTTACTTCACATCTACTCCGCCTAGTGAGGACTCCTCCTCCCCAGCACTCCTTCATTCGGTATCTGCTACCCCTGTCATTGACCTCCCTATGCCTGTACCGGATCCCTTGCCTGAGGTGTCATCACCCTCGGCCTCCCTCTCGCCTGACCCATCCTGCGGCGGAATCTCCTCCTCGCCGGTCTCCACTTTGATTCCGGCTCCCTGTCACCACCACCTTCCACCACCGCCTCCAGCCTCGATCTTGACCTTCCCATTGCCCTTCGCAAGAGCACTCGCCGGTGCACGCAATACCCTATCGCTCATCATGTCTCTCACTGCCGCCTTTCTCCTTCTTATCAGCCCCTTGCTCTTGCAGTTCTAGCAGAGTCAATTCCCAGAGTCGTATATTGAGGCGTTGCGAGGTACAGGCGTGGAAAGCGGCGATGGATGTGGAGTATGCGGCCTTCATCCGGCGGGAGACACGGACGTTGGTTCCCCAGACCTCTTGATGCCAATGTCGTCTCCTGCAAGTGGGTGTACTCCCTCAAGTACAATCTGATGGCTCCATTGCTCGTTACAAGGCGCGTCTCGTGGCTTGTGGCTTTTTCTCAAGCCTATGGTCTTGACTATCATGAGACATTCTGCTTTGTGGCGCGCCTCAGCTCCATCAGTGTTCTCTTCTCTATTGCTCTGGATCGGTCATGGCCGCTTCATCAACTGGATGTGTCCAATGCCTTTCTTTACGGAGACCTTGATGAGCAGGTATTCATGGAGCAACCGCCCGGAGTACGTTGCTCGGGGGAGTCGTGCGAGGTGTGTCTCCTCAAGAAGGCTATCTATGGGCTGAAGCAAAGCCCGCGTGCGTGGTTCCACAAGTTCTCGCAGTTTGCTCTTCTCATATGGCTTCGTCTCTCATGTATCGATCCGACCAGTCATGCGGAAACGCACCCCGCATGGATGTGTTATCCCAGGCTGTGTATGTGGATGACATCATCCTCCTTTGGTAGTGACGACGCCGAGGAGTGGATGCGACCAAGGCTTATCTTGCTCGAGCACTTTGTCACACGGGATCTGTCTCCCCCCCCCAGGTACTTCCTTGGACTTGAGATCGCTTACAGTCGAGGGCGGATGTCCATTTGTCGGCGGAAGTACGTGCTTTGGGATCTCTTTGGAGGAGACGGGGGACGGCTGGGGTGCAAGCCGGCTTGCTCACCTATGGAGCGAGAATGTGGAGTGGTGGGATAATGCGACCGCACTTCTTGAGGATGCGGGCATCTATCGCCGACTTGTGGGGAAATTGATCTTCCTCACCATGACTCGCCCAGACATCTCCTATGCGGTTAGTATCTTGAGTCAGTTTATGCAGGCTCCTCGCATTATCCATCTGGAGGGTGTCTATCGGCTTCTAGCGTACCTTAAGCGAGCTCCGGGAAAGGGTCTCTTGTATCGACGACAGGGTCACCTACGCATTGAGGCCTACTCTGACTCGGGGTTTGCTGGTGACAAGGAGGATCGGAAGTCACATGGTGGTTATGCCACCTATGTTGGTGGCAACCTGGTCACATGGCGCTCTCGAAGCGAGTCTATTGTGTCCCAGCTCGAGTGCGAGGCCGAGTATCGAGCTATGGCGGATACCACGGCGAAATGCTGTGGCTACGCTCCCTTCTCACCGAGCTTGGCTTCCCGCCGAGATGGGCCTATGCGGATGTGCTTTGCGATAACATGGCTGCTACCTTTATCGCCGGTAATGCTACGTTCCATATGAGGACGAAGCATATTGAGATCGATTGCCACTTCATACGACGATGACGTCGACAATGGTACCATTTGTACCCCGCATGTCGCTTCCGCACATCAGCTGGCAGACATCTTTACTAAGGCTCTACCGGGCCCTGCATATGAGACCATTGGATGCAAGCTGGGCATATTTGATCTCCACGCTCCAGCTTGAGGGGGAGTGTTAAAGCCCACGTTTTCTCTCTCTCTTATTGGGCTGAAGCCCACTTACCTTTCTCTTCTCTCTCCTCTCTCCTATATATGTATCTCTTATTCGTGCATGACAGGGTCACATCAAACCCTATTTTTCTCTCCTCTCTTTCGCGTCTCTAACAATTGCTATTGACTTTGACTGCTGTTGTGTACTTTGACTGCTACTGTTGACTTTGACTTTCTGATCACTTTGACTTTCTGCTGACTTTGACTTTCTACTTGTGAATCTGACTTTCTGTTGACTTTGATAGTTGACTTTCACTGAAACGTAACACTTGATACACGTACAACAATAATAATGCTTATCTCAAGATTAACAATGCTTATTCCTACCTAAATGCGAGCATGTATGTCTTTAAATAAAAAGTGAGAATAAGGAAGCTTTTACTCGATATTTTACCTTGACGATACTCGCCTTAATTCTCTTTCTAATTCAAACAAAAATCTACTCAACCGAGTAATGAACCAGGAAATAGAAATTGTCGGGATGATAATAAAGATTAAAAGCTGGATTAATCTATCTTTGAAAGGATGGAAATGAACCTAAACAAATTAACCTAAAATATCAGAAAAATTAAATAAAAAAATTCGACGAGTTACGTCTCGAATTTTCTTGTAATGTCTACGATTTACCCGATGAATCGTACAACACCTGGAAATTTGATATATAAATATAACAAGGCAGTAATAATAACGAAATCAAAAATTAGAAACTCGAAAATGAAAAAAACAAAAATCGTTCCTCGAAATAAAGAGTCGAAATCGATAAAAATCAGAAAAAAATTAATCAATCCGAGATACAACGATCGTAAAATAAAAATAGAACCGATAATCACGAAATCAGGAAATCGAAAAACGAAAAATAAAAAAACAGAACCGAGATTTTCGAAGCGAGAAATGAAACCAAAAAATATTGGAGAACGAAAATAAAAAAATGAAATCAGAAAAATTTGATCCTCGGGAATGCACACCCACGAAAGAGAGAAGGAGAGAGAGCTCAACGAAGAGAGAGTTTCCAATGGAAGTGCAGTCGCCTCCCTCTAGAACTCGTTGAAGATCGCTTTCTTCACCAACGTCGTATTCTCGTACTCGACTTCTTCCTCGTCGCTGGAGAGAGAGAGAATCGCTGGAGCACGTAATCGCTGGAGCACCAAAACCCTAGCGTTTGAATTTTTTTGTTTCACGGGTGAGAGTGAGAGATTTTCGTTTTTGGCTTTTATCGGGTTTTTACGGACATATACGCAATTTTTAAAGATTACACGAAAAATACAATAACATGAAAAAAAGGTTAGTATAACGGTAATAAAATTCAGATATGACAATGCACATACATATATATAAATACATATATATATATATATATATAAGAATACATATGATTAAGAAATGAAAGAAAGGAAAATAATAGTATGACTAAGCGAATAAATAAGAGTACTATGAATTGGTAAGAATAATTCATGGTCCTACAAGGATTTAAATCCTGTCTTCAAAAGATCTTAATTAAATATTTTAATAGTAGATTGTAGATTAGGTAATCCCTTTCTACTTCGTAGCGATGATCGCATTTCGAGATCGACGAGGGTCAATCTATCGAGTCCATCGGTCACTGCACTAACACAAACATACCTTTCTCAAGTCATTTTGACAAACAGTTATTAATCAAAGTTTAAACAATACTCAAGATACTATTTCATAAACATTAAAAGCACACTTAAGTAAAGCATCAAACTTAGGTTAAACTAACAACGTGGCTTCATCTCGAGCGTCTGATCGTGATCCAACGGCCATGACTTAACGGTAACGATTCGCGATCATGCGCTTCATCAGAGCCATTGATCAATTTAATCGGACAGTTACACCCAAATGCCCAATAAATTGAGGTGTTCTTTGCATTTGTAAAGCATTCGAGAGCAATTCAATCAAATTGAACTGTTTAGACATCAAATCTCTTGAAGCTCTTGATCCCCATCGCTTCTAGACTCATTTTTGCATGCACAGAGTGCTTCAGATTAAGATTTGGATAATCGACGAGGAAGAAATCGACGCTTAAACTTCATGATCGTGATTTTTGGATTTTTTATGAAAAGCCTTGATTCCGGCGATTAATTGGACTAATCCGATCGCAATCGTGGGTTAGGAATCGTGTTTTTACCTAATCTATCGTCTCTTACCATTTAATTTTCGTTTAGATTAGTAATTTAGTTTAATTTCATCTTGATTTTCGTTAGTTTTGTTCTTCCGATTTTCGAAAATAACCCCTCACTTCGATCTTCAATTTCTCAGCAAAATCAAAGTCAAATTCGATGATTTTTGATTCCGTGGAATTGTCTTGAAGTTCTCTTTCATAAAATACCATTTTCCCCAATTTCTATCATCCATTCATCATCCGATTTGATCAAATTTGAAGAGATCATCAGAAATTTTCCTAGTTCCTTGTAGATTTGACCCATATTTACCATTATACCCCTCAATTCAAGATATTTTCATGAAATTGGTAAGTTTGGACTTTATTTTGACATGAGACAATGTGCAATTAATGACCTCACGGTCTCGTTCCGTCAATCCCACCGATTTCGCGCGATCGGACGGTTGAAATCACACGGAGTGGAATCCGTGTCATGGGCCACGATCCCACCGATTTCGCACGATCGGTTGGCTGAAATCACACGGAGTGAAATCTGATAACATACTAAATATACATGATAATACATGATTATTGATGGAAGTTAAGGCATAAATGATTTCATTCCTATGGATATTATCATATTTATGAGTATTTATCTATCATTCTATGAAAAAGTCATTATAATCTCAAAATACTTTAATTAGTGTTAATTATGATGAATTAAAAGATAAATAATTTTATAACCCATATTTACTTGAGATTATAAGTTAAATAATGAGAGAAATTATTTTTATAAACAATCATTCAATTTTCTAAAGTTAAAATCTTAAAAGAAATGAATGTATTTTTGAAATACATATTAAATCTCTTGTTATTTATTAAAATTGACTTTTAGAATGATAGATAATTAAATTTCTGATCAAATGAAAGAAATTGCATTTAATTTGGAGTTATATTTTGAAATTTATGAATTTTCTAATTTTTAGGGATTTTTCTGGAGTTTTTTTGAATTTTTTTGAATTCTTAATAAATTTCTTAGCATTTTCCAGAATTAAAAATCCATTTTTCTAATTTATAATCGATTTTTCAGAATATTTAAAATGCGCAGGTGACGTGGTGCAATCAAAGCCGTCCGATCGATCGCGATCAACGATCGCGATGAGGAGGCAATGTGGTAGCGTGTGGGACGTCCGATCACGCGTGCGATATCAGCCGTTGATCTTCACTTAAAATCGATTGACACACGTGACTTAAATCGGGGTTCACCAATCGTTTTAATCTCGACCGTTGATCGCGAGAGTTATAATGGTCGAGATTAAACGGACGGACAACGCATCAGGAGCATCAGATCGAGATCGAACGGATGCGTTTTATAACACGCGTCGACGTGGCTTCATCTCGAGCGTCTGATCGCGATCGAATGGTCACGACTTAATGGTAACGGTTCGCGATCAACCGTTTTATCAAAGCCGTTGATCGATTTAATAGGATGGTTACGCCCAAAAGTCTTATAAATTGAGATGTTCTTCCGAATTGTAAAGTATTCGAGAGCAATTCAATCAAATTGAACTGTTTAGACACCAAATCTCTTGAATCTCTTGATCCCAATCGCTTCTACCCTCAATTTCGCGTCCATGGAGTGCTTAAGATCAAGATTTGGGCATAAGACGAGGAAGAAATCGACGCTTGAACTCCACGATTACGATTTTCGGATTTTTGATGAAAAGCCTTGATTCCGGCGATTAGTTGAGTTAATCCAATCGTAATTTTCATTAATGGAAGCGGTTTTTACTAATCTATCGTCTATTATCATTTAATTTTTGTTTATATTAGGAATTTAGTTTAATTTAGTTTAGATTTTCGGTTAATTCACGATTTAACGTTTCGTAAATTACCCCTCACTTCGATCTTCAATTTCTCCGTGAAATCAAAGTCAAATTCGATGATTTTTTATTCCTTGGAATCATCTTGAAGTTCTCTTTCATAATCTACCATTTCCCTCAATTTCGACCATCGAGTCATTGTCTGATTTGATCAAATTCAAAGAGATCATCTGAAATTTCCCTAATTCCCTGTGGATATTTACCATTACACCCCTTAATTCAAGATATTTTAATTAAATTGGTAAGTATGAAATTATTTTTGACATGAGACCATGTGCAATTGATGACCTCACAGTCTCGCTTTGTCAAAATCCGCGTCATGAGCCACGATCCAACCAATGTCACATCAATTTCTCTATAAATAGATGTTCTCTCCCTTTGTAAACTTAACTCTTCATTGAATCGTGAAGGAATTAAGCAGTTTTTGAGAAAAATCCTCAGTTCTTCTCGATCTCCCCACGTTTAGACTCGATTGTGATCCAATCGGGGCGAGATTGATCATGAATCATTGTGAGATTTGATCGAATTCTCCCCTTGAACGCCGAAAGTATGCCGAAGGAGAAAACGATCAAATACACTCCAATCAACGCGATAGAGAGCCCAATCTTCACGTCAATTGGGTTATTAGTGTGAATCGATCATTCATCTTGCGATAATTGTAATTTAGATTAAATTTTAGTAGTCAATTTCAGTTTTCAAATCGATTTGTTCTTCATTTTCGCCCAAATTGGGTTCAGACATTTTCTAATTTGAAACAAGAATTTCTCCCTGATCTTAAGTCCAAATCGTTTGATTTTTGCTTCATCGGATTCCTTGTTTCATCAGATTTCCGTGAATAGCAAGATCGTAAAATTTCATCATCATTTGATCCTTCAATTTAACGTTTGACCATCTACTCATCATTTTCAATTTGAAATTAGGCGTTGACTTGCAGAGGCAATTACTTTCAAAATACAAGGTGAAATTTGACAATTTTGGTCTCTTTGGAATCCTCTTGTTGTTAGATTTCTATTCATATGTTAATTGCAAGATTTAAATATCATTTGGTTAGTCAATTTGAAGATGTATACTGAAGTATTTATTTCTAGATTTTTCTTATCTTTGAATTTCAATAATTCATAATAAATCCAATTCTTCTCGAAAAATCATGAATTATATATCAAAAATTTATATTTCTCTCTAGTTTCTGAATATATTATTTTCGTAAGATTTTAAGCTTTTTTTATTATCTAATTTTATAGAAATTCAACTATTAGTCAAAGTCAACGCTTTGACCTTGGCTTTTGACATTTCTTCATAAATCAGTATCTTAATTCTTAAGATATCTTATTTAGTATATTTATATCATTTTCAGTAATAAAATATCAATTTCACTTCTTAAAAACTCTAATTAAACCTAAGTTTGACCAAGTCAACCCTGCGATAAAAGTTAACCGTGTTCTATGTGGATCGACCTGATCTTTACACTATACTTGATTTTATATCTTTGTCAGTGTGAGTTTGGAATTATAAATTTTGTTTAACCGACGTTTGTGTGTTTTAATTGACCGCATAAAACGTTCCGTCAATCATTGAGAACTCCTTCTCTAATATTTCCATTACCTTGGACACGGATTTCATCGCATCTCATTCCTTGATTCAATTTCCTCAAATACCAAGGGCAGATGATCTCATCTTGATCACACAATCATCTTCGTGGACTACATGTCATTTCTAATATCTGATGTTTTAAAGATCATATGACTAGGGATTTGTAAGTTATAATCAAAACACGACCATCCATCCATAAGACATCTTTTGTGTCTCAAGTCAAAGGATCACATACGAAACCAAGACATGAATCAACCTGATTGACATTTATGTATAATACTATTGAAGGATTCATATGAATCAATTCAGTGAACTCTTTCACCAAAGAGCATCCTACTATCTATCCTTAGTGTCTCCACACCGATGGCTACATGATTAGTCATACTCATTATATGAGTCAAATTAGATAGTGTTATTCTTTTGATAATTTGATATCCCTCTCAAATGTCCCACATATAAAAATATTTAGAACATATGTTTAAACACTAGTGATCATTATATAATGATCTCATCATAATTGACGAAATGATTTCATAAAACCATTGAATACACACAATCTCGTGTCAAAAAAAGTTCCAAGCTCACCAAATTAAAGATTAAATCATTAATTAAAGAGTGTAGTGGTGAATAAGGGTCAAATCTATAGAGAAATAAGAGAAATGAGATATATTTGAAATTCGATCAAATCAGATGATGAATTGAGGTGAAAAATTAGGAATTTTAGTGTATTAAGAAATATAACTCTAATAAAAATCCATGGAATCAAAAATCACTGAATTTGGATTAGAATTCACAGAGAAATCGAGATTTGAAATTGAGAAATAAATTTATTTGCAAAAATTGAGGAAAACTGAAATTAAATCTAAAATTAAACTAATCTACGATTTAAAATGTAAATCTAATGCTAACGGAAGATGAATTAGGATGAAAACACATAATCTAACCCAAATCCGTGCTCAAATGATCAAATTAATCACCAGATTTAAGGCTTTTCATTCCGCAATTTTGAAAGCAAAGTTCGGCATTCAAGATGTGACTTCTTCCGATTCTTTCAACCAATTCTTGATTAAAAACACTCATCAGACGTGGAAATGAGTCAAAAAGAATTAGAAATCAAATGATTCTCAGATTGTGGTGTCTAAATAGTTTTTTCTCAAAAATCCAAGAACAGTCTTTCCGTTGAAGAACACTTCAATTTTATAGAGAAATTTGGGCGCGACTGTTGGATTCGTCATTTTGATTTGATCAATGGCTGAGATTACATGAAGTTTGGAAAATACGTATTTGTTTGATCTTCATCGGATGATCGCAATGATTTCATGTGTCCATCGGCGCATTTAATCTCAAATGTTATAACTCTCCAGATGAACAGCTGAGGTCAAAGCGCTTCAAATCGAATCATCACCTAATCAGATGTCGCCACGTACACCCGCGAGTAAGTGAAATATGATGATCACGATTTAATCACGTGATCGGACGCTTCTCGTTGCGCCATGTCACTTGAAAATTAAAACAAAATGAAATAGTCACACATTATATAAATTATCGCAATTTGACGTGTATATAGCATACGCGATATTAATGGGTTAGCGTAAAGTTTGTAACAAATTCTTAACCCACTAATCATTATCACATGCACACATGTGAGCACATGCACATGCACGTGCACACACGCACATGCACATGCACGTGCACACGCACGCACACACGTGTCACACATAGATGCCGCCATGTAACGTGTAACGTGTCGCCACGTGACAACGTTCTGCCACGTCAGCTCGCAAAATATTACAAAATTTATTTATTTATTTTTATTCTTTTAAAAATCAAAAATAGCTTTAAGTAAATTTATAAAAAATCTAGAAAATTGTATAAAATTAGAAAATTCATAAGTTTCAAAATACAACTCTAAATTAATCCAAATTTGGTTTGTTGGATCATAAATTGAATTATCTATCATTATAAAAATTCAAAATATTTAAATAACTAGAGAATAGATTTTAATTTCAAAAATATATTCATTTCTCTTAGAAACTAAATTAGATAAATATATGAGTGTAAATAAATAAATAAATAGTATTTTCTCTTATCATTAAATCATGAAAATAAAATTATGATTTTAAATACAAATGAGAATAAAATTATATTCCTAGAATTATGCATAATTATCCCCAAAATGATACATTTTTAGATCATAACTAAAAATTAAATAAAATGATAGATATGCACTTAAAATATGATAACATGCATACAAATGGAATATTTAATGCCTTAATTTATATTAATAATCATATAAATTTAAATATAAATTACATGTTATCAATAATTCACTTAGTCGTTACATATGCTCATGGACTTCATTGCAAACATCACACATGAATGACAATGAATACATTTCATTTCAATGAACATAAACAAGATACATGGAAGTGTGATTGGCTTATAGGCCACATAATACACATCACTCCTCTCACCTCATGGTCTTTTTCAATTATTTTTTTTCCTTTTATTTTCAAAATTTTCTTCAATCTCTCTATCTCCATCAATCTTCGTAAATCTCTTTATCTCTATTAATTTGCATCAATCTATCTCCAAAATTTTTCTTTAATCTCTCTATATCTATTGATCTTCGTAAATCTCTCTATCTCCAACGATTTTTGTCAATCTATCTCTAGAAATTTTCTTCAATCTCTCTATCTCCAGCAATCTTTTTAAATCTCTCTATCTTTGTCAATATCTCTATCTCCATCGATTTTTGTCTGTCTATTTCTTGAAATTTTTCTTCAATCTCTCTATCTCCATCAATCTTTGTAAATCTCTCTATCTCTGTCAATCTCTCTATCTCCATCGATTTGAGTAAATCTATCTCTAGAAAAAAAATTTCAATCTCTCTAACTCTATTGATATTCGTGAATCTCTCTATTTCCATCGATTTTCATCAATCTCTCTTCGATGATTTTCTTCAATCCCCTTTCTCTAACAAGTTTTCGTTGAGATCCTCCTCTTTCTAGTCATCTTTGGCAAGCCCTCTTTCTAGAAAATCATCTCCAGCGATATCTCTCTTTCCAGTCATCTCCAGAAAGCCCTCTATCTAGAAAATGTTCTCAAGCGATCTCTCCTTCTCTAGAAATCATCTTCAGCGAGCTTCCTCCCTCAAAACCGATCTCAAGAAGAGGGGTAGCAATCTCTCTTCCTAGATGGTGATCAGATCGCCTAGCTCTCTTTGTTTTCTCATCAGTAAGGATTTCCAAAAATTTCATTGTCATAATTTTGGGTTAAACTTGTATTTTCATTCTTTCACTTCTATTTTCACTTAGATTCTAACGAGATTACTCAATAGCACTTGGCTCATCTTCAGATTTCAACCTAATTGCATATTTGGTTTGATTTGTCTTATTTAGAATATAAATTTTTTAGTTTGTCCTCACATTTTGACTAGATTACATATTTAGTTGGATTTTCTATTTGGGTTAGAATAACGATTGTATGTGTTAGATTTTAGGGAGAATTTCTTGAGGATTTTTTGTTTTGTTCTTGATTCAGTTATTCCAGAAATTTTGTTAGTTAGCTTTGGGAATATTTTGATTAAACTCTAAGATCTACGAGAGAGAATTTTGATTTATCTATTTGGCAATTTATTGTTTTGATAATAGTATTTTTTTAAGACAAGTCTCAATCTCATCATGAAAATTTTCTTTGAAGTTCATTACATTATATAATTTGAAATCTCCTTGTCTAGATTTTTTTGTTTAAGAAAATTTCAGGTGATCACAAGATTGTTAACTCTATTTCTCATGTAAGGTTAAGCCATAAATTACTCATCGTATATATCTTTTCTAGGGTTCATCAATAGGCTCATTTACACATTTAGAATCATTTTTGCATAATTGATAACTTCAGTGGGTAAGACACCAAGTATCAAAGTCAAATGCAGAATTCAAAGTTAAGTATTAGAGGTAGAATTCAAAGTTAAAGCCAAAGTTGAAGTCAAACGCATAAGCCAAAGCAATATTTCAAGGAGTTTGTATTTTTATTTAGAAATTTACTTCTTATAGTTCTTATCTTTGAAATTTATATTATTTTCTGTTTTTTTTTTCATTACTTAAGTTTGAATTCCCTTTTATATTGATACCTTGAGTGAGTTTTTCTTAAAAAATAGGGATAACTAAGAACATTCATATACACAGTGTTGACTCCAAGTTAGTCATACTTACCATGAGGGTAAGGGGGATATTCCTAAGGAATTGTAGCTAGAAAAGACAAGTCTAGGATGTTGACTAGAAAGTTAACTCAAGGTATCTTTGTTCTTCACCGTGCAAGATCATGCGGGTCCAGGGACAAGCGACCTACTTAGACCACGCATGGATTAGTGACAAGACTCAAAGACTTAGAAGAGGGAGCCTAACCCAAAGGGGAGTAGGGAGTGGTGCATGAACGCTAGGAATTGGTCTATGGAAGACGAGACGAGCAGCAACATATCAAATGACAACGATGAAGTGAGGTCACTAACTGGTGACGGAACGAGCAGCGGCGTGAGATGGTTAGATTGAAAGCTCATGTTTGAACTTTGATATGACTAACCCAGCCAATTATTAATTGCTACTAGGGGATTAACAAGGTGAGGAGTGACTTTGGGGGGACTGTCTCCTCCTAGTGCTGGCGTCGAGTAATCTTATGTTTCTCTTCCCCATGTGTATGTCTTCCCATTGAAGAATCAGACGATTGCCTAAAGTTTTTTCACATGTTCTTGTGGGTTTTTGATAAAAAAAACTTCCTGAGATAATTGAAAATAAAGAATCATAACACCTGATTATGCATATCCTCACAGTCTCAAGATGGTTGGATCTCCTCTTCAAAGCTCTTCACCAATAGAGAAAAAAGAAGAAAGGAGAGAATTCTCACAAGGCACCTTAAGTTGTGGTTGTTCTCCCCCTATTTATAGACATTTGGTATGAGACTTTTTTATAAAAACCCTAATAATTATGTCTATATCCACCAATATCCATAAACCTTATGCGTGACCCTTTAGGTCCATACATCTCACTAGTTAATAACTCTATAGACCAAATAACACCTTATTGGTCTACCTTAATTAATTACCTAAATTGACATAGAGATTAATTAATCAAGGATTGATTTACCCAATCGATTGGTTGAGTTGCCAACCCATTGGGTGCCAAGCTACACCACGTAATCTAAGAGATATGGAGTATGTAAGAACCCCCTTATGGAACCTTTCCGTCATCGATTACCATGTATGTATAATCCTTTACCTGCATGAGACTCATGAATGAATTAGGGTATGGTTAATTTTTAAACCCTAATTGGTCACTCAAGTTAGTACTGATGCGTGCAAGAAATCATTAGGAACTGGTTTTGTGATATTTTCATTATCTTGGCTAAGGATTTCATCGCATCTCATTCCTTGAGTCACTCTCCTCAAATACCGAGGGCAGATGATCCCATATTGATCACACAATAATCTTCTTAGACTTCATGTTGTATTCAATATATGTCATTTTAGATATCATGTGGTTAGGGATTCATAAGTCATCATCAAAATATGAGCATCCATCCACAAGATTTCTTTGGTGTCTCAAGTTAACTGACCACATACACAACCGTGACATGAATCAACATTATTTATAGTTTAGTATAATTACCATTCAGGAATTCATACGAATAAATTTAGTGAACTCTTTCTCCAAAGTGCACTCACTATTTATGTTTAGTATGGCTACAAGATCAGCCATACTCATCATATGAGTTGAATCAGATAATGTTATTCTTTCTAGATAATTCAATGTTCCTCACAAATATCCCATGAATAGGAATGTTTAGAACGTATGTTTAAAGACTAGTGATCGATGTACTATGATCTTATCATAATTCACTTAGTCATTGCATATGCTAATGGACTTCATTATAAATATTAATAGAAATGACAATGAATAAATTTTATTTCAATAAAAATTAACAAAATACATTTAAGTGTGATTTTCTTACAAGCCACATAATATCTATCAATCTCCCACTTGGACTAAAGTCAATCTCCCTTGTACATGAACCCCATAATTGTGCAATGACGCTGACGATATTGATCATGTGTGTATTTCATTGTTGTTGTGCATCGATTTCATGCAATAAAATATCGTTCCTTACCTAGTATAGTGTCATCAAGGGTCAAATCCACAAGGAGCTAAATTAATGATGTTATGTGTTCAAAATAAAGATGAGGGCGGAGGAAGATGGGTGAGTTGAAATGGACCACATGGACGTGAGTATGAGAGATAATTTTGAGTTTTTCATAAAATAAAGATAGAACTTAGAAAAGAGATGAGATAATTAGATTAATAAAGATAAGAATTGAGATAATATGATGTAAAGATGAGAAGAATAGATGGTGGAAGCAATGGATAAATGCACGACGAGGGTGAGAGTGAGAGATGCATATGGAGCTGATGTCAAAGCTACAATAATAAAAGAAAAACAAAAAGAAAAAACATAAGTCTATTATAAATGGAGATGTTCTCAAACAAAAATCTAATCTACATCTTTGCATAAACCATGTTGGTGTGCTCGTCTTAGGATGGTTGATGTTTGATCTGCTCTGATCACGATCCTTGCTTGCTCTCTTCTCCACTACAAGGTTGAGCATAAAACAATGCTCCTCATTGGGCCTTGACCTCTTCTCCATTTCCTTATAGTAGCTTGACACGAAGAGAGAGCCAAAAAAGGCAAGGAGAGCAAAGATGAAGGCTTCTATATGTAGTCCTAGGGTTTGAGTGTAAAGAGGGTTAAAAGAGTTCAATCATTAAAATTATTTTTTTCCAGCTCGATTCTTCAATATAAGGTTATGGATGGATAGAGGGTTAAAATAGGAATCTAGCCACAAAACTTCAGCTTAAAAATCCATCTAGATCATAAGATATCATGATTTTAATTTAGCCCAACCATCGATAGGGATCGTGCAATAAGAGCGTGTCACGTGGTACCCTCTTATTGCACACAAAAAGGTGTGTCAGTCTTTATAAGTGAAGAGGGGATTTTCTATAAATTTCTACTTAAAAAATCAAAGGGATATTTTTGTAAAAATACTCAAAAATTAGAAAAAGTCCCTAAAAAATTCAAAAATATTCTAGAAAGATTTTTAAAAAGTGTTAAACCTAGAAATTGAATATGCCATAAAATATAACTCATTTTTCTATGAAATTTCTCCACTGGATCAAGAATTGAATCCTCTATATATTCATTAAAAATATCTAAAATCATGAGAAAAAATTAAAGTCTCTTTTAATAAAAATTAAGTTTGGTCCAACCTCCTTAAAAATAAGGAGGTTGACCCAATATTTACTCTAAATTAATTTTGGATCATCCTAAAAACCTTGTAACAATCCCTCTATCAAATCTAAACCTCATTTAACACTTATTTCATAAATATATGGGTGTTTTGGTGTTGAAATTTGGTGGAGAGTTGTTTCTTCTTCCCTCTTATTGTCATTCATATTGATGCTTTCCTACGTGCGTACTTATAGAAAATATAATGAGAATTCAACCATATAACTCATAGAAAATATGAGAATTCAACCAGCTGACTTTGAATAGTCAAATGGGGTTAGTCTCATAGTATAAGTAATTGAAAATAATGGTGCATGATAGGACATATTTAATTTTTTTAATCAAATTAACACTTAACACGTTCATTATATGAGTGGAATGAAATGATGAATGCAAAAATATCATAAAAAATAGGATAACATGCATTATATTAACAAGAGTTATGTGTTAAAACCCCTTTACAATGATGAAAATGAATGCATCAATGACACATTATTAGACGCTCAACAACTTCTTGAGCTAAATGCATAGTTAGTGGATCTGCGATAGTGTCGGTCGATTGAACTCTTTCCACCACTACATCTCCTCCGACTATCTCCCTAATCAAGTGAAAGTGCCTTAGAATATGCTTACACTTCTGATGAGACCTTGGCTCTTTCAATTTTTCTATTGCACCATTGTTATCGTAGAACAATGGAATAAGGTCTGAGATTGTACATATGACGCAACGGTCTGTGATGAACTTTTTCAACTAGACTACCTCCTTGGCAGCACCACTCGCTGCAATTTACTCAGCCTCTATCGTCGAATCTGCAATGGTGGGTTGCTTGGAACTCTTCCAAGACACTGCTCCCCATTCAAAGTGAACAAGAATCCATATGTAGATCGAATATCATCTAGGTCTGACTGAAAACTCGAGTCAATGTTTTCAATCCCACATTCGACTTCATGTCATGTGTTGTCAATCCCACAATGCCCACAAAGAAGACTTAGATAAGTCTTTTCATGATTGCAATCGATGTTGATGATATCGTAGTGACTAGATGTGATGAAGTTGGTATTCATGCTACCCAAATTTTTTTCAGTATCACCATAGCATCTATGACTCAAGGATTCTAAGGTACTTTTTTGGAATTGAGTTTATGGACCACTATGGGAAACTCTCTATGACCTAGCAGAAGTATGCCCTTGACATGCTTCAAGACACAATACTCCTTGGGCGCAAGTTAGAGAAATCACCCATAAAAGCTTACCCCTAGTTCTAGGATTCTTCACTTCCAATCCTTGAGGATTCTAATTGCTACTAGCTATATGTGGGCAGGTTGATATATCTCATTGTCACTCACCTTGACATCATGTATAGTGTTAATATTATGAGCCAATTCATGTACGAGTCTCAAAGAGCTCATTGAGAGGGAGTTAAATGGTTCTCACATACATCAAGTGAGCCCTAGATAGGGGACTCATCTATTAGTGATAAGGTCATCTCCATACGGAAGCCTACTTTGATGTCGAGTATGTAGATGACATGGGAAACTACAAGTCTACTACAAGTTATTGCACATATGTTGGAGGTAACCTCATCACCTAGTAAGCGAGCCCTAAGGAGAGCGGTGTCGTAATCTAGCATGGAGTCCAAGTATCAAGCTATGGTTGAGGTTGCATGGGAGATGGTATGGCTTTGATCACTTCTCAAAGATCTTGATATATCTTCTCTTTCTCCAATGCCCATGCATTATGATAATCAAGTCGTTACCTTTATCACTAGTAATCTCACCTTTTATGGGCATACACAGAAAATTAAGTTTTACTACCATTACATCCGAGACAAGGTTATATCTGAAATCATATTTACTCCTCACGTGGCATCATCTCATCAGCTTGTGAACATCGTCACAAAGATTTTGTATGAGATATCCTAGAAGCCCCGTGTACCAATCTGGACATGTTCGACTTATATGCTTTAGCTTGAGGGGGAGTGTCTAATTGTGGTGTTGAGCTCTTGGCTGACCAGGACCCTATATCTTTATCCCTTAGTCTCCTCACTCTCTTCTCAATAAGCACATATTTATTATCCTTTTCTCTTAATAGTTCTATGTTTCATCTCTTGCCAACAATCTTGAAATAAGATGCAGCGTCCCCTAATCAGATCTTTCCACGTACTCTAACCCCTTTAAGAGATGTTAGGGGGCTAAGATTAAACTGCTATTCAGAAGATCCAACATTCATGAGCGAGATGTCACTTGAAATGAAAAGAATGAACATAAGTCAAAACTTTATGAAATTAAATTTTTGTATGCAATGCAAGTGTTGTGTGGTGCTGCAAGGGCATACAACACTCAACCATGTGGCGACATTGTCACTTCAACATGCTATGTCAATGCACAATTAGGGACACTTAAAAACTTAGCTTACAAAAATTCTAAAAAATTTGAGAAAAATCATGAAAAATATCAAAACTTAGAAAATTCATATTAATACTTAAATCCTTTCAAAATGTAGCTTCTTTCCATAAAATTTTTCTTCATTATTTCATAATTTAATTTATCTATTAATTATATGCTATTTGACTTAGAAAAATAAAACTAGTTTTCTTGGCAATGATTATTTGAAATAAAATTTCTTATAATTATTGAATTATTCACAAATATATTTATTTAAATATTAAAACTCAAAATCCCAAGAAAGTGATACTAATAATTTAAGATTTTAGGAAAAGTTAAACTGATCAATATATTAGCCTTAAATGATACGTATTGAGATTTTAAAATAAATGACATAGAACTCATGGAAATGTACTAAAAACATAATACATGAATCATAAATGTGTGAAATATGCATTTTAGTCTACTCGATAACATGCATCATAATCTTGTAATTGCAAGCACAAAGAGCGAGTTATTTGAATCTATTCACCTTGTGCACGAAGCTCAATATTGATAAGTAAATACTTGGCCTGCTCTCTAGGCCTTCTAAGGCCAACTCCTTGGCATATTCTATAGGCTTATCCAACGATCTTGTCTTTGCATGTGTCCCTTTATCTCCCATATCTTCTCATCTAGTATGTCTATTCTTCTTCATCTTCTCATGACTCTTTATCTACCTTCTTCCCACTATAAAACCCCATGTGTTCGACCCCTTGAAATCGTGGATTAAGCAGGTAACATTCTTCTTCTTTTGTTTCTTCTGCATGGAGAAGCCAAGCAAGAGATTAAAGCAATCAAATCTTCAAGTGTTACACATATCTTCAAGTGATAGGAAGATGGTGGATTCAAAGTGATAAAGATGATCGGACATTTACTTTTTCATTTACTCTTTCATGATCTAGCTTTCAAGTAAAAGCATCCTATCGATTTGGTTGATATTTATCAAGATCTCAACTCGAACTTGTGGCTTTTCATTCACTTTTACTATGAACAGCAAAAAGTGAAATAAGATTTTTCAGGGTTTATGGTTGATGGAATTGGAAATGCTCATCATTGATTATGGGACTGGACTGAACACTGAATTTTCAATGGAATTTGACCTGTCCTAGGTGGAGTGGAGGAACTTGACCAATCACTGACTCATGGGTCAGGACCTGACCAGTCATTTCGTGATAATATTCCATCTGGGTATCAGCCAATCTTCGGTTTCCCTTCCACGCGAGGCTCTGATACATCCATGCTTCTTTATAGAAGCTTATAGCTATGTATCGTTCCGGTCTCCGCGTACCAGTTTCTCTGCGTCGAACTCGAGGAGGAGAGGCATCTACTGTGATAAATGTGCATTTCTTCTCGCCCACTATCTGATGAAGAACTTCGTTCCGTGACTTACGACTAATTCCCATTTCTTCTCGCCCACTATCTGATGAAGAACTTCGTTCCGTGATTTATGACCAATTCCCATTTCTTTTTTCCAGGGAGGAGAACCTGAAACCCATGGACGCAGAGCAGCTGCGAGAGTATGGACACCAGATGGTGGATTTCATCGCCGATTATTACAAAAATATAGAGAGCTTTCCGGTCCTCAGCCAAGTAGGGGTCCTAATATTGACAATTGAACACTAGTTGTCCAGACCTTTTCGATCCTTGGGAATTATTCTCGGTTGTTTTGTCTTTGAAAAAAACCAAAAAATGTCTTTTTTTCCTCACATTAGAAATATGGCTTCTTCTTTCTCTCAATTATATTTGAGTTCAAATTTCTCAACTTCTGCCTACAGCCTGGATATCTCCGAGAGTTATTACCAGATTCCGCTCCCGTCTCTCCCGAGAAGTTTGAAGACGTCCTCGATGGTAATTTCTTCGGCTAAATTTATTTAATTGTTCAGATAAACTTTTATTGAGGAATGTTCTGAACGCAGATATTCGACGGAAAATTATTCCCGGGCTTACGCACTGGCAAAGCCCGAGCTATTTTGCTTATTTTCCGTCGAATTGTAGCACCGCCGGATTTTTGGGGGAAATGCTAATGTCTGGATTCAGTGTTCTTGGATTCAACTGGATAACTTCTCCTGCTGCGACCGAACTTGAAGTTATAGTGTTAGATTGGTTCGCTAAAATTTTGAAACTTCCGGCGGATTTTCTATCTTCAGGTATGAATAATCGATGGGTTTTGAGCGTGTTGTGGATTTGATTTCATTTCATTTCGGATTTCATTAGTTTTTTGTTTATAAATTTTTGAAGATACTAAAGCTGACCCTGCGCAGTTTTCTGAAAACGGCAGGAAAGTAACCAACCAAGCCAGAGAGAGAAGAAAGTAAAGTTGCCGTCAGAAATTGACGAAGGCCCATTTTATTATTTGGTCATGGGTCAGCATTACGAACAAGCATGTTTAGATGCCAAAGCTAAGCCCTAAGCGGCATCTTGGAGGTCAAGAAGAACGTCGGGCCTAGGATTCTTAGGGGTCTTGGGATTGGACACGATCGATCACGATTGATCTAACTTGATCGATGTAAATTGGCCAACTCTATTGGACTTTTGGAAATAGTCAACTGTTCCATGATGTCAAATTTGGCTCCAATTCCTCTTCGTAGTAACCTGGGTTCCCCAGAGTTTAATGATGTCAGATTAGAGTGTTAACAAAAATTAAGTCTTTTTAGCTTTAAATTTTGTTTATCAATAATTAAACATGTCTACTGCGTCTGATTTCATTCTTCTGTATTATTCTTCCTTTTTTCTCTACGCGATTCTACATCCTGCAGGGGACGGAGGAGGAGTAATTCAGGGAACAACTAGCGAAGCTGTTCTTGTAGTATTACTAGCAGCTCGTGATAAAATCTTAGATAAAATCGGAAGAAATTCTCTCGACAAGCTTGTAGTTTATTCGTCTGATCAAACCCATTCATGTTTGCAGAAAGCATGCCAGGTAATTCTTTATTACTGCTTCTTGTAATTTCTAACGTATCTTAGAATCTTAATTTTCTTTAATATCCTTTAGTCAACGAACATATGTTTTGTTGACAATGTTTTCAAAGCTATTCTTTCAGAAAATATAATTCTATTTGTTGTTATATTTTGTCTAAATTTTACTTCTTCTGGGTTTATTCTGAAAGATTGCAGGAATTCATCCTGAAAATTTACGAGTGATGAAAACAAAGTCAAGTGCACATTATTCGTTTGATCCAGAAATGCTCGAAGAAGAAATATCTCGTGATATCTTGATTGGTTTGCAGCCATTTTTTCTCTGCGCTACGGTAAGAAATCATATAATGTCCAGTTTCAATTTTATTTAGTTATTCATGCGGATAGATAAATCATTTGGGCAAGCATTTCCGTGTAAATTGAAGTTTGAAATCTTCAGGTTGGAACCACTTCATCAGCGGCTGTGGATCCATTGTCCAGCTTGGGAAGAATATCCAGGGTATGAAATAAAGTTTTTGTCATTAAAATATACTTTTCCATTTACTATGAAATTTATTTACAGTAAAATGAATAGGGCATTCTGTTTCACGTTTTCTAGAAGGATGAGATGACTTGTGAACTTGTAAAGTGAAAAGGGGTACTAGGATGGTCAATAATGGCAGGTCAAGATCAATTGAGATGCGATCGACCACTCTAGGTGTCAGAGCCAAATTGAAATCAGCAGCCTCGATCATTCAAGCACGAATAATCGGCAATTGATTGACAATGATGATAGCTGTGAGAAGTTTCAAGATGGCCTCAGCGCCCGAATCTCACGCCAGTAGAGAGTTCCCAGTATTCACTAGGTGGAGGAAGCCCAAGATTCCCAGCAAGGAATTTCAGATCTCCTCTTTTAGAAGGAACCTACCTCCTCATCTTCTCCTCTCCTCTTCATGTTCTTGTTCCTCCTCAGATTGGCAATGATGACAGTGATGATGATTATGATATCGCTGGATAACTTCACACCAATGAAAGAGTAAGGCCTGCTATTTTATGGCTCAATAACACCGTACAGATGAACTATGCTGAATAGATATAGATGTTTAAGGATGTCAAGAATAAGGTCTGATAAAACGTGGCGCCATATCTCAACACAAATTATTAGGAGGGGCAGATAGAGATAACAATGGATTCAAGAGTAAGGCACCCAATAATTCCACTTCTACGAGCTAGAATGTGTGGAAAGATGGGGAAAGGGATAAAGGAGAAAACGGAATAACATGTGGCTTGATCAATTTGCCCACATTAATTAGGATGGATCGTGATCTTCCCCAGATGGAGAGTATCGTTGATCTAAAGCACATCTTTGGCAATTATCAATACAAAATTAAAATGTATTTATATATTTTTATTTTAGGATCATGGGATTTGGTTCCATGTGGATGCTGCATATGCTGGAAGTGCATGTATATGTCCAGAGAATCGACGGTACCTAGAGGGAGTGGAGACGACGGACTCGTTTGGAATGAATGTGCACAAGTGGATGCTCACAAACTTTGACTGCTCTCTTCTTTGGGTCAGAGACAGGAATGCTTTGATCAAGTCCTTATCTACTAATCCGGATTATTTAAAAAACAAGGTACGGTAGGAAAAGGTCAGCTGTGTGCAACCCCTTTTTGTCCTCTCTCTCTTTCAGCCTCTATCTCTACTTTCATCTCTTGGTCATTCTCTCTTTCTCATTTCTTCTCTTTTCACTGCCTTGTGTCTATCAGTTATCACCTCTCTTTCCCTATTCCTCTCTCTGTTCCTCTCTCTTCCCCTTTTTATCTGCTATCGTCATCTCTCTCTCCCCTATCTTTCCCCAGTCCAGTATGTCTGTCTGCTTCTCTACCGCCAATTTCTTCCTTTCTCCCTCCCTCTCCATCTCTCACTTGCTCCATTTTGACTGGCCTGTCATAACATTTTCTTCCGGAAGTAAATGACAAGGTCACTTCATTGTTTACTTCTCATCCTCGGCCTGCCAGGTTTCACAAGGAAACCAAGTGTTTGACTTCAAGGACTGGCAAATTCCCCTCGGAAGACGCTTCAGGTACATATGCTCTTGAATACTGTCAGATCTCTTGCTGAATTTTAATGTCTCTGAGCATTTAGTCAACGCTCTGCAGATCCTTGAAGCTTTGGATGGTACTCAGGTTGTACGGCATCGAAAACCTTCAGAATTACGTCAGGAATCACATCAGACTAGCCCAACACTTCTCACGATTCGTTGAATCAGATGCCAGGTTTGAGGTAAATCTAAAGGAAAAATATCGGTCAATGCGTGTGACTTTCTCCAGAGAATTAAGTTAATACAATGGTGCCTTTCTTACAGGTCATTGCTCCTCAGATGTTCTCTCTTGTATGTTTCCGCCTTCTTCCTTCTGACAGCGGCCAGCTAAACGCGAATAAGCTGAACAGTGATCTGCTACATGCAGTGAACGAGACAGGAAGGATTTTTATCTCACACACCGTATGTCGACCTTTCCAATTCAATTGTGCTTGTAAGTTTGGCTTTTCCCTCGGAAGACATTGACTTCTCTCTTGACGGCTCTGTCAGGTCCTCTCTGGGCAGTTCGTGCTGCGCCTAGCTGTCGGCGCGCCATTGACCCAGGAGCGCCATGTGGAGGATGCCTGGATGGTGATCCGCGACCAGGCAAGCGTTCTCCTAGCAACTCATGCTTCTTGATGTCCACCTGCCATTACATATTCCTCTCTCTCTCTCTCTCTCTCTCGCCCCCTGGATCATTTGTTCTTCCACCAGATTATGTTGGGTATATTTTAAAAGTCAACTCTTTCTCTCCACTCGCCTGGATCATAGTGCTCCTACTGTCCGATGTCAACGGTGATCTAATTGGATCCTTTTAGACCTTAAACGGCACCCCAGGAGAGAGTAGACCCCGAAAGCCAGCTCTCTCAGACACTCTGTCACTCTCTGTTCATTCTCCTTCACCATCGGGTGTTCACGTCCAGAAGGTCAATAGGGATCTCATGTTGAAGGGCTCACGATTGGAACTTTGTTGACTTTTTCGCCATCTCTCTGCGACTCTTTCTACATGAAGGTAGGTGGTGAAGACATCCGTCTCTCTCTCTCCATCCCCGTCTCTCTCTCTTCCAGTATGATATTTTCATCTTCTGATCACGGATCAAAGTTGGCAGTCATGCTTGACCGAATACGTCATCCAACGATTGTGGCGATTCTATAAATGATAAATCAACATAAGAGAGAGAGAGAGAGAGAGAGAGAGAGAGAGAGACCAAAGTAGGATCGATTATCTGTATATCATTATTTATCGATCAATAAGACTACGTGGACCAATCAATAAAAAGAACTACCCTCTGCCCTCTGATGCACTCGCACCCCGTCATCCGCAGTTTCGCACCTGGGAAGGTGCGCATCTCGGATTTTGCCCCAGAATTTCTTATCTGTCAGGTACAAAAATCCCGTCCTGAATCGAATTGGATCCCCCCGTCCCCAATCTTGAGTTTTTCTTCTCCAGTATGGATGGAATTTAGATTCCTCGATAATTAGCGTTGTGGGCCCCGTATCTCCGAATCACTGGAGTTTTATTCCATTTCTTATCGTCGCCTTTTATCCCGTCGACTGTGCTGGTTGAGCGCTTCAATCTGCAGACTACTACGTCGCCATCTATTTCCCGGTCTTACATACCTCTCACTTTCATATCCTCCCGTTTTTTTTATGAAAATAATCCCAGGGATGCGTTTTCTTCTGTCGTTGATTAGGGCACAGAGTGCTCACCACCTTTCAAATGTTGTAATTCGGTGAGAATTTCTGCAGATATGGCTATGGCGAGGTCGTTTAAATCGCATGTAATCTTAGACCTCGACGGCACGCTGTTAAACACCGGTAACCACGGATTTTCGTGAAATTTATCTCCACTGTCATCCTTCAAATTTCTTGTCGTTGTAACAGATGGTGTGGTGGAGGAAGTAATGAGGGTGTTCCTTGCCAAATACGGTAAAAAATGGGATAGGGGATTCGCCAATAGAACCGTTGGAAAGACGCCCTTAGAAGCCGCAGCTGCGATAGTAGAAGACTACGGTCTCCCCTTCTCCTCTGAGGAGCTGTTAGACGAAGTTTCCCCAATATTTTCAGAACGGTAGTTGTTGATTTCATTTTTCTGTTAGTTTCTTCGTAGACTGGAATCAAGTTGTGGTGTCGTTGACTTTGACAGTTGGTGCAACATCAAAGCTCTCCCAGGCGCCGACCGCTTGATAAGGCATTTGTCTGGGAAACATGTTCAGCTAGCGTTGACTTCCAACTCTTCCAGGTCAAACATAGAGTCAAAACTGACACCCCGCCACGGTCTGTTCTAAGGCCACGTTAAAAATTTTGAGGGAGAAAATGAACATTTTCGGGAGAAAATTACAGTTTTGGCATTTTATATCTTCAGGCTGGAGAGAATCCTTTTCTACTATCATAGGCCGTGATGAAGTCAAAAATGGGAAACCTTCGCCTGATATGTAAGCTGATTTTGATTTTTATTCCCCAACAAACGAGGCGTAATTGAGTCATTTTTATGAAAGAAGATTTCTGGAAGCTGCCAAGAGAATGAACGTTGAACCAACCAGCTGTCTGGTCATCGAGGATTCACTGTAAGTTTGACCCATTTCCCAGTGTTTGACTGTGACTAGGGTTGTAAACGTGTTTGATTGGGAATAAGGATTTGGATATTGATTAATCTGTCAATTAACCCCATGGGCCTGATGACACTTGAGGAGGTTGATCATAAGGATCGAGTCAGATACATCAAAATTTAATCTTGTCCATCAGTCTGCTTTCAGACAGATCCTATGGCCAAGATAGAAAATGAACATTTCGGTGGAGAAAGAGAGGGTAGGAAGTATCACTAGATCTTGGCAATCCGACTGGATCCCCCAAACCCTATTATTTTTTAGGAGAGAGAGAGTGCTTTCTTATGAGATTCCCATTATTTCTTACTTCACTGGTCGTCTGATATTTGACTTTTTCTGATAGAAGAGTTTGACCAATCAGTTGACTAATTCTGGTGATCTGACCAAGTATATAATCTTTTCTGGAATCAAAGGCCAGGGGTCATCGGAGGAAAGGCTGCCGGCATGGATGTGGTGGCAGTTCCCTCCATTCGAAAACAAGCGGATCTGTACAGCTCTGCTGATGTTGTCATCAATTCTCTGTTGGATTTACAGCCCGAGATGTGGGGTCTACCGCCCTTCGATGACTGTATGTTAAGTACTTTGAATCCAAGATTTTATTCTTTAATTGATTTCTGAACCCGTCAAGGTCATCTTCCAGGGGTTGATCAAACGTTGCCCATTGAGCCGTGGTTCGTCAAGGGCCCCGTTATCAAGGGCTACGGCCGTGGGTCGAAGGTTCTTGGCATCCCCACAGGTTTGACCCAAAGATCAAATCTTTGACCTAGTAGACCATTGTTCTAGTCAACACTCGGGCTTTCTCTCAAAAATAATGTCAACAGTCAATAAAGCAGATCTTTAATCAGATCTGATAAAATCAAGATGATCCTTGATGATGTCAACGTAGGTATTTGACTTTACTGAGAAGTTCAAAATAATGTAACAGCTAACCTTCCTGTGGAGAACTTCCCGGAGGTTCTTGCTGAGCAAGCATCTGGTGTGTACTTTGGTTGGGCTGGATTGTCAACGAGAGGCATCTTCAAGATGGTCATGAGCATCGGCTGGAATCCCTTCTTTGATAATTCGGAAAAGACAGTGGTGAGCAAGAAACCCGACATCATCATCATCATCATTATCTTTATTGGCGCAGTTTCGACATTGCCGCCATCATCTTTTTCATCAACGGCCTCATCATTATCCACCATTTATATCATCACTGCCCTTGTCATCATTTCACCATTCCCATCATTAGGCCACTATTTTAATCACCATTTCCTCCATCATCATCATCATCACCATCTTCCGGCATCATTATTTTACCATTTCCATCATCATCGTCATTGTCATTCACCAATTATATTGTCATCATCATTACCCATGGCCGTCATCTTTCTTATCACCATTTTACCATTTCCATAATCATTATCCTCATAGTCATCTTCCCCATCATCCCTAATTTTCTTTCTCTGCAGGAGCCATGGCTGCTCCACACATTTGACGAGGACTTTTACGGCGAAGAACTTCGTCTGGCCATTGTAGGCTACATTCGGCCAGAGGTGCGCTCTTTTAAATCATCATCATCGTGATCATCATCACCCCCATCACGATCATCAATTGCAGGCCAACTTCTCGTCCTTGGAGAGTCTCATCGCCAGAATCCACGAAGACGGTGGAATAGCAGAGCGCGCCCTCGATCTCCCCCACTACGCGGGTTTCAAAGACGCCGCCTTTCTGAGGAACGAACGCAATTAGGAATTCTTCCCCTCCAATTCTTTATTCCTGAGGATCTGGGAACGAGAAAAAAAAAACTACACCTTTACCACTTTTTCCGCTTCCCCCGTTGACCTCAGAAGATCCTCGTTTCAAAAACGATCAAGATAACGATGCTCTTGAATTTCGACACGTGTGCAAAATCGTGTCATCGTGACCGCGACCCATTTCGCCGCGTGTCCTTCCTGCGCCGCCCGTCTTGCCCGATATATGTCATCCTCTTCAACGCTCTCCGACGTCGTAGTCTCTGAAAGAGAGAAGTGAAGAGAGAGAAAGAAAGGAGGTGTTTCATCGAAAAGAAATGGCGCAGATGGTGGGCAGGAACTTAGCGGCGCCGCTGCTCTTCCTCAATCTAATCATGTACATCATCGTTGTCGGCTTCGCGAGCTGGAATCTTAACCACTTCATCAACGGCCAGACTAACTATCCGGGTAATAATAATCTCAGGAGAATAATACTGATAATAATCATGAGATCATTAATGCATGGTTTTCTTTCAGGGGTGGCGGGGAACGGGGCGACGTTCTACTTCCTGATCTTCGCCATTCTCGCCGGGGTGCTAGGGGTGGTTTCGAAGCTCGCTGGCGGCAACCATATTCGATCATGGCGCAGCGACAGCCTCGCCGCCGCCGCAGCCTCCGCGACCGTCGCTTGGGCCGTCACCATGCTCGCCTTCGGGTCTTTATACCATCAGTCTGGTACCTGATGAATGAAGAGTGATGATGGATGATAAAGGTCGGATTTTTTATGGTGCAGGTTGGCGTGCAAAGAGATAAACGTTGGCGGGCATCGAGGGTGGAGGCTGAGGGTTATTGAAGCGTTCATTATCATTCTGGCTTTCACGCAGCTGCTCTACGTGCTGATGCTTCATGCGGGAATATTCAGTAGCAAGTATGGGCCTGGTTACAGGGACGCGGCCGCGTACGGGGAGCCCGGCATCCCCAAGAGCAGCGCCGCCACCACCGCTGTTTGATCGCTGCCGGCTTCCGAGAAAAGCGGATGTCTGTATATAAACTGTTGTTTTGTGCTTAGATGGAGAACCATTTGGAAATGGAAAGATAAAAATTGTGTATTTTCATTTCACTTGAAGAGAAAAACCGATCAGTTTGGCGTTGATTTAAGTAAAAAAATGGAATCATTGGAGAAGTAGATGGTATGAATGAATGATTAGGGTTCCCTGTCAGCCATCTTTAAAATTTAATTTCAATTTATGGAACCAAATAGAAACGTTGAACTAGCCATAAGGAATTTAACTGAACCCACTTTGACTTTTTTTGATCGAAACAAGAAATACAGTTCTACAACATTAAAGTTCATGATATCATTCAATTTCTTGGTAAAGTGATTTGCCAATTTATCCATAAATTTCATGTGCCAAATGATGTTATTGCTTGGTAATTAAACTCTACCTCCGTAATCATTTTCTAGATTCATCTCACTAGGATAGCTTAAAAATGGTGTATATGATGAAGTCTGATGAGAGAGTGGGAAAAGTGGGAAAACTTATGGACAGATATTAGCCCTAATGGGCCTCTCCATCATGATCCAAATGGGATATCCTAACCTTCTCCCTCAAGCTAGAGAACATGTCAAGCTTAGTACCCAAGGAATAATATGAGAAGCGGCTAAGGCACTTTGCAAAGATATCTACCATTTGATTGGGAATGATCACCTTAAAAAACCTTGATATTAACATAATGGTGGTTAATCTCAACGTTTTTTTAGTGCATTCATAAAAGGTATGACTCCCACTAATCGAGATTACGACTCGATTATCACGCTACATGGGTGTAGTATCTGAAGAATGATGCCCAAGCTTTCCGTGAAAGATCTCACAAGTTTTCTCAACCATTTCATGTCATTTGGCTTCCGCACTTGAACAAGAAACCCTCTCTTATATTTTGTGAGAGCCAGTGACTAGATTGTGTCCAACATGTATAGTCGTCTCTCATGACATTTTGATCTCTTTTGCCCCCATCATACCTAGTGTGCACCTTCCCAATGTGCGTGACAAGGTTATGATAGGACCTAGCTTAGAACACCAAGAACATAAAAAATCAAGATGAGTAACCATACAATAGATCAGCTTACACAAATTACCTAGTATTGATTGACATCTTTTTGATATCGGCAAGTTATTACCCTAGAACTTGAGTTGAGCCTCGAGTAGTGAACATGTAAATTTATAGTCAAGTAGTCTAGTTTCTTCAAGCATATCAAGTTAAATTTCTTTTACAATAGGGCCAACTTTCTTAGCTGATAGAAAAACTTAATCCCAAACAAGTAATGCAATGTAGCCACATGAAGCATTACAAAGTGTTGATGAAGGTAGTTTTTTGTGCCAAAATATATGCACTCATCATTCCTAATTTAGAAAAGATGCCATCTACAAAGATGAAAAGGACAAAAAATAACCTCACGTATGACCTCCCACATCATCTTAGAATTCACATTGTATGGAGTGGATCCGTAGGAAGTACTTGATTGAACTTCACAAAATAGGCATGTGTGAATTGTTTAAACCAAGCCCACATAACATTAAAAGACTTGCTCATGAGAAACATACCTTATAATTTATTATATAAACACATGCTCATCATAATCATCACAAATAAAAGTATTTGAGATATCCAAGTGATGGAGAGACTAAGCTTGGTGAATGTCTAGAGAAAGAAGAACTCAAGTAAGGTTCAACTCGATGACCAATAAGAGGTCTTCAAGTAATTAATGCCATAATCCTAAGAGATACTAGAAGCTATCAATTGAGCTTTGTGATGAGTGATAGATCTATAATTTTATACTTTAAGAAGAAAATAATTTTCATGTCACTATATTATCCTCATCAGGACAAGGCATAGGCTCCCATGGGCTAACCCATTAACTATCAGATATGGGATATATAATCTTTGCATTAAGCCGTTTCAGGATTTCTTCTTTAATCGCTTCCCATATCTTAGGATTGAGTCCCCTCTTGCCGTCCCTAATGGGTCTAGAATCCTCCTTTAAGAAGATTCGATGTGTGCACAGTGAGGGATTATATCCCTTAAGGTCCATGCAATCGCTTGCTCATTTCGTCGCAAAATATCAAGTAATCACTTCTCCTCTTGATCAAGCAATGAAGATATGATTACCGGTTTTGCCTTATGTACATTTAGTGTTGAATGTAGTGATATAATGTACTTATTTTATTTAGTGGGCCAATGTTTATAAGTGGCCCAATATGACTCTTTATCGTTTGTAAGTGAGTGGTCCCCACATACTTACTATATTTAATAGTCACGTGAATAGAAATTAAGGGAGTTTCCATTTTTCTTCTGAAACCCTAGCTGCCACATCTTTTTAAAGATATATTTTTGAAATCTTAACATGGTATCAGAGCAAAATAAGCACAAAACTATGAGCATTTATCCAATCGTCTCTCCGAAACAGTAAGTTCTTACTTGTAGTTGGTTACCTCTCATTGTTCCATGAGACTGATGAGGTCTATCTATTAGACCTAATCTCTATTAAGTGGACATAGTTATGTATTATTGTGGATTAGCTATCATTTTAATCTCATTAAATGATTCAATTATGTTTAATCTAGGGATTACGACATTCATATATGTGTGTGGAGGTTAATTATGTGTAGAGGTAGTAAATTAGTCATTAGTCATTAATGGGCTGACTAATGACTGATTAGAGGCTTAAGCTTTCCTCATCTCTATAAATAGGAGGCCATAGTTCACTTGGATAACCTGATGTTTAGAACCCTAAGAGAGAATCCCATTTCCTCTAGAGATTAGGAGGTTTCATCAAGGATATTCAAAAAGGCTATTCTCCGATTTAGTAATCTACTTCAATGAAGATTAATCCGGTGAATCCAGGTATGCGTTTAATTTCATCTTATGAATCTGATTTTTCTGATGAATCATGATGCATATTCAAGTTCCAACACTATCTACTTATTGTTTTTATTTTTGGGGTATCTTTATTGAGATACTCTTGGAGATATATGGCAGAGGTTGATGAAGGCAGTTCGGAGGTTGAGTCAAAGCCAAGACTCATCACCTTTCTTGACATTGAACCTAAGTTCAATGGCTTTAATATTCTTGAATGGAGTAAACTGATTGAACTGCCAATTAAAGGCAGGTATCTCAATGATCATTTGACTAAGGAACCGGTTACTAAAGGTAGTGTAACCTGCAAAATTTAGGATGCAGAAGAGGAAAATATAAAGCATTGACTACTTCAAAGTATTATTTCATACCTATGACAAAACTTCTTATATATAGACACTGTCAAGGAATTATGGGAGGAAATCAAGAAAAAATGTTACCAAACAAAATATTGATTGACATATTTATGAGTCGAATGTCTAGTCTATTCAAGTGAGACGAGGAGAAGATAGCATGGTGTATGCTTGTCGCCTGAAGACCATCTGGTGTGAAATTGACCATTTCTGGCTAGTGGAGAATCCTTAATCAGTGAAGAGAGGATATACTTTAAAGCAAAGATTATTCACTTTCCTTATGGGTTTAAATCTCATGTATGAGGGTAAAAATATTAAATCGCGAGAGAATTCCAAATCTTGAAAGTGCCATTGGTATGATGGCATATGAAGAGTTATAGATGAATGAGGATAATGGCATGAAGATTGGAGTGGAATCCCAGAAGATGCCGCAAGCAGCATTTGTGGCCAAGAAATTTGATGAGCGATTCAACCCCAAAAGCATTGTCCATCCTTCTCAGTTTAGTTCCAATACTAAAGGTGGAGGACAACCATCAGATCATGATCCTAGAGATGAAATGTTTTGCAATTATTTCAAGAAGAAGCGACACACAAAGGACATGTTGGAAGCTAGCCTACAAGAATCAAAAGCAACAACAAAATTCACGACAAACCCAAGGAAGGTATATGTAGCAAAGACTATAGAAAAAGAGGATCAAAACACTATAGAATCGACCTACGGATCGTGAGGCAATATCATTGCTCTATACAGGTGATGATCATCCTTTATACTTATTTAATTCTAACTTGAGGGGTAAGAGAGTTCAATGGATTTTGGATACAGTGGCTACAAATCATATGACCCCATTTAAAAGTCACCTTTCTAATTATCAATCTTGCATAAGCCTAAGGAAGGTGTTATCTTGAAGGGGTGGGAGATTCCAAGTAAATGGAGTTGGTAATATTTCCTTAAGTTATGGTGGACTATTAAAACGAGTTTTACATGTACCAGATTTCAAGGCACACTTGATTTCTGCACAAAAATTGGTATCTGATAATGGATGGCACTTTACTATTGATAATGACTTGTGATTTCAGACTGATAAGGTATTGAAGAAGAAGATTGGATTCATGAAGCAAGCGAGAGGGCTTCTACTACTAGAAGATCAGGTCAATGTATGCTTCACATTAGTACATCAGGAAACTAGTAGCAAAGAGAAAATCTATCCACTCCATAGGCGCGTGGGACATCCATCTTTTGTTCTCATGAAAAAACATTTTCTCACTTTGTTTTATGACATCATTTTTTACACATTATATCATGTGAAGCTTGTTAGTTAGCTTAACACAAGCGATCTTCTCTCAAAGTGTTAACTGAACGATGCTCTCATCCCTTTGAGCGTGTGCACAATGATGTATGGGAGCCTTGCCCCATTTCTAGTATTGGTGAAAATAAATGGTTAATACTATTTGTGGATGATTATAGCTAGTTTAGATGGATGTATCTCACTAAATCAAAGGCAGATATTCTAGAACTGATCATCCAATTATGTAAGATGATCAAAACTCAATTTGACGTTAACATTAAGAGTTTCAGGACTGATAATGGGAGAGAGTTTATGAACTCTATTATTGACACCTACTTCAAAGCTGAGGTTATTTTAAATGAGCTCTCATGTGTTAATACTCCTCAACATAATGGTGACGAGACGAAACCGCGAGGTCGTCAATTTCACGCGGTATCGTATCAAAATAATTCCAAACTTACCAATTTTAAGAAATTCACTCGAATTGAGGGGTATAATGGTAAATATGGGTCGAAATCCACAGGGAATTAAGGAATTTCTTGACGTAATCTTCAAATTTGATCAAATCGGACGAGAAATTGATGGTAGAAATTGGGGAAAATGGTATTTTAAGAAAGTAGACTTCAAATCGATTCCAAAAAATCAAAAATCGTCTAATTTGGACTTGATTTCGCGGAGAAATCAAGATTCGAAAGTGGAGAGAAATTTTCGGGCGATCGAAATCGCGATTTCTAGTGAAATTTTATGAAATTGAAAGCTAAATCCTAATCTAAACAGAAATTAAACACTATAGGAAGGTAAATTAGTAAAAACCGCTTCCACTAACTCCAATTAGCGATCGAAACGAAGTGATTAACCCGATTAATCACGAAGAACACGATGAACGCGAAGAGAGAGTTCAAGCGTCGATTTTTCCCGATTTACGCCGCCAAATCTCGATTTCAAGGGCTCCGTGAGTGTGGAAATGTAAGAGGAGCACAATGGAATCGAGAGATTCGAGAAGAATGGTGTCTAGACAGATCAATTTGGATTGATTTCAACTCGGATGCTTAAGAACGACGAAGAACAAGTCCATATATAGGGATTTTGATCGTAACCGTCCGATCAAAACGATCGACGGTTACGATGAAACAGTCCATCGTGGACCGTTTCAATTAAGTCGTGACCATCGGATCGTGATCGACGGTCACGATTTGATCCGTAAATAAGCGTTTTAAAAACGCTTAAAATCGCGTCCGTTGGATCTTGATCTGACGATCGCGATGCTCCCCGCCGGCTTTTAATCGTGGCCATTATAACGCATGGATTTAAGCACGTGCTCCTGATCTGATCCGGTGGTCCACGGCGCACTCGATCGACGCGCCTCATTCCGCGCCCCGCCTGATCCGACGCTCCATTTGCATCCACGTCACCTGCACTCATAAGAGAATGTGTGGGACTTAGTCCCACACGGAATTAATTTCAGGAAACCGTCGGGTTTATAACACCCAACGGTTTAATAACATCAATTACCCCTTCCCTATAGGGAAGGCTGAAGACCCCTTTATATTATATAGTAATAATATATATATATATATATATATATATTATATATACACGCCGCGTGGGCCCAGCGTGGCGCTGCCACGTGGCCCGGAGTGCCACGTCGCATCCACGTGGCCCTGCGCGGTTAAGACCACTTTTTTTTGCATTTTTTAATTTAATTTTAATTCATTTTAAATCGAAAAATAAATCTAAAAAAATTCCAGAAAAAATCCTTAAAAATAGAAAATTCATAACTTTTTATATATAACTCCAAATTAATCCAAATTTCTTTTATTTGATCTGAAATTTAATTATCTATTATTCTAAAAAGTCAAATTTAATACATAATAAGAGTTAAAATTATTATTTTAAAAAACACATTCATTTATTAAGATTTTAAACTTTTAGAAAATGAAATGAATGTTTATAAAAATTGTTTCTCTTATTATTTTAACTTTAAAACAGTTATAATCTCAAGAAAATATGGTTTATCAAATTATTAAACTCTAATTTATCAAAATTAACCCTAATTTAAAGTATTTTGAGATTATAATGACTTTTTAAGAGAATAATAGAAAAATACATATAAGTATGATAACATGCATGGAAATGAAATCATTTATACTTAAATATGCATCAAAAATCATGTTTTATGATGCAAACCTTGCATGTTATCAAATGGCCATATAGAAAGTAAGATAGGTCATGTTCTAGCTACTACACAATCGTTTCTTTTCCAAGCTAATATGCCATTGTGTTATTAGGGAGAAGCAATTCTTACAACAATCCAACTTATTAATAACTTACAATCCAACAAAATTGGGAATAAAAGGCCTAGTGAACTCATCTCCCAACACTATGTAAGAGCTAGAATTGGGTCCCCTCTCCCAATGAGGATTTTCGGTTGCATAGCCAATCTAAATGTTCATGCGTTCAAATGAAGTAAATTGGACCCAAGGGCTAAATGATGTGTATTTTTTTGGTTATTCTAGAACTAAGAAGGGTTATAGATGCTACAACATGTTGACACAAAAATTATATATCTCTATCAATGTTACTTTCAATGCACTCGAAATGTTTTATCATACCAAGAGAGCACAACCAGATGAACAGGCAATACATCAATGTAATAATATGGATTTCTTGATGAACCCTAGATCCAAAACTTGGTGTACTACTTCTCCTTTCCCCCAATCTATAACGACTTTAGTTGCGGCTGAGAACAGTCATCCTAAACTAATCAAGGCTCGACTAAGCTCCTTCATTATCTTTATATCTAATACTAGAAAGTTCATCGTGAAGTAACAATCCTCTATCCTAATGATCACATCCTATGTAATGCAATAAGGTTTTCTCCCCAATCCATCTGATAAGAATAACTCTATAAGGAAAGGTTGCAACTCCCCTACATGGTGATGATCAAATAATATCTTTGGAAGGATGCTAATACTAGCTCTAGTATCTAATAAGGATCTAGTAAAGGTCATACCTCTTATCTTGCTTATGATCATAGGTGCTCCAAGATCTCTCTTTTTGATAGAAAGTGTATTCATCATAATTGAGCTAACAGTGTCACTCAACTTAATCCTCTTGGGGCTCTTATGGTGTTGACAAATTCCTTTGAGAAATTTTGCATATGATGGGATATGCTTAGTGACATCTATCAAGGGAATAGATATGATGACTTTATGGAAGGGCTCTAATAGGTGCTCATCGGGTTCACTTACCTTGGCTCTAGGATGGTATAATGCCTAAGGGTAGGGTACAAGAGGTTTTTAAATGTCTAGATTTGGCTTCGCCCTTGTTTGCTCATCCTTATCCTCAGAGCTATTGTTCTGCTCGGCAATAATAGTAGGTGTCTCTTCATCAGTCAAGCCTTCATGGATAGGGTGATACTTATAAGGGTTTGGTAAGTTCTTGGCACTCCAAAGGCTCTATATCACTAATGTTGTCTCCAATACCTCCTCTTAACGTGAACATGGTTCAAATTATGTGTTTGGCTCGATAATTGCCCTAGATTCCTAGGGCTGGCAGTGGCCTGCGATGGTAACTGATCAACAAAAAAAATTTGCTTATCCTTCTTATGATCAACCACTACAAAAACATTTATCTTAACAGAACCATGTATCTCGTCCATTTGTGAGTTCATCCTATTCATATGTTCTACCAACTGTGAGATCGTCCCAAGAATTTGATCAGATGCCGGTGGGGTCTGCCATAGAGCTGGAGCATAGGATGGTTGTGGCAGGACATAAGTCGCATGTCTTGCATTCATATAAGGTTGCGATTATGGAACCTACTATTGGCTGGTACTATAACTCAGAGGAGGATAAGTGTGCTCGGGGTTCCTCTTGAATCTTGCAGGTGAGATTAATTATTATAAAAACTTGATTATTAGTCTTTAAACATATGTTTTGCATATTCCTATTTATGAGATATTTGAGAAGGACATTAAATTATCTCGAAAGTTATAACACTTTTTATTTGATTCATATGATGCGTATGACTGATCTTATAGCCATCGGTGTAGAGACACTAAGGATAGATAAGCCGCATAATTTCTATCAGATAGGATCATCGATTATTGGTCTCGATATTTTAAATATCTGATTTAATTTACTCTATTGCAATTAATGTTTTCATCAAAATTTGAGAAGGCTTATAACCTCAAATCCCGACAAGCATAACATTATTAGGTTCTAAGATACGTGATGTAGCTTGGCATCTAATGTGTGGATGACTCCATCTACCAATTGGGTTGCATTAGTTTATGATTAATTAATATACATGGTATATTAAATTAATTATTCAAATAGGTTAATAAAGAGTTATTGGGCTATGGGTCATCACCTAGATATGTAGTATTTTAAATTAGATATCAAGTTGAGCCTAAACGGTCACACATATAAAGTACTTGAATGACAAGATAAATATATGTATATTTATGAAAATTTTCACTCACTATGAAAGGAATTCAGGGGTTAGGTCTTGGAGAACCTTTGAAAATCTCTTCCAACATGCCACTCTTTTCTTCTCCTATCTTCCTCAAATCTGTGTGAGATCAATACGGGTCAAGGCAGTATCAGCCAACTCTTTATACCATGTGCAAGTCGAGAAGATTCATGGAGATGAGACGCTCATGGAATAGCTCAACAGCTGGAGTGATGTAGGTTTTGTCGGGAAAAAATTCTCCATGGGTAACCACAACTCGTCGTGTGAGTTTTACAGGGGGAAAAGGGCTTAGAAATATAAGTCTTGATACCCAAGCATTAAAGTCAAAGTCAAGAAAGTTCTTAGTTGGCGTCCGTTAAACATTGTCGATGAAATTGCTCAAGAGGAATTTCTCAAAGCCACCAGCCCATGATCCACAATGTAGCCCATTAAGGACTTGTAAAGATGGAGATACCTAGCATTAAAGGCAGCTCAGAGCAAGATGGGACAAGTATGAGAGACAATGAAGTTTCCTAGGTAGTCATTGTGGAAAGAGCAGATGGAGGCATGAGCTATAGAAAGTAGGACATGAAAAGAGGAACAAGCGCATGGGGTAGCAATGAAAGGGGGTGGCCATTGGAGCAGTGGCTGCAAGGGAGGGCGATCAATGGAAAATTAATACAAGCCCTGCCAAGAAATCTCTCAGCATGGAAGTCTTGTGGGGGTTGGCTTCTGCGCACATGGATACCCTAAATTTTCCTTCAGGGTGCAAAGTCCTTGACAGGTCAAGCTCCATGGACATGGGTCTTCTTGTTTGGCAGGCGGCGGAATTTTTTGTGCCGGCGGAAACAAATCAGATACTTCCGCAGTCACGGGAGAGAAGACCAAAACAAAATACCAGGAAAAAAAACAAAACGTCGTCATATGACCTAAGTCGATTGCAGATCGTATTTTCGAAAACTTTAACCATCTGCCTCCATGGTAATCATTGGGATTTTCGGAATAAAGCAAAATCTTTACTGTCGGTGAATCCGTCGCTACGCCGCCTGCCTCCGGCGGCATATCAGGGCTTCTCTCCTCACATCGCCGGAGAGTTCCTCTAGACTAGGGCACCGAATATCCGATCCGATGGACGAGGATGAGGCGATGCGCGCGTTTTTCCCAGTTTCGTTCGGGAAGAAGACCAAATCCTCTCTCTTCTCCCCCGCTGCTGCACATTCAGCCACTCGTCGCACCACCCCCAATTCTTCCGCGCCTTCTTCATCCAAGTCCTGGCCTGCAACTCCCGGAAGCCCTAAACTCGGTTCTCGATCGCGCCACCCGAATGAAGAGGAAGCTGCGACTGGTTCCCAACGGGAGGAAGAAGATGGCCTCATGATTGGACCTCCTCGACCACCGGAATTTGAACCAGAACACGAACCCGAAGAAATCATAGGTCCTCCGCGGCCGCAGATTCACCCCGATATCACGGATTCTGATTCCGACGATGATTCCGAAGGAGATTTCGGCGGCCTGCTGGATGATGCTTTCCAGTTGCCTCTTAGCAACGAGATAGTGCTCAGGGGGCATTCTAGGGTTTGTTTGTTTTTTCCTTTTTCTTTTAAAGTAGATTTGAGTTTTCTGATCATTTGTCCGATTGAACGGTTCTCAGGTTGTATCAGCACTGGCGATTGATCATTCAGGATCGAGAGTACTCTCGGGGAGCTTTGATTATACCGTCCGGATGTATGATTTTCAAGGGATGACTTCAAAGCTTCAATCCTTTAGACAGCTGGAGCCATCTGAGGGCCACCAAGTTCGTAGTTTAAGCTGGAGCCCTACCTCTGATAAGTTCTTGTGCGTGACAGGTTCAGCCCAAGCGAAGGTTTCACTAAAAAACCCTGATTTCCTGTTCTCCTTTCTACATGAATTGTGGGCGCTAGAGTTTGTTTCCTTTTTCAGATTTATGATCGAGATGGGTTGAGTTTAGGGGAATTCATCAAGGGGGATATGTACATTCGTGATTTGAAAAATACCAAAGGGCACATCACTGGATTGACATACGGAGAGTGGAATCCTAAAGCTAAAGAAACGATATTGACTTCATCAGAAGACGGATCGCTGCGCATCTGGGACGTGTCAGATCTCCAGTGTCAGAAACAGGTGAATTTGGCTTTCACTTGTTCCTTCTCCATTGTTATCAATCTGATTTCTTTTCTTTTTCAAATTTTTTTAATAGGTTGTCAAACCGAAGCTCTCGAGACCAATGAGAACTCCAGTCACCTCTTGCGCTTGGGACTTTGAAGGTAAACGGATTGTTGGAGGCATTGGGGACGGATCCATTCAGGTAGTAATGAAACTTAATTAGTTGTAAGTTTCATAAACTGGAATTGATTTATCCTGTTGATGCTTAGATTTGGGCCCTGAAGCCCGGGTGGGGAAGTAGACCGGATATACACGTGGTCAAAGCCCATCAAGATGATATCACGGGTATCAAGTTCTCCACTGACGGCCAGATCCTTCTATCCAGAAGCATGGACGCCACTCTCAAGGTATCCAATCTAGGCCTCGGAGACATGTGCCAGATGTTCATTTGTCTGGCTTTCAGACCAGACACTAGAGTGGTGTCTGAATGTCTGGTCCCATTAATCAGGAATTTCCGTTTTAGATCATCATCGGCTGTTGGACCTCTGATAAGGTCCAGCAGGAGAGAGAGTAAGAGAGCGAGGAAGAGATAAAGATTGAGACATTGGAAGAGAAGAAAGAATGAGAGAGAGACGGCACACAGAGATGGACAGAGGAAGAGGGAAAAAGAGAGAGTTGTGGGGGAGAGAGAAAGAAACCCAGAAAGAGGGAGAAAGGAGGCAGCAAGAGAGAGCTAAGAGGAGAAGGGGAGAGAGAGAGAGGGGAAAGTCAATCAGCTCCAGATGGTGGTGGAACATTTGACTGCACCATACCAGTCTGTCTATTGCTTCCTAAATGGAACCCAGATGGATCTTGACTCGCCATCTCGGCCTGTTTAGCCAGTTCTGAGACCTAATCCCATACTCCTTAATAATAATAATATGTCATTTTATTTGATTTCTATAAAAATAATTATTCTATTTTATGATATTTGAGGTGTGGGATCTTCGGCAAATGAAGAGTGCACTCAAGGTGTTTGAAAATTTGCCCAACAATTATCCCCAAACAAATGCTTCATTCAGCCCTGATGAGCAACTTATACTCACGGGGACTTCTGTGGAAAAGAATGGAGAGAGTGGTGGTCTCTTGTTCTTCTTCAGCCGGAAGAAACTTGAGCTTGAATCAAGAGTTGGGATATCTCCTCATCTTAGTGTTGTTCGATGTGCTTGGCACCCAAAACTGAATCAGGTTAAAGTTCAAATATGGCCTTTTTATGTCTTCCTCTATCTTATCGTATCTGTACCTACATGTTGTTCTTATTACTATCCTGGTATATGATCATAAATTTCATGTTGATCTCTTTCTCTTTTTCTCTGTCATCTGTAATATACACAAGCTTTGTACTATATTTGTGATTGATTAGGGTTTCTGCTGTTAGGGTAAAAGATCCAAAAGTTCCAAGTAATGTTTTATCTTATTTCTCTTCTTCCATTAAAAAAACCTCTTGTAATGTTTTATGATCGACAGAAGTTTTTGGTATGGTGAAAAGAGATCATGTTATTGATTGGTGACAGCTTTCATCAGTGGAGAGATAAAATAAGAAGCTGCCCTTTTCGTCCTTTTTCCTCTTCTTTCACTTACAAAAAATCATATTGCATTCCCTATCAATTAAGAAGGAATAATATCAGACAACTTTTTCGTCATCCCTATCTCTCTCATCATTCGTCAACAAAGCCTTGACATTTGCTTTTCAATTGATGAAGATTTTTGCCTCGGTGGGGGACAAGAAAGAGGGAGGAACCCATGTTCTTTATGATCCAGCTTTCAGCAAGAGGGGAGCTGTAGCCTGTGTTGGGCGGGCCCCACGTAGTGCTTCAGTGGACGATTATCAAGTTCAACCAGTCATCCACAATCCTCATGCCTTGCCCATGTATAGAGATCAACCGAGCCGGAAAAGGCAGAGAGAGAAGATGCTTAAAGACCCTGTTAAATCTCATAAGCCTGAAATGCCAGTTTCTGGGCCCGGATTCGGCGGCAGAGTTGGCACTACTAAAGGCAGCCTACTTACCCAATATCTTCTCAAGGTAAGCAGAATATATGTGCATGTATTCTTCCTCTTATCTATAGGTACCAATCATAGTTTCCCAATAATGAAATCAATATATGCTTAATGGATGGCTTAATTGATTTATCTGCAGCAAGGGGGCCTTCTCAAAGAGACGTGGATGGACGAGGATCCAAGGGAGGCTATTCTCAAATATGCTGATATGGCAGCCAAGGACCCCAAGTTCATTGCACCGGCTTACCAGAAGACCCAGCCGGAGCCTGTTTTTGCCAAATCTGATTCTGATGAGGAAGATAAGTGATCTTCTTGGTTTGGATGCGCACTATGTGTTCGACATACCATCTTAAAGATAGGAAAATTGCTCTTTATCTGGTTATTCCGCTTCCTCATCTGTAATTAAGTGATCTTCCATCAATTTAACTCATTCTCATGTGCCTGGGATCACGCCAACTAACCATCATCATCATCATCAATCCTTGTAATGATCATCAGATAAGTCATCTTCCGTTTTGATCAGATTGCCATCATGGTGGCCATAGTCATCGTCACTATCATCATTGTCCTCAATTGAATATCTTTTCCTTTTCCTGGGATCATTATTGCAATGGTTCATAGAAGAGGAAGATGAAAGTTAACTTACACCGTGAGTTGGTTCTCTTGCTTTGGAAGTCCTCAAGATGTTCAAAACTTTTGCCCCAGACAAAGTAGAATAATCGTTATGAAGTTTCCTTGAATAAGTATGTTTTAATCTTCATTCAATTTTATGTCTTTTCCAAAGGAGAGAGTTAGGGAAGTGAACAGTCTTATTTGAATTAGATTTTGTTGGGTGCATATGATGCATCTTTCACAATGTTTCTCCTCCTCCATTTCTCCTTCAATTACATTTTCATTCTACTTGATGGTGTCTATTTAGTTGGCAACCTCCGAGAATAATTCGTCTAGAATAGCTTCCTCTTCCCTGAGACATGGATCTGTTATTCCCTGAGATACTGATCTTCCATCTCAAAGCTCATGATCTTCTTTTTTTTATTCGTTTTTCCTCACCATCTCCAAGTGATTTCTCTTCTTGGAAACCAATTGCCATCGTTTGTTGAATCCCCCAAAAAAAATGGTAAAGAAATTGATCACTTGATGGTTTGTCCAAGTTACTGTGAACAAATCTAGCAAAGGCAGACAATCAACAGATTTTACTTTTGAATGGTTTCGAATGGTGTCTCTGGTATCCTATTTTTTACGAGCTTCTAGTCAGGTGGCTGTGAGGAACATTCACACCAAGCAAACTTCTTACACTCTGCATGCCACAAATACTCTTGAAAGTAATTGTAAAGTCACATAAAATGACAATTTAGATGGATGATATATTGCATCTGAAAATTTAAAGGAATGAAAGCATGTATCGAAATATTATTCATCATGATTAAATGAGTTAAACTATCATGTAAATGCACACAGAACATTTATAGAGTGAATGGCATCCACATATCATCTGCGACGAACAAAGTTTCCATGCTTTTATGATTTTTTTCAACCAAATAATTATAGGGGAAAACATGCTTTTGTGCAACTCATTTATCTTTTTATTGGGCCTATTGGCTGCCCATTAGGGTTTTCTCTTGGGCTTTACCATTTTGGTCATCTCTTCCTCATGTTAGCTTTGATTTCACATAATAAAGCTCACAAAAATAAAAAGTGAAAGAATATATTTGAGATTATTTTGGGCTCTAATTATGGTTTCCAAATTATTATTTTATTCAAATAAGATAAACTATTGTCGACTAACCGCTGTGGACGTGGATGAAGAGATATTTGTGGCCCATATGTGTGTTGCAAAGCAATATCTCCCAATGACTACGGTGGAATCACAAATTTCCTTCTTGATCCTTGTTTTCATGTTCATCTTTATCCTAATATATTTTCTTGATTTTCATTGCCAACAAGCACTCATGCCCCATGTAAAGACATACACTTCTTGGTCTCTCTAAACCTTTTTCTTTGATAATTTTTTATCATACTTTAACTTTCTTGTTGATATTTTATCCATGTGTGTCATAAAATCAAGACCTTTTTTTAATAAAATTTTATCAATTTTATTCTATACTTCAAAATTTTAAAACCATGGAAGAATTTGTTTGGATCATGAAAATGAAAAAGGTATCTATTTTTACTTGTACATGATATACTAGTGTTCTCCAAGTTTAATGTTAGTGGCGGTTTTCTATGAGATCCTAATCTTATATCTAACATTGAGTTTCATGGCAGTGATATTTTATGAGAATTTTGATGGATACTATGTGACATATAAGCTAAATCACAGTTTCATGTGTCATTTATGGTCACTGAATTAAAATTAATTCATTGTCATCATTTTGTGATGTTTGTGATGAAGTCCAAAAGCATATGCAATGACTAAATGAATTACGATGAGATCATAATAAAATGATCACTAGTATTCAAACACCTGTTATAAATATTCTTATTTTAGGAATATTCAAGAAGGAAATCAAAATACCTAAAAAGAATAGTACTATATGATCTTACTCATGTGATGAGTATGATCGATTTATGGCCATAGGTGTGGAGACACCAAAGATAGATAGTGGGTGCTCTTTATTTGAGAAATTATTTCTCAACATTCCTTTAAGTTTAAAGTTCTTCACAACAATAATACCTTAAAGTTCCCTAAAAAAACTTCATATACATTGTGCATCATTGGATATAGTCTAGAAAAACAAGGTTGCCAAAATCATAATATCCTTGATATTGCACACTTTTTTTTTTGAGATGAGATTTCCTTAATATTTATGGTTTTATGCAGTTGAAATAGCCACTCACTTAAACTATTTAGTGCTTTTGTGAATCTAATTATATCGAATCCCATTTTTTCCCCTATTAGACACATTGATCTTTAACTACCAGTTATAGTTTCTCTTGTTCAATTGCAAAGTAAAATTCTAGATCCTATCAAGCCTACTTCTATGGTCGCAAGTCCAATGCCTTATGAATGACGAGTGCCCAAACCCTTGTCATTTTCACAAAATGATTTACATCTTCCCATTGTCATCTACAAAGTCAAGAACATTATGCACCACATCTGATCTCTAATTTTGTTTCTTATGATAATCTTTCTCCCTCTTTCCATGTGTATACCACTAGCCTTGACTACGAATCGATATCCAAGGATCACCTTCAAAAATTATGGGTACCCTATTGGAAGCCTTTATGGATACTGAAATAGATGTATTATCATCAAGAAACACTTGGGAGCTTGTATCTTATTTGAACTATGATAATATTGTGACATGTGAAATAGATTTATACTATCAAGTATAACCCAACTAGTATAGTGAGCTGGTGTAAAGTTCATTTGGTGGCATGTGGCTTCACCCAATGTTATGGAATTGATTACTCGTAAGTATTCTCTCAAATGGTTGGTTTGAATTTTATTAGAGGTTTACTCTCAAATCTAATGTTGGATGGTCACGCAACTTCATGCAAACAACATTTTTCGTGCAATGATCTGATGGATAACATGTTTTTGGAGAAAATTCTAGGTATGCCACTCAAAAAGAGTTTATTAAATTTTGATATCTCAATCGAGCTATCTCTAGTCTCAAACAAAATCCAAGGGCTTAATTTGAGAATATGGTGGACCCATCAATCTTCATCAATCACACCACTTGTGGATACATTTTAGCAAAGTATGTTGATAATATGTTATTGAGATAGTGTGAGTTTAATTGCATTTCTCAAGTGAAAAAAGGTACCCTTAAAGTCTTTTTTTTTACGAAAGGCATTAGGAAGCCAAAGTATTTTTTGGATATTAAGTTTTCTCGTGAGTCAAATATAATGGTGCTATCTTAAAACAAATATGTGTTACATTTACTTCACAAGACTGGATTTTTGGGCTAGAAACTAGAGGCATCACTACTTGACCTAGTGTAAACTTTTTAGATGTCGACTTACCCTTATATGCCTTACTTGATGATGTTAATATGTATCTGAGGCTAATTGGCAACTTGACTTGTTAGATCATGACTCATCTAGATTTTACCTTTATTGTTTAGTTGATAAGCCAGCTGGTTCATTGGATAGATGCACTATGAGTTCTCTTTTCTTTGAAGAAAGCTCTCAGGAAAGGTCTCATTTATTAATTTCATGGTCATTAGGTATTAATTCTTATCCTAATTTTGGATATGCCAGAGATCAGGGGTGATAAGAAGTTCACATCTAGTTATCGTACTTATCTTTGAAAAAACAAAGGTAAATTATGATTTACAATTCAAGATGTTCTTTTACGATCTAGTGTAAAGAACTTGGTCTTTAAGTTGAAGCTCCCTTGAAGACTTATTGTAATGATAATTTTGTCATTTTTATTTTTAATTAAACTCGTATTATCATACCAAGCATCTAAGGATGGATCGTCATTTAATTTGAAGAAACGTTTTGTAGGGCCTAATCTCCGTTGTATATACTTCTACTCTGAAGCAGCTCGTGGATATCTTCATCTAACATCTCTTTGGAAAATCTTATGATTTACTTTTTGGAAAGCTAGGCATGATCTACATCCATGCTCCAACTTGAGGGGAAGTATGGAGATATATGTGCGCATGTATTCATCTTTTATTTTTTGGTTATTAGACATTGTGCTACTTATTGGGCCTACCCATGTGGGCCTACTTATTTGCCTCTATATATCCATAGGGCTCTCTCTCCCTAGAATAGCTAGGCTCTCTCTCTCTCTCTCTCTCTCTCTCTCTCTCTCTTCTCACACATCTCATATAGATATGAGGTCAGTGGTGAAATACAATAAAGAAGGAAAGAGAGATTAAAGGAAAGTTGAGAAGCTTGAAGCTATAAAAAAATCTCTTTAAAGCCGAGGAAAAGAGATGACTGATTCCCAATCGGCCAATCTCTCACAGTGCAGGGTAGGCAGTTTCTTTGGGCAATAAATCAACATATCCATCGTATTTGCATGTTCAAGGTCTGCATACAGCTTATCCTTGTTATTTTTGCCTTGGTGAAGTTCCCAGTCAATCTTTCCATTTCCACCTCTTCTCCGAAAGGGGAATCTCTCGCCGCTTTGCAATTCCTCCTCCTTTAACAAATTATCTGGTTCATGGAAATATTTCTTTCCTCACTTGCAATCTCGAATTCCTTCTATATGACCTTCTCGGAGCTATCTCTCTCCTTCAGAGCACTTGCGCTCTCATCCTATATTTGTCGCAACCTCGTTGTATTGCAAAAACGTCATCGTCCTCTCTTGGGAATCATCGGCAACCAGGAGATCCACTTAAGAGGAACAAGTGCCGCCATAAACTGCAAAACAATGGCGGTGCAGAGCCCCTCCGATTCTCCCCCTCCAGCTCCGACCAGCGCCGCCAGTCCCACCCCGAACACCCCGCTCACTATCGACGACAAGCAGACCGCCGATCCGAACAGCGCAAACAACGACCCCTCGCATCCCCGCGGACAAAGACCAGCAAGCAGCACAGAAAAACGGCAAAAATCCTGAACTGCGCCACCGCCTCCGCCACTGCTGACGCGCATAACACGTAACTCTCGTTCGAAATCCCCATGGAAACGTTTATCTGCTTCACCAGGACCAGATCCGAGAGCAAAGATACGGCGTACAAGAGTTGCACCCAGAAAATAAGCTTCCTCAGCGGGATAGTCTTCAATCGCTTATTATATAATAATGCTGCCGCGAGGACGATCGTCTGCCCGAAAACCCTAGAAAGCCCGATGACCATGGGGTCCAAATTCAAGCTCCGAGTCTGGAAGCAGAAGATCGACCCGGAGAGGAGCGGGACCACGGCGATGGAACCGACGATCCAGAACAGTGGGAGACGGAGCTTCTCGTTCTCGAGAGCGGAGAACAGGGAGGAGAGCTTGGAGTCAACGCGGACGGGGCAGCGATGAGGGATGACCTCGCGCTCTCTAGTGGTCAGCGCGAGGGCGAGCTGGATTGCGAGAAGGAGAGAGAAGGAGATAAAGATGAGGTCCGCGCGGTGGGTTTTGGCCATGACGATTCCACCTGACAAGTTCCCTATCATTCCTCCTACCGCCAGCGCCATGAAAGAGCAGGATTGAAGGAATCCCGCGTCATCCTCTTTGCCGAATTCCGCGACGAGCGCGTCCCCGGCGACTTCTGTCAAGGATGCACCGATATTTCCTAGCAGGATGCAAGCCATTTGAGCGGGAAATAAGTCCCTGGAGATGGGTATAAAAACCAAGAACACCCACGCTGACATCTGCAAGAACACTGCATGGAGACGATAGAATGGGATTTCGCTGTAAAAAATAATTTTTTTGATTAAAAAAAGCTGTAGGACCACCTCCAATAGAAATATAAGGGAGGCGATGAGCGCCGTTGATGGAGATGGCGTCAGATATGATGCCGTAAAGAGGTTTGGCGACCATGGGCAAGTTAGCGGTATTCTGGACAAGTTGTAGGGCCGAAGGTCCGAGACCTAGATCATGAACGAGGTGGAAGTTGAGGGCAAGCCAGGGGAAGCATCTAAACCCCTGAACCCAATAGCCGAATCCGCATAAAACCCACATGCGCCGCCGCTCCCTCTCGGCGGGGCCGCCTTTCTTCTCCGGCAACGGGAGGAGAGCCGGCCGGAGAGGGGATCTGCCGGTGCGGTTCAGGGGTTGTTTTTTCCTGGAGCTCTGGTTCTTGCAGGAGATGGAGGCGGCGCAATAGATGAAGCGAGAGGGGAAGCTAGCCGAGGGAGTCAAGGATAATGAAGGTGGCCGCAGCGGGATTGCGGTAGAGATCATCGCGACGGAGGAGGAGGATGATGACGGTGACGGTTTCGAGAGAGTTCCTAGAATACGGAAGGTGGCGTAGGACGCGGATCGTTGTCACCGAGAAGGCCCGTGAAAGCAGGGAACACAAGGAGAGAGAAGAGTTTTCACAGTTTACTCGCTCTTGGGCGGCGTCGGAAGCGTCTGGCCGTCCGTCTGTTCGTCTGGCCGTCTCTTGGCCGTCCGTTGGACGAACGGGACAAAAGAAGGGATCTCGAGTTTGTTCTCAAATGGGATTCATGAAGAGAATAGATGGGCTTTTTTTTTCGACTTCCTGACAGGTGTCTCATTTGGCCTTTCTCTCTCCAAAATGCTAGAGAGAGAGCGAGAGGTCGCACTCTGTTCACGTAAACAATCACAACAGCGGACCTCCAAATTTATCATGTCTAGCGGCGAAAATTCGGTAAATATGGCAAATTTGAAACGCAGAGAGGTTGAGAAAATTACGGAGTTGCAGCCAGAGAAGAATCTCCACCGCAGGTCTCCCTCTCGCGGTCGATCTGCGGATGCGGGGACAACTCGAAATGAGACTCCAAGATGGAGAGAACTTCGACGAGGGAGGAAACTTTGAAATCCGGCTTCAGATCCTCGCTCAAGGACCCGTGATCGCCGTATCTTCCGGATTCATCCAGCAGACACGTCACTGCTCCTGCTCTCTTCCCGCACCCCACCTGTTGTTCAATGATCAACACATTCATATACTGACTGAGAATTGAACAGAGCAAACGATTATATTGCGCTCATAATTGAACAACCAGCGATCACGATTGTATCGCTGCATCACTAGCGATCTTGCTGATCTGAATCAATGATCAGCAACATCGGAGATCGACAAATACTCGAACGTTGAACCATATCTTTTTGCCCAGAGATCAGTGATCTCACTGACTGATCAGCGATGGGTGTTCGTTCTGATTATCAACAATCGCCAGTAATCTTGGGGTTTGACAATCAATCGATTGCCGGCCATCAATCAGTGATCTTCAAGATCTGATACTGACAATGATGGTCAATAATCCCGAATCGCACCGGGGACGGAGACTCCATCGACTGTTGATCCATCTATTTTTTTAATATCCGGGCGGCCGCAGGAATGAAGCACAAAAATTTCACAAGAAATTCCACGTACGTCATCGCGAAGGCTATCCCCGATCATCATCACTTCGGTGGGATGGGCATCCCAGGTATCGCAGATATGCAGCAGAGGAGCTGGATGCGGCTTGTACGGCCGGAATTCCCTACTCAGCGCCGGACTGAACTCCATCATCTACAAAGATTCAACGCCCCGTCAACTCTCGCAAAATCAAGCGCGCAAAAGTCAAATTCCTACCCCGAATCGAACGTGGAACACATCCACAGACTGTTTGACGTTGCGGGTGATCAGCCCCCTCCTGTGAAATGTCAACGCAGAAATTGATTTCAAAGTAAAATAAACACAAGCTCGCATCCAAGATAAAGCATCGATCTGTCATCTACCCAACCTATAGAAATCAAGAAAAAATGGTGATTTTTTTATTTTCTTTCTTTTATATTCATTTCCGGAGTAAGAAGAAATCTGCTCAGAAGAACCCACCTAAGTTTCCGAGAATCGAGAAATCCACAGAGCTCTGAAGCACCTGCAGTATCGTTCTTAAACATCAGAGAAAAGAACAACAGAACCACCAAAATTCGAATCAAGATCGTCCGAAATCGATCCCATAGTTTGAAATAAATTCTGAAGAACTCCAAAAACTCACCGGGCATGATCTTTAATTGTTCCAAGGCCTGATTCTCGAACCGAGCAATGATTTCGTGAGCCCTCTTCTGCGCCGGCGCCGCCAAAGTCTCCACGTGGTGCAATATGTCGATACAACCCTGCGGATCTCGGGCTCTCATGGCCGCGTAAGTCTCGTCTCCGAGCACTTCCCTGTACATGGCCCCAAAATCGATCGCGGGCACCGTAAGAGTCCCGTCCATGTCGAACACAACCCCCCTCAGCCGCGCCTTCCGCCCACCAAACGGTTCGGAACCCATGCTCCGACGGCCGCGCCCGATCGCCGCCGCCAATGTCCGACTCACGTGCCCGCGCATTGCGCCGGTGCGAGTCGAGAATGGAGCATTTCTACGCCACGTCACTCCCCCGGCAGCCCAACCATCATTCGCGGTGGACGTAAGATAGTAACGGGTCGTCATGTCTCCATCGCCCAAATCCTAGCTGGATCTGGACCGCCCAAATTCTTCCCCGGGCGGCGCTTATGCCAGCAGAAGATTCGGACTTTTGGGCGACCTGGGTGATGACTCCGGAGAGCCCACGTTCCGCACCATAAAAAAACTCTTCTGGTTATTTACTCGTATAAAAAAAGAGAGACGGATTGGGGAACGAGATCCATTGACTTGGATTGGATCACGATCCACGAGAAATGCCTCATCAAGATCGGTGGATAATCCATCTACCACAACTGACCCACTCGTCAAGATGCTTGAGTCTGGAACTTGCATTACCTCAACCTCAAAACTAGAATCCTAAGATTATTAATAATAACACTGCACCTTTATCTTCTGCTACATGATCAATGAACATAGCAATTAGGGTTGTGTGAAGAGATTTGAAAGCACAATGTACATACTTCTACTCAGAGAATGAATATTTGGGAAAAATATTCATGTTCTTATATTTTTTCTATTTCGTCTCTGCGTTCGTCCACAAATCTGGATTACCAACTTGGACCCTCGAGAATGATCCATCTGATGACGTCCAAACCTGGTTTCGCCACCTTTAACCTTTCATGAGATCATTTAACCACCTTTTACTTCATAGAAATAGAGATTATTTGGCTCCTAAAAAGTTGGACAGTTCATTTTTACATCTCTTTCATTATAATTTGCATCAATGTTCTTCTATGTGTGTCTGTATGTCCTTGGATCCATAAAACTCATAAAAATATGATAATTCAATCACCTAACTTCTTAGAAGTCTAGTGGGGTTAGTCTTATAATATAGAAAAAATGTAGATAATGATATATTTAAGGATATGCTTATAATCATACCATCTTTAGTTCGAGATATTATCACTATAAGAGTCTTAATTAGCTACTAAACATGGTATATGGTGCATAAATATAGCTATCATTTTAGAGTTATTGACGAGACGAAACCGCGAGGTTGTCGACTTCACACAGTCTCGTGTCAAAAATAATTCCAAACTTACCAATTTGATGAAAACATCTCGAATTGAGGGGTATAATGGTAAATAAGGGTCGAATCCACACGGAAATAAGGAAATTTATGATGATCTCTTCGAAATTGATCAAATCGGACGATGAATTGATGATAGAAATTAGGGAAAATGGTAAATTATAAAAGAGAACTTCAAATCGTTTCACAGAATAAAAAATCATCGAATTTGACTTTGATTTTGTGGAGAAATTGAAGATCGAAGTAGAGAGAGATTTCTGAAATCGTAAATCATAAAATTAACGAAAAGTAAACAAAATTAAGCTTCAATTCCTAATCTAAATCGAAATTAGACATGAATGGATGATCTATTAGCAAAAATTGACTCCACTAACCCAAGATTGTGATCAGATTAACGCGATTAATCACCTAAATCGTCGAAAATGTGAAGAACACGATCGTGGAGTTCAAGCTTCGATTTCTCCTTGGTCTCTCAACCAAATCTCGATTTCAAACCCTCCGTGGACGCGGAATTGAGTGTAGAAGAGGATAGAATTGAGAGACTTGAGAAGGGAGGTGTCTAAACAGATCAATTGGCTTGATTTCTATCTCGAATGCATTATAAATCGGAAGAACATCTCTTTTTATAGGGTATTTGGAGATAACCGTCCGATCGAAACAATCGACGGTTACGATAAAACGGTCCATCGTGAACCATGTCGAACATATCGCAGCCGTCCAATCTTTGATGAAGCGCTCGGATGAAGCCGTTGAGATGCGTTATAAAACGCATTCGATCGCGCCCCTTGAATCGCGATCTGACGGTCGAGATGTATCGCGGGCGATTAAATCCGAGCCGTTATAACTCCCTCCTTTAGAGCATGTGCGCGATCGTGATCTGGTGGACCATGAGTCCACACGATCCACGCACGTCTTTTGGTGAGTCCCTTCATCTGATGCTTCTTATTCAGCCACGTCACCTGCATCTTAAAAACCGTGTGAAACTTAGTCCCACACGGGAAAAATTAGAAGAATCTCTCGGGTTTATAAGGAGTGCCGATTAAAGGGGTTAGCGATATTCCGATTACGGAATGCTTATATATACTATAACCCTAAGTATTAAATATATATAATGTATACGTCACGTCCGCGCCACGCAGGCGCTCACGTGGGCCCGTGTGGCGCTGCCACGTGGCTCTGAGTGCCACGTCGCATCCACGTGGCCCCGCCAAATAATAAACCCATTTTTTGCTTCTTTTAAAATTATTTTAACATTAAAAATAGAAAAATAAATTCAGAAAAATCCGGAAAAAATCCCTAAAATTAGAAAATTCATAACTTTCAAAATATAACTCCAAATTAATCCAAATTTCTTTCATTTGATCCAAAATTTAATTATCTATCATTCTAAAAAGTCAAAATTAATAAATAATGAGAGTTTTAATTTCCATTTCAAAAATAGATTTATTCTTTAAAGATTTTAACTTAAGAAACTATAAATAAATGTCTATAAAATGATTTCTCTCATTATTTTAACTTTAAAAACATTTATAATCTCAAGTAAAGATGGGCTATAAAATTATTTATCTTTAAATCATTATTTTTAACCGTAATTTTATAGTATTTTGAGATTATAATAGCTTTTTCATGACATGATAGATAAATGCTCATAAATATGATAACATGCATAGAAATGAAATCATTTATGCCTTAATATGCGTCAATAATCATGTTTTATCATGTCCAATTAACATGTTATCAGTTATCATGAGGTTTACCATCTCACAAGCACAGTGAGAAACATCCTAAGATTATGGTACCATATCCTAAGATCTTAAGTTTTTTTTTCTTCGATAGTGTTGTCCAACCACAAGGGATTGATTCACACATTCCTATAAAAGGTTAGAGTGTGGATTATTGTGGAGAGTTGTCATGTAATCGAGTGATTGATATCTGAAACACGTCATCCACGTGTCTTCTTTTTTCAAGGATGAAAGGGATGTTCTAAAAGAAGTTCTAGGGACATTGTAAAGGAACTAAAAGTGATTTGAGTAGGGGGTATGATAACATGCAAATTAATGTTATGCACTTTTTTGCACTTATTTACATTAAAATAATCATAAATACATGTGTTTTGTGGTTTAAATATGATTACTTTTTGTTAGAAAAATATTTTATTTTTTTTATAGATTTTTGGAATATTTTAGGAATTTTGGAACATTGAAATCATAAAAAAATCTTACAAACTAGAGTATGATTTTTATTTTCAAAATTTTGATCATAATATCGAATGCAGCGGAATACATTGAATCAGACATTCAAGACATTGAGGCACCAAGAACATATGATCATATCATCTAGTATGTACCATAAAACATACTTATAGGGTTCTTTTGAAGGAGTTCTTGAAGTTATTCAAGTGTCTAGCCTCTAGCGATATCCACACGATCATCAGATGGTTGGATATCTTCTTCTAAGCTCTTCACCAAGAGAGAAAGAGGAGAAAGAAGAGAATTTCCGCAAGAATTGCATGTCACCTTTAGTTGTGATCATTCTCCCCTTATTTATAGGCATTTCGTACATAGATTTTTGATTAAAATCCTCATAATTATGTCTATATCAACTAACATCTATAGACTATAAGTATATGACCTCTAGGTCTATGCATCTCACTAGTTAATAACTCTATAGATTTAATAATACCTTATAAGTCAACCTTTATTAATTACCTATATCAACATAGAAATTAATTAATCAATGATCATATACTTGAGATCACATGATTATTATTATACTTTAAGTCATAATTGTTCCATTCTTATGCATGCTATCATACTTTAGGTTCATATTCATCGTTCTATATAATTTATATCAAAAATCTAAAAATACATTATTATAAGGGTTGATCAAGCATAAATCAAAAGTTGAATTTTAAATTTGAGATATATTTGAATTATGAATGTCAAATAATAAGAGAAGAATATTTTCAATACACTCTAAAGATTATTGACTATTTTTAATACATAAAATGATAGATTATTAAATTTTTGATCAAACAAAAAAATGAATTAAAAAGGAGTTCTAGTTTGAAATATATGAATTTTCTAATTATTAGGGATTTTTTTAAATTTTTTAAACTTATTTTGAATCATTTTAAGTTTATTCTCACTAAAATCATTAAAAAAATTAATATTTAGATAGTGCAGGCTGACGTGGCATGCATGTTTGCATGTTGCCACGTGATAATGCGTAGAGGCGCCACATGGTGCATGTGTGTCGCTTGTTACGCAAATTTAATTAGCGCTAAATGCTCTTAATGAGCTAATTTTATTTAAACTTACTGACACCTTATTTATACATCTTCATTTCTATCATTATTTCAATGTGGGACTATGTTTCTCTATTTTTTTTAATGTAGGTAACATGGCAGCACCGACAGCATTGGACCTGTGCAAAAGGAAGATATCTAATCCACAACCCCTTGTTTTCACTTATGTGAGAGGGGTACGTGGTGCAATGTGATTCGTTGATGATTCATTTTATTTGCATTGAGTGATCTCAATCCTTATTTCAAGAGGTATAATGGTTGAGATTAATTTCACCCAATGGACTCCCATGGATGTGTGAAAGCATCTCAAGCATTGGATGGGAATCAAAGAGTACCCATTATGCAACGATCACTCTTCATGTGATTATTGGGTTATGAGTTTGATAAGTCTTTCAAAATTTTGATCTTAACATCAAATGCAGAGGAATGTATTGAATAGGATATTCAAAACATTGAGGCACTAATAACATATAATCTTATCATCTAGTACATATAAGAAAACATACATACAAGGTTTTCTTGAGAGAGTTCTTTAAACTATTCAAGTGTCTAGCCTCTAACGGTATCTATACGATCTCTGGATGGTTAGATCTCTTCTTCGTAGCTCCTTACCAACAAAAAAAAAGATAAGAAAGAAGAGAATTATCACAAAGCTTATATGAGTACCTTTAGTTGTGATAGTTTTTCCCTTATTTATAGACATTTGGTATGTGGATTTTTCATAAGAACTCTCATAACTATGTCTACATCCACCAACATTCACATACCTTATATATCTTATCCTCTAGGTCCATATATCTCACTAGTTAATAACTCTATAGACTCAATAATGCCTTATTAGTAAAATTTAATTAATTATCCACATCGATATATAGATCAATTAATCAATGATTGACTTAACCCAATCGGCAAGTTGAGTTGCTAGCTCGTTGGGTGCCAAACTACACCACGTACTCTAGGAGATATGTAGTATATAAGAACTCTCTTATGAAACCTTTCCGTCATCAATTATCATGTATGTATAATCTTTCATCTGTATGAAACACATGCATGACTTAGGGTATGGTCAACTATCAAACCCTAATCGGTCACTCAACTTAGTATTCATGTATGTAGGAAATCATCGGTAACTCATTCTCTGATATTTCCACTACCTTGGCTAAGGATTTCTTTACATCTCATTCCTTGAGTCAATCTTCTTAAATACCAAAGGTGGATGATCCCATCTTGACCACATAATAATCTTCCAAGACTTCATGTCATATCCAATATAAGATGTTTTAGATATCCCGTGGCTAGGGATTCATAAGTCATTACCAAAACATGGTCATCCATCCTCAAGATGTCTTTGGTGTCTAAATTTAAAGAACTATATATCAAATGTGACATGAATCAATCTCATTGACAGAAAGGTATAATACCATTTAGGGATTTATACAAATCAATTCAGTGAACTCTTTCTCTAAAGAACACCCAGTATCTATCTTTAGTTTCTCCGCACTGATGGCCATAAGATCCATCATAATTATCATATGAGTCAGATCAAATAGTGTTATTCTTTCTATATTACTCGATGTCCTTATCGAATATCTTAGGAATATGAATGTTTAGAACATATGTTTAAAGGCTAGAGATCATTGTATTGCGATATTATCATAACTATGTTAATAATTGCATATGCTCATGGAATTCATTGCAAACATCACACAAGAATGATAATAAATAAATTTCATTTCAATGAACATAAACAAGATACATAGAATCGTGATTGGCTTATAGGCCACATAATATCTATCAGTGATGACGCAACAAAATTAGGGCTCTCCATCACAGATCCAACGGGCCCAACATATTGATGATGATTCGATTCCTTACGATTAATCATAACCATTCATCGTATCGTCTAATGAAAATAGAACAATAGTCGTTATGCGACAATCACCCTTCACGCGATTACGCAATGAAATCTGGGCTCTCCATCACGGATCCATCGGCCACGACTTATAGATGACTATTTGACTCCTTACAATTAATTGTAATCGTCCATCGCATCTCAAGCGTTCAATGGAAATCGAATGGTAGCCATTATGTGACAATCACTCTACACATGATGATGATAGATATTATGTGGCCTATAAGCCGATCACACTTTCATGTATCTTGTTCATGTTCATTGAAATGAAATTTATTCATTGTCATTCTTGTGTGATGTTTGCAATGAAGCCCATGAGCATGTGCAATGACTAAGTGAATTATGATGAGATCATAATATAGTGATCACTAGTCTTTAAACATATACTCTAAACATTCCTATTCGTGGGATATTCGAGAAGGACATCGAATTATCCGGAAAGAATATCACTATCTAATCTATCTCATATGATGAGTATGGCTGATCCTATAGCCATCGGTGTGGATACACTAAGGATAGATAGTGGGTGCTCTATGGAGAAAGAGTTCAGTGAATTGATCCGTATGAATCCTTGAATGGTATTATACCTAACTGTTAATCAGGTTGATTCATGTCATGGTTGTGTATGTGGTCCTTTGACTTGAGACACCAAAGATATCTTGTGGATAGATGATCATGTTTTGATTATGACTTACGAATCCCTAGTCACGGGATATCTAAAACGTCATATATTGGATACGACATGAAGTCCACGAAGATGATTGTGTGATCAAGATGAGATCATCCACCCTTGGTGTTTGAGGAGATTGACTCAAGGAATAAGATGCGATGAAATCCTTGGCCAAGTGATGCAGGATGCCGTTGTGAAAACCCTCGTGCCTGATCAATGGAACTGAGGTTGACTGAAGATAGATGGTCAAACCTAACCTACAGGTAGGAAAGTCCTAGACCCTAAGTACGATATCTAGCCTAAACCTAAGTGCAGGCAAGCGTGCCGGTCAGCGAAGTCGACTCCGGGTAACCTAGGGAAACTCACGATGATGGGTAGGGTGAGATCCTCTCGATCCACGTTCGAAGGCGTAGAGTGGCTCGTCGTGGAGTAGCCAAAGCGACAGCTCACGCTGAGTGCCGGACCTAACGTATGCGTGAGAGTTCTCGAACCTATATCTGCTCTACCCTACCTTCGTCGTCCGACGGCGGTGGAGACGAGTAAAAGAGATGCTTCAAAAAGTAATTGACCTTTAAAATGAGTGGTTGAAGTTAACCTGCGGGGCGCGAGCGCGGTCGGTCGTGGCGTAGTGGAGATTGTTCGTACGTGGCACGGACGGTCGGCACTAGGGGGGCGGGATCAGGCGATGCAAGGAAGGATGATCGGAACGCTGCGAGGCGGCGAGGTGGCACGCAGGATGACCGGAGTTGGAGACGGCAGCAGTTTGGGGAAGAGCACGGTCGCGGCTTGTAGTAAGTCGCGGTATGATCGGAAGGGGCGCGAACGTGACTGAGAAGGGCGTGGGGAGGGCCGGCTGAGTCCGGAGCGGGAGCCGCCGGAGGAAGGGAACGAGCTCGAGTCGGAATCGGACGCGGGTGCGATCCCGAAGATGGCGTGTGTGCAATCAGGATGGGTGCGATGCTTCCTAGGCGTGCGTTGGTGGTACTCGCCGGCGAGCAGGCGGTGAGCACGGAGGACTTCCGAGTGCGTGCGATGAGAGCAGAGTGGCTTTCGTAGGTCAAATTCGGACGGGTCTTGCACGACAGGTGAAGACAACAGTCGTCCTTCCCGCTAAATATTTTCTCATCTCCGTATCGTCCTCTTCCAAACTGTCGCCTCAAGCAAAATTAATTCCCCACCACGACGGTCACGCAGACGTAGGGTAGGGGCTTCTGTTCGCACTAGTTGGAGCCAGGAAGAGGCACTTCCAGACCAAGTAGAAGAGTGGCTTCAGCGGCGTGAGTTCACGTTCGTGAGGTGAGGGGGGATACTTTGACGAATTCTCGGGCGGGATGCGGAAAATTGGTGAGTTGACTTCAGCAGGGGATCGACAGACGCCTGGTGGGGAATCAGAAGGGCGAACAGGGTGATTTGGTGGTGGGAGAGAGAGTAGAGGGAGAGAGATCCTGCCGGGTCCCCACGGTGAGTTCCGAGGGGAATTCCGCAGGGAATTTGCGAATTGAGCCTGGTGGGGGGGGGATGTTGGAAAGGGATAATAAGGAAATTAGGCCGGTGGAAGATAGGGGGAGAGGAAACGTGGAGTACGGGAGGAGGGAGGGATCGACCGATCGAATTGCGGCAGTTCGGCGGACAGGATTCGGGGAGGGGAAGGCAGATGGTTGGTGGCGTCGGGAAAAGAATTCACGGCGGTTTCAGGAAAATGATGGGAGGTCGAGTGGGGAATTGGGGAAGTGTAGGTGGGCCGGCAGACGGAATTCGGGAGAGAAAAAAAAAGGAGGGGCGACGGGTGGTTGACGATGAATTCAGGGCGTGGTGTGGATACTTGACGAAGCATTTTATGCGGTCGTTAAAACACACAAACGTCGGTCAAAAAAAATTTATAAATCCGAACTCACAATGACAAAGGTATAAAATCAAAAAAAGTGTAAGTATCGGGTCGATCCCCATAGAACAAGGTTGACTTTTATTGTAGAGTTGACTTCGTCAAACTTAGGTTTAAAAGATGTTTTAAAGAAGTAGAAATAAGATTTTATGAATAAAAATGATATAAATATGCTAAATAAGAAATTTTAAGATTTAACATCTCGGTTTTAAGAGAAAGGTCAAATTTCTGTAAAATTAGAGAACCAAAAGATGTCAGAAGATTACGAAAACTATATATTCAAAATCTATAGGAAAAATGAAATTTATTGATATAAAATTTGTGATTTTTCCGATAAGAAATGGATTTACTATGAATTATTGAAAATATAATATCAGAAAATTCCCGAAATGAACACTTCAGAGAAAATCTTCAAATTGACTAATCAAATGATATCCAAATCTTACAATTTATATATCAATAGTAATCTAAAAACTAGAAGATTCTAAAGAGACCAAAATTATCAAATTCTGATTTATATTTTGAAATTAATTAACCCCGAAAGTCAATACTCAAATTCGGATTGAAAATGAACAGTGCTCGATTAAACGTTAAATTGAGGGGTCAAATGATCTTGGAATTTGACAATATCCACGGAAAGCTGATGAAATAAGAAATCTAATGAAACTAGAATCAGGTGATTCGGAATTATAATCAGAGAGATATCTTTTTTTCAAAATCAGCAAAATTTTGGACTAAAATTAGGAAAAATTGAATAACACTAAGTACTAAAACTCAAAATTAACGATCTAAATCTAATTAAAACTTAAATTACCACCTGATAATTGATCGAATATTACCACTCACCCGATTTTCGCAAGGATGGGGCTTCAATTCACTCGGGTTGTAGCGGATTTTTCTTGATTTCTTCCTTGCGGACGATCGGAATTCAAGGGGAAAATTCGATGAAATCCGATGATGAATCACGATTAATCTTGCTCCAATCGGGTCGCGATTGAGTCTAAACGCAAGGGACTTGTGATAAACTTAAGATTTTGCTCCAAATTTTCTTAATTGCTTCACGAATCAATAAAGAGTTAAGAAAAACAAGAGGGAATACATCGGTTTTTGAAGGGGATTTTCGCCCGAAAAATTTGAGCCGTTTGATCCCAGAATAGATGCCGAGTGGTGGCCACGATTACACGACAATCGTGGGCCACCAATGTGAGGTGATCATGTGCCACGATTGCCCACGAATGAGCCATGATCCCGATTCAATCGAGCTACGATCGCGTGGCGATCGAGCTGCGATCGCGTGGAACTCTTCCGCGAAAAACTCTAGCTGTCCGATCTGATCAGGTTGGTTGGACGATCGCGATTGCACGAGTAAGTGTAATGATGAAGCACCAAACATGTCCCACGTCATCCGCTTGCCTCGCCCGTCCGATGAAGATCAGACGTTCCCGAAGCGTCCACGCGTCGCCAGGTGATAGGTAGATCAATCTCACTTAAATTGGATTTGACACACGTGTTGGATTTCGATCTCGTGGACTCGGGTCCACGCGATCGACGCCTCGCGATCGTATCCGACGCCCGCCGTGATGCCATGTCACCTGCAAAAGAAAATTTCCGCGGGAACATAGTCCCACACGGAAGAAAAAGAAGAGACTGATGTGTATAAATAGGGGGGCGGTTGAAATCTATTGCGTTACTGCCCCAATACTCTAACCAGGGCCCACTAACCCGTGGGCCCTTCACACGCCAGCCCCCTTGCCATGTGGCGCCCCTCACGGGCGTCCGCGTGGACCCGCGTGGCCTCGTGCCGCGTGTCCGCGCCACCCGCGCCACCTGTGCGCCACCTCTGTGCCGCGTGCAACTCATAGGCTTTGCCACGTGGCCTTGCGTGCCGCGTCGCATCCGTGCGAGTCCTATGCGCCACGTCAGCCTCACGCGCCACGTCAGCTCCGCAGTCCTGCGGTAAATAAACCTCCTTTTTCGCGATTTTAATTAAGAAATAACATTGAAAAATCATAAAAATCAAATTAAAAATCAGATAAAAATCCAAAAAATATCAAAAACTTCAAAAAGTCATAACTTAAGAAATACAACTCCTTTTTAATCCAAATTTTCTCCATCGTATCACAAATTTCTTCCTTTTTAATATCATGCCTTCTAAAATATCATTTCAAAGAAGAATGTAAGATGAACTTATAATTAACTTATATCATTTCTTAAGAAATCTTCTTAATATCATCATCACATTTTCATCTTGAAATTTATCCTTAAAAAACATGCACTAAAGTCAAAGTAATTCAAGAAAAGAGATTAACTTCTATTAATTTCAACTTTGCAAAAGATTAATCATCAATTAAGCATAAAATTAACCCTAAATTATGCATAAATATAGACTTTAGTGAAATGACATACCAATGGAGAAAATTCCTAAAAACTATGATAACATGCATCATATTCACATAAAATAAGCATGAATATGAGTTAAATAGTATAAGAATTTAAGTTATAAATGCATGTTATCAATGCTCAACGAGAATTTCGGTAGGTCGCGAGGAGGACTTTGGTGGGGGGCTTGGATTGAATCCGGTAGTGGAGATTGAACTCGGAATGAATAAATCGCCTATGCCAGAATGAATTTGGAATAGGAGAACGGTGGAGAGGAGGTAGGGGAGATTAGCTGCACGATGATGAGCAGGGGACATTAGGAGTTTCCGGCGGGGTGACAGGAAGAGGACAGGGAAGAAAGGGGATGCGGATTTTCCGCCGGATGATGGAATTATGGGCGTTTGGGAGGAGGAAATTCACGCGCGGGCTGGAGCAGGAGATGGAGAGGGAGTCGATGATGTAGCTGGCAAGGTAAATTCCCTGAGCGTTAGGAGGGAAGGTGAATTCGTGGGGAATTCAGGGCAGTCGAGACTTGCGGGGGCAATGGAAATTACGGCACAGGGAGGCTGGACGACGGGGAAATGGCATGCGTGATCACGAGGGTTGCGCGGAATGGAGGGAGGGGCAATGATGATTAGAACTGGAGCGACATCGCGCGAATTGCGGGATTGGGGGAAAATGGGGGCAGGTCAAGAAGGGGGGGACGTCATGGGACTGTCAGAGTTGGGAAGGGGGATGACGGTTCGCGGGGAAGCTAGGTATTGGACGCGGAAGGTGGGAGGGGAAACTGGGAAGGATATGGATTTGGGCGTTGGGTGCCGGGCGTCGAGATGAGAGGTTGGCGACGGGAGGGGAGAACGAGGAAGTTGGAGGGGAGGTGATAACATGCAATCTTAACATGATAAAACATGATTATTAATGCAATTTAAGGCATAAAACATTACATTTATGTGCATGTTATCATACTTTGAATGCATTTCTATCATTCTATACATATTTATGTCATAATCTCAAAATACACTAAATTAGGGTTAATTATGATGAATTAAGGATAAATAATTTTATAACCCATCTTTACTTGAGATTATGAATGGTTTTTAAAGTTAAATAATAAGAGAAATCATTTTTATGAACATTCATTTAATTTTCTAAAGTTAAAATCTTTAAAAATAAATGTATTTTTGAAATATAAATTAAATCTCTTGTTATTTAAATATTTTGAATTTTTAGAATGATAGATAATTAAATTTCAGATCAAATGAAAGAAATTTGGATTAATTTGGAGTTGTATTTTAAAAGATATGATTTTTATAATTTTTAGGGATTTTTCTGTATTTTTCTGGAATTTTCTAATTATATTTTCTATTTAAAAACTGTTTTTAAATTAAATAAAAAAATAATAAAAAAACCGCAAAAAGGGCGCGGGACCCGCGTGGATGCGACGTGGCACGCAAGGCCACGTGGCAGCGCCACGCGGACCCGCGCAGCACGCCTACGTGGCGCTATATATATATTATTTTATCATATATAATAAGGGGTCTTTGTCCTTCCCTATATGGGAAGGGTCATACCCTTAGAAACCGTCGGGCGTTATAAACCCGACGGTTTCCAAAATATTTCCCGTGTGGGACTAACCCACACCTTACTTACCTATTTCAGGTGACGTGGCGCGAGGAGGATCGTCGGATCGACGGCGCGCGTCGATCTCACGCGTCGATCGCGTGAGCACCGGACCATTGATCGTGATCAGACGCACGTGCCAAATAGAGGAATTATAACGGCTGGATCATCGGCGACGTGGCAGCATCGCACGCGTCAATCGCGTGGAGGCCAGGACCACCGGAGATCATCAAAGACACGTGTGTTTAATAAGGCGTTATAACGGCCAGGATTAGATCGCGAGGGGAGCATCTGACGCGTCGGATCAAGATCCAACGGCGAGGATTTAAGGCGTTTTACAACGCCTGATTTGAAGACTTCATCAAGACCGTCAGATCACGATCTAACGGCTGCGAATCGATGCGTTTTTAAACGCATACGATCCAAGCCCATATCACGCGTCCGATCGCGATCGGACGACTGAGATTTAATTATAACGGTTCGTGATGAACCGTTTCATCACGATCGTTGATCGCGTCATAACGCATCGATCGAACGGCTCTCCTTTTTCGCCCTTATAAATAGACGAGTTCTTCGTCGTTTTGATGTATTCTTGAGGGATTTGATCTAATCGACGCATCTAAACCCATTCTCTCTTGAATCTCTCTCTCTTGTAATCTCTTCTAGACTCGAAATGGTGTCCACGGAGTGTTTATAAGAGAGATTTCGACGATCGTGCGAGGAGAATTTGTCTCTTGAACACCGATGTTCATGATTGAATTCGCGGAATGAATAGTTGTCGATCCGGCGATCAATTGGATCGATTTGATCGTTATCTCGGGTTAGAATACAAGTTTATCCTCTTATCTATCGTCATGTATCATCAATTTTAGGTTTAGGATTTCAATTTAAGTTTAATTTCATTTCAATTTCAATTTGTGTTCTTCGTGATTCCGAGAATTTCATCCCACTTCCATCTTTGATTTCTCCGTGATTACTAATCCAAATCGAGCGATTTTTGATTCCACGGATAGATCTTTGAGTCTTCTTTCTAAAAACACCATTTTCCCTAATTTCTCACCTCAATTCATCGTCCAATTTGACCAAATTCTAAAAGATATCTCAAAAATACCTAAATTCCCTGTGGATTCGACCCTTATTTACCATTATACCCTTCAATTCTCTCTTGATTCCCCAAATTGGTAAGTTCGGTATTATTTTTGACACGAGACCGTGTGAAAACGATGACCTCGCGGTCTCGTCCCGTCAGGAGGGCAAGAGGCGTGGCTGGCAGGGAAGGCTCGGCGGGGGTGAGCAGGCTGGGGAGGAGGTCGACGAGTAATCGGGGAGGGGAAGCAGAGCTGGAGCAGGAGGAGGAGGAGCTCCGGGAGGTTCATCGGGGAAGCAGGAGATGGCCAGAGGGGAAGCTGGGAAGAAGATGGAGGAAGGATGCGCGGAGGGGATGGCGGCGCGGCGGTCCTGAGGCAGGGGCGGCAGCGGTGCAAGGGCGGCGGCGGCGGTAGCGGCTTGGGGACGGTGGCGTCGATGGCGACAACGGTGAAGTACTCATGGCCGGGGCAAGGAGTGGCGGTGGTCGTCGCGGTGGCGGTTGGACTCCTTCCCCGGCCATCCGTGAGCAGCCACTTGAGATGGAGGAGACTCCTTTCTTTTCTTAAATGACGGCTAGGGTTTGTTGGGGGGGGGGTCCCTTCCCCTCTTATAGAGCCCAAAATGGATCGAGAGGGGAAAGGGCCCACTTGAGGCCCACAACCCAAAACCTAAACATACACATAGAAATAAAGGTTCACAAAAAAGAAAGGCTTCGTGAATGGGATCCCAAAAAGGGAAGAACCCACCCGAAGCCTAAAGGAGAGAGGAAAAATAAGCGAGGACCCGCTTAAACACGTGACGGTCAAAAATTTCACAATAAAGAAAAAGATAAGTAGATAGATCCACGCGCGCAAAAGGGCTCCTCTGGCGCCTTGATATCGTGTCTTGGTGGCGACGGGGGTCGTACGCCACCACCAAGGTAGTAGAAATATCGAAGAAGGAGTTCTCGATGATTTCTATACATATCAGTACTAACTTGAGTGACCGATTAGGGTTTGACATTTGACCATACTCTAAGTCATTCATGAGTCTAATGTGGATGAAGGATTATACATACATGGTAATCGATCACGGGAAGGTTCCATGAGTGAGTTCTTACATACTCCATATCTTCTAGTGTACGTGACGTAGCTTGGCACCCAACGGGCTGGCAACTCAACCTATCGATTGGGTTAAATCGATCCTTGATTAATTAATCTATATGTGGATGTGGATAATTAATTAAGGTTGACCAATAAGGTGTTATTTGGTCCATAGAGTTATTAACTAGTGAGATATATGGACCTAGAGGGTCACACACATAAGGTTTATGGATGTTGGTGGATATAGACATAATTATGAGGGTTTTTATGAAAAAAACTCATACCAAATGTCTATAAATAGGGGGAGAACGACCACAATTGAAGGTGCCCATGCAAGCTTTGTGGGAATTCTCTTCATTCTTCTCTTTCTCTCTTGGTGAAGAGCTTTGAAGAGGAGATCCAACCATCCGGAGACTGTGTGGATACTGCTAGAGGCTAGACACTTGAATAGCTTCAAGAACTCCTTCAAGGAAACCCTGTAAGTATGTTTTCTCATTCATACTAGATGATTGGATCATCTATTCTTGATGGCTTGGTATTTTGAATGTCCGATTCAATGTTTTTCGCTGCATGTGATATTTTGATCATAATTTTGGAAAGTTATCGACCTCAGATCCAATCAGATGACACGACAAAATGTGAGCTCTCCATCATGGATCTGGCTGACACGACTTATTTATGATGATTCGACTCCTTACAATTAATCATAACTATCAATCGCAATTGAGGAGACGATCTACCAGCCACACCTAATTCACACTCTATTTATATTCTCTTTTTGATAGTGTAATCATTATTGGATATTTATATTAATCAAACCTTTTAAACATCTTAATCCTTGAATATTTTGTTTCGATCATCTTCTAGACTCTTTTTTATGTCCAAGGATTGCTTCAAGTCAAGATTTCGTCATAGGAATAAGGAAAAATTCATCTATTGAACTCCGAAGATCCATTGTTTTGAAAATATGGAATGTAAAGCCTTGATCCGAAAATTAATTGGTTCATTTTGAGCATGATTTTGCATTATATTGTGTTTTTTTCATATTAGTCCTTCGTCATATAGCATTAGGTTTTAATTTCATCACATATATTAGGTTAATTTTTAGAAATTTTGATAATTTCTCTCTACTCATGTGATTTTCTTCTCCTTACTTCGCTCTTTGATTTCTTCGTGGATACAAGTCCAAATTAGGTGATTTTTTTATTTTGTGATAGATCCTTGAGTTTTATTTCCAAATATGTATATATCTAGTTTCTCATCACAATTCATTGTCCAATTTGATCGAATTTGAAAAATTCTCAAGAAATTCTCCTGATTCTCTGTGTATTAGACACTTACTCACCCTAATCCTAATTAAATTCTAATTAAACCTTAATTTGAGTGAGTTTGATAATTATTTTGATGTGTGGACATGTGTTTTCAAGGACCGCATGATCATGCTTTGTCATCTGTTGAGTGCCAAACTACACCATGTAATGTAGGAGATAGAGAGTATATAAGAACTCCCATATAACCTTATCTTCATCAGCTATCATATATGCATAATCTTTCATCCACACAAGGCTCATAAATGACTTAGGATATGGTCAACTGTTAAGCTCTAATTTATCTCTCAATTTAGTACTAATGTATGTAAGAAATCATCAGGAACTCTTCTAATATTTATACTACCTTGGGCAAGGATTTCATCCTATCTGATTCCTTTAGTTGATCTCCTTAAATCTTGATTACACAATCATCCTTAAAGACTTCATGCGGTATCTAATATATGATATTTTAAAGATCCTGTGGCTAGGGATTTGTATGTCATAATGAAAACACAGTCATCCATCTACAAGATATTTTTGGTGTCTCAAGTTAAACGGCCACATACACAATCGTGACATGAATCAACCTAATTTATAGTTAGGAATAATATTATTGATGGATTCATACTGATCAATTTCATGAACTCTTTCTCCAAAGAGCACGCACTATCTATCCTTGGTGTCTCAACATCGATTGCTACAAGATTAGCTACATTCATCATATGAGTCAAATTAGATAGTTTTATTATTTTCATCTAATTGGACGTCCTTCTTAAATATCCCATGAATAGGAATGTTTAGAACATATGTTTAAAGATTAGTGATCACTGAATTATGACCTTATCATTATTCACTTAGTTATTAAATATGCTAATGGACTTCATTGCAAACATGATACAAGAATATCGACGAATAAATTTCATTTCAATTAACATAAACAAGGTACATGGAACTGTGATAGGCTTATATGCCACACTATATCCATCATAATAGAAAAAGAAGAACAACAACTAGAAACACTCTTTTAAGGCTTGATATCTTACAATCTAGAAGATGTTTTGAGCTAAAATTTTATGGTTAGATTTATATTTTTCATCCTATATTCATCCATAACATTTGATCATAAAAAGGGATAAAAAACTAAATTATTTTATTTTATTGCATACTCCTAACATTGGCTAGCCAAAAGAAAGAGAGAAGTGACAAGGCCTAATTTTGTGTACATATTATCAATTTTAGTAAGTTTTTTCTTTTTCCCCTCAATTCATTGTGTTGGATGCAATATGCCTAGTTTGAGCGAAGTGTATAGGCTCTTGATTGAATGATCAAAGCAGAAGCATCATTAGAGTGAGTTCTTGATCGTGCTCCAATAAAAAGTAGATTTGAATCTTTTTCTTCAGTATTTATAGATTATTTCCTAATATAAAAAAACCTTAAAATATTACTTTCAATCTTGATATTGAATGTTTTTAACTTCAAAAGGATATTTAAATCTTTTATATCATAACACTGCATTGCATCATATTCATCTCATTTTTCTCACTGATCTTATTCATCTTCTCTATCAACATCTTTGTATTTTTCATTTCGATCTTGTGACATTTCTCTTTGTGGTTTGACCATTCACTCTATTCTTGGTTATGTGTGACTAAGGTTAAATCTTATAAATATTGTTACATAATTTTAATTCTTTAAATATTATATATTAAAAACCAAAGATTGGACTAATGAGTAATTAAAAAAAGAGGATTAGTTCAAAGAGTGGCATGTAGATTGGGTTATATTTTAAGTATTATGGATGTGTGCCTTGCCATTTTGGAAAAGTTGCTAGCGTTCTTGTTATAGTGAATGCAAAATTGGAGACGATCAAGCATGTAAGAAAAATATGTTCACGAGTATACCAAAGGGTAAAGAGAAAGGCATTAGGGGGATAGTATGATTATCTAATCGGAATAGTGTTGTTGATTTTGCAGTCAAATGTTAGTTTCTTAAAGTATAAGTGAAAATGGGTTAAGTTTATAAAAGATTTGAAGGTTTTTGAGAGTTTTCCGGGTCTTGGGGTGGAGTTTCCACACCTTTACATCTCGAAAGTGGTGCATGAGGTACATGCACAAACACGTTATAAATCACACAAAACCAATAATTTGGACGGAAGACATTAGCAAAGAGTTGACGAGGCATTAGTAATCTTGAATTTTTTGGATCTTCTATGGAGTAGGATCATAATTCATTTGAGTTGCTTTCACAAACACTACACAAACTGCCCTTTTTTTTTAATGAAATACTCTCATTAGGTTGTCCAATAAAACAAAATGATCCAAGGTTTTCAACTAAACATGGTCACTTTCTTCATGGGGGGCGGGGGAAGTTGAATTGGTTATCTCCAAATTACATTTCAAATCTTTTACATTTCTAATCTTGACTCAGACGTTTGAATTTTGGTTTGTCCTTTATCGAGTCTCCATTTGTACCTTGCAAAACATTCACAAAGATACATCATAAACCGAGTTTTCCTTCACTAAGGATCATCCGGAGATTATGACAATGTCATGTGGGATTATCCCACTACAATCGGATTTGTTCACAAAATAAAATCAATGATAAGTCAAGAAGAAACTAACTCCCTCCCCCAAATTTCCATCATTCCAGCATCACCAAGATCCCTTTAGTTTCGTTCTCATAAACATTAGATCCTCTGCCGGCACTAAAGAACTTCATTGCTAGAATGAAATCCTCATGCAATTTGATGCATTTGATGATGCTGCTTCGCTTACTACTGCATTGGATCTTCAGCCCCCTTATTGGGCTTTTCACAAAACCTTGGGCCTTGTACCCTCTCTAATAAGTCTGATGTCTCTTAGTCTCTTATTGGGCCTGCGCAGAATGCTACGCAGAAAAAAAAACATGATTATTTAATATATTACTTAATCGTCTGGTTTTGAAGGGCGTTCCGCTGTCAGTCAATTCCCCCGTAAGAGAAAAAGACGCGGATCAGGTATTTCCGTCGTTGACTTTAACGTATTCCTTGTGCGGATGTCCCACGCGTCATTTAAGAGATTCCTGGACGTGGATCTCCCATCCATGGGTCCACGTACGCTGACCGAGCGTAAGGGAAAGAAGTTTCTGCAACTTCAGATACTGCGAGCGGTAACCGTGGGCTTCAGAGTTCTGCGGCGATCCTGGATTTGCTGTATAAATATGGTCAGTGACCACTTTTTGCCGCAGTAATTCAGTCTTCAGTCCTCCATTTCCCCCTTTTTCTAATAGGTCTGTCAAGGAATATGCCTGCTGTGGTAGCGCCGTCAGTTCGGACGGCAAGAGGCGGCGGAGTAGCGGGAATCTCTGGTATTCATGTGTGCGAGCGGATGGTGGATCTCCCTCGAATTGTTGAAGAATGCAGGGTCGGAAGTGAGGAAGAAGAGAGCAAGATCAGGTGGCTGGCTTCCCAGGTCGTCGGCGCGGACTCGGAGTTTTGTTCTCCGTTTGGTCGCCGACGTATAACCTACTGCGATCACACCGCCACCGGGAGATTTCTTCGATTCATTGAAGAGTATCTGATGACAGAAGTGCTCCCATTTTATGGTTAGTTCATCTTCTTCTTCCTCTTCATGGTTTCGTATTCTTCCTCATCTGCATGGTTCCTTCTTCTTCCTCTTCTGCATGGTTTCTTCTTCTTCATCCTCTTCAGGGTTTCTTCTTCTTCTTCTTCTTCTTCTTCTCCTGCTTGTAAACTTCTACGTATTCTGATTCTTCATGGGCAGTTTTTTTTTCTTGAACAACCGAGATTTATGAAGCTCTCTACACAAATTTCACAGGGAACACACACACAGAAGACAGCTACGTGGGTCTTCACACGAGCTACCTTGTAAAACAGGCCAACCAATACATTAAACAATGCGTAGGAGCTTCTCCTCGCGACATCCTGCTCTTCTGCGGCTCCGGCTCCACAGCCGCTATAAAGCGCCTTCAAGAAGTCACCGGCATCGCAGCTCCTCCGGCGCTCCGCCGCCGTCTTCTAGACTCTCTTCTGCCCCAAGAGCGGTGGGTCGTCTTCCTCGGTCCCTACGAGCACCACTCCAACCTCCTTTCATGGCGCCAGAGCCTCGCTGAGGTAGTCGAAATCGGTCTAAACGACCAAGGCAAGCTCGATCTCGTCGCCCTAGAGGATGCGCTCAAGTCTCCAAAGTACATCGACCGTCCAAAGCTCGGTTCTTTCTCTGCCTGCAGCAACGTCACAGGCGTCTACACCGACACTCGCGCCGTCGCCATTCTGCTTCATCGCCACGGCGCCTACTCCTGCTTTGACTTCGCTTGCAGGTATCCAGAAAATACCAATGCATCTGTGTTTTCCTAGAAAAGGGAATGACCGTTTTACTTTTTTCATATGCCTTAATCAGTGGACCTTATGCGGAGATCGATATGAGATCTGGGGAAGAAGATGGCTACGACGCGATTTTCCTCAGCCCCCACAAGTTCCTCGGCGGGCCAGGCAGCCCTGGGATCCTCCTTATGAGCGACGATCTCTACCGTCTAAAGGGCAATCCGCCGTCTACGAGCGGCGGCGGCACCGTCCTCTACGTCAACGGCTACAGCGAAGAGGTAAAATAAAAGACCTGTTTCTAATTTTGCAATCTGATTATCTTTTTATCGTGTTAAGAATTCTTTGGATATTTTACCAGGAGACAGTATACTGTGAGAATCCGGAGGAGAGAGAAGATGCGGGCACGCCGCCGATAGTGCAGAAGCTGCGAGCCGCGCTCGCGTTTGCAGTCAAGTCCTATGTCGGCGATACGGTAATTCGAAGGCGCGAAGGAGAGGTTGCGCAGCGAGTGATGGTTCGTCTGTCGGGGAATAAAAAAATTAGGGTTCTTGGAGAGGAGAAAGGGGAGAGACAACCGGTCTTCTCTTTTGTCGTCTTCCCCGGCGGTAGCGACTCAGAGGGAAAATACTTGCATTGCCATTTGACGAGCCGACTGTTGAATGATTTATTTGGTATTCAAGCTCGAGGTGGATGTGCATGCGCCGGCCCCTACGGTCATCTCTTGCTCGGCATTTCCCGGGAACAGTCGCTCCAGTATCGTGACGTCATCAACAAAGTACGTCTTCTTCTTCCTCTTCTTCAAAAATCAACAAAAATGCTGGCCACCTGGATGTCCTTTAATCTGGTCAGATTTGAATTGTCTCCTTAGGGTTTCATGGGCCTGAAGCCTGGTTTTACGAGGGTGAGCTTCGCCTACTTCTCCGCGCCCGAGGAGGTTGACTTTGTGCTAAAGGCCATCGAGTTTTTGGCCGATTACGGTCACCGCTTCCTTCATCTGTACGAATTTGATTGGAGGACAGGCTCGTGGGATTTTACCGGCAGCGAAGGATCCCAGCCTCCGTCGCCGGTGGCTCTCCGGTGCGACGAGGCGGCGCCGCCGTACGAGGAGTATTTTCGGGTGGCGCGGGAAATCTTGGCGAACCTGCCAGAAAGACCCAGAGATCGACGACCGCCGCCCGAAGATGTTGACCCAAAATTGATTACATTCATGGTGTAGAAATAATTTATAGTCTATGATGGTAAATAGGCTATTTATGTCTCCTGACGGGTGTTTGTGATTGTGGGCTGTCTTTCTCCCGGTCGTCCAAAAGGATCAAATCCGTGGCCTTTTAAAAAACAACGGCCAAAGAAACCGATGGAAGCCAATTATTAGTGAAAAACGGAGGGCATCCTTCTCCCCAACAAGAGAGAGAGATAGAGAGACACAGAGAGAGAGAGAGAGAGAGAGATAGAGAGAGAGAGACAGAGAGACAGAGATAGAGAGACAGAGAGAGAGAGAGTTTCTCTTCACGCTTAAGTCATGAGGCCCAATCAGGCCATGTCATGTTCAGTATAGCATGATTGATTCCTTAAATGACAAACAATTTTTATCTGTATGGGGGGAAAGAAGAGGAACTCCCCTTAGCTTCTCCACCAAAACAACCCTCTTTTCTTCAACCTATTTCAAAAGAGCTAAAGCAAAAAAAAAAAATAGTATATCTCTTGAGTTCTACGAGTTTCTAAAAAATGATACAATGGCATCTAAGGATGTAAAAAGAAAGACAAGATGGGTTACAAAAATGGTCCTAGTTATAAAACAAATAATGGAAGAACTTGAAAAATAAACCCAATTTTCTTATTTGGATCCTCGTTTTTGAAAATAAATAAGTAGATTTATTGGCAATCCATCATGTTCATAATTGCCTGGTCCAAACTAAGAAAATTTTATAAGGCTCTTTTGTTTCAGTTATCTCTTGATCGTTGAAGTCTTATAACCCAAACATCTATTTTAATGTTGGTAACGGATCTTCGAATATTCAAGGTAAGTGCATGTCAAAATGATTTGATGAATGAAGTTCACAGCAAATTTGAACAATGTACTCTTCATCATGAATAAGGTACTTTTCTAGAAAAGCCAAATTACTTTCTCATTATTCAATTGGTAATATCCCACATAGTAGAATGATATAAGAGCCCAATTAATGTCCCATAAGGTAGTTAATGGGAATTCCAAGCATAGGAATTATTCCGCCGCTTGACCCTATGGAGACAAGGCCCTTATGTTGTGGTCTTCCTCTTTTGTAAACTCAACAACCATTTCCACACAGGGAAACTAGTTGTATTTTGTAATGAGTTATAAATAAGTCAAAGTGTCTAAACCTCTTCTATTGCAACTCCCTCAACCGGGAAGTTAAGATTTATTTAAAAGGAAAGAAATGGATCACAAGCCCAAAAGATACTCTTGTGTCACTCGTAAAATGCATTGCTCTTCCTTAGTTCACATGAATCTCTAACACTTTATGGCATACGCTAATTCAACATCAATGTAGAAAAAAAAATGAAGAATGACTTAGATCTTATAATTTTTTTTGTCATCACAATTAGAACCTCAATTCTAGAGATGGAGTTTCACCATATGAGTATATTTTCTTGTTGTGTTGAAACCCTAAAGACCACCTTTGTACTCTCTTAGCATCATCATTCAAATTGCTTGAATGATGATTATAATCCTCCATGGATTTTGACCCTAATGGTTATACTTAATTGATCCTCAAATTAAGTGATTTACAACTTAATTTTTACCCTTAATTGTGCATTTTTCAAAGCCCACATGATTTTGGGGGCACAATCTTCCAATCGAGATGAAGAGATGACACATTGACACAACTATAATTAGAGAACAATTTTTGAAAATTGACCATTATACACTTCAATTAGCTGGATGTCATTCTTCCAATGTAATTCCAAAAGTACTTAATCTTAACCCAATGCCATGTTCTTGAATTTATATGCTGAGGTATTGATCCATTGTGAGTTTGTCACAATCAAGTTGCCCTAAAAAAGTTCCCAACAATCCACGAAAATCTCCACTCAGATAAATCTGCCCCTACCCCCTCCCCCTCCCCCTTTCATAAGAGACAAAAACATATGAAATTTACTATCATTTTGATAGCAATGTGAGGCCTCATCCATAAACACTCGACAGTAACTTGATGCCATATCCACCCAAGCCTTGCCAACAATTCATGCTCTAAGGGTATATGACAAAATGGGACAATATTCACTTGGTTGAACCGACTAATTTCAGAGCTCATTGTGAACATTGGCAGCAGGGAGTTGGTCATCAAGAAGAAGGTTCCTTTCAGCCCCAATGACTTCCACAGCTTCGAGTCCCTTCGCTCCAGCCTTAATAGCAGCTGTCACTTTCCTCTGCAATTTGAGCAGCCCTATCCTCTTGGAAACCACATAAAGAACTGCCAAGGTGAATAGGATGAAACCCACTGCTAGAATCACCCTGCTTGGAAAAGAAGGATCATTTTAGAGTGAGAAGAAGAGGTAGAAGCGAGAAAATAGAGAGGAGAGAGAAATGAGGACAGGAAAGGAGAAAGGGGGGAGGGAGAGAGTGAGAATAAGCCTGTCCAAGATATCCTGGCGCTGCATTGTGGTGAGGAGGTTGCGAGTCCTCATCAGTAGTGAACGATGCCCTCTGTACTCGCTGTCTGCCTTTTTTAGCACACTAGTAGATTCCTCTGAAATTCAGAGAGAAATGATTAAAATTATGTTTTTCCTAGAACCTAGGATCTAGTAAAAATATGGGTTAATTGATGATAATGATATGTTTTGAATCCACACTCAGGGTTAATAACCAGAGCTAAGAGGGAGAGAGAGAGAAATAGCAGACAGGGTAGAGAGATCGGAGTTAAAGAGCCAAGACATAGAGAGACAGATATAAAAGGTGGAGAGGGAAAGCTGAAGAATATAGAGAGAAAGAGCAGAATATTAGAGAGAAAAGTGGGGGCTGAAGGGCAGAGAGAGACAAAGGGAAGAGATAGCGTGAGATAAAAGTTAAGATAGGAAAAGTGACAGCTGAAGGGTAGATAGAAAAACAAGAAGAGGGTGGAAAGAAAAAGTGAGAGCAGAAGAGTAGAGATATATGAAGGGTAGGGAGACAAAAATGAGAGTTGAAGGGTAAGAGAGAGAGAGCAAGCCAAAAGGGACATACCAAAACTAATCAATGTACTGGTGCTCCTTTCAACTTCCTGGAAATATGAGATGAAATCAAGGCAACATTAATAGAATTTTGTTGACAAAAGTATGGACGAGACATCGTCAACTAAACAGGTTGTCGATTAGTCAGTCATCCATTTACCTGGACCATCAGCTGTCGGGTTCGTCTAAGACTTTCAGTGATTCCTTCGGCAGCTGAAGTCATCCCAACCTTCGTTCTGAGGAAAAAAATGATGAATGAGAGAACCTCTTACAGAGTCAAATAGTCAACAGAACTGTAACACTCAAGTCAACCATGCTGCACATGTTATGATTTCCGTTCCAAGTCAGCAAAAGGGCTTGAAGTCAATAAATCAACAAGGCTCTATCTCTTCTTGATTATTCCTAAAAATAATTCGAAAAATGATTCTGCAAAATGATAACAGAAATGTTTTATATTTTGGAAGTGATCAAATGGGTCGGCCTCTCCACAGCTGCATGATGCAACAATGATGATACTTTTGGCTGTAAGATATATCTGACATCTGAGAACCAACACTCAGCTTTGACTAAAAACGTTCAATAGCTGTCACCCCCTAATTTTGCAAGCTAGACAGGAGATAGCCCAGGCTAGAGAGAGACACGTGCATATGAGAAAAGATAGAGGTACGGGGAAGGAATCCCAATAGCTGTAACCCCCAATAAAGAGAGGGACAGAGAAGCAGGGAAGGAGTCTCCATCACTGCAGCAGATAGATGCCGGTGAAATCAATGCAGAGAGAGAGAGACGCCAGGGTAAAGTTGACTGGTGATGCCAGGGGCATAGATAGACCAATATCTAACCATGATAAAATGTGTCATATGCACGGCATGTCACTTGCCCGTAAATTTCTATGGGATTCCCCTTTTGGGCATGGGCTGAATTCCAACGCCCTGTTTGACAGCCCAAATAGCGGGGCACTAAATTTTCCAAACAGAAAACAACAGATGAGCTAACAACGGCTTGTAGTGACAAATAGGCATTATCCATACTGATCGATCACCAATTTTATCATGAAGAAGAACCCAAAGCAATAAATGATAGACGATCCAGGAGACTAATTGCCTAATTTCTGCTGCAGAAGCCGGTGACTGCAGCCAATGATGGACAACAGTGACAAAGAGGGATAGGAGAGATATAGAAGTAGTGGGTGCTGATGCCAGTGAAGGCAGCGTTGACCAGAAACAGATGACTGTGGCACAAAATGATGGGCAGAGAGAGAGACTAAGAATATTTAGGCCCATGCACTAGCGAGGTGCTGAATCGGTGAACTGGCTAACCCGACAGCTCACAATGGTAGGCCTTGATCATTGTCAATTACAAAGCAAATGATCTGCCAATCCAAAAATCATATGCGGCAAAGACAATCATGTCAATTGTCGATCATCGACCTGACAATCAATCGATATTTGTTTCCTGTGCCTAGCAGTCAGCTAACATAATTCATATTTTTTAAGTTTCAAGAATCCAACTATAGCATAACTATTTCAGTAAGTAATTATTCATAAACGAGACGAATCACATACTCCAAGTTGCGCCTTCGGATAGTAGACTCCTCTCCACCTCCAAGAAGAAGTTCTCTCTACAGGTGAAACACAGAACTCTGTCAAACTGATGACGTAAAATACCAAATATTAAGTTCCATAATCCTTTAAAGCCACCAAGACGTGAAATTCCAATTCCACCTAGGCTAAATCTTCACCAAAGTGTATGTTTGCTCACCTCTGCCTGAGCAGCTTTCCGGATATTTGCTTTTGCTTGAAGATTGGCATTCCTCAGACAAACTCGCAGTCTAGGAGGAAGAAAATTGATCAAGGTAAGAATAAAACTAAAGATGGAGGGAAAAAGAGAAAGATTATAACCTTTCCTGCTGCTCCTTCCAAGAATTCAAGGTTAAAAGTGCAGATTGCACTTCTTCTTCAGTGGGTAACTGCTGGGCAAGGATATCGAGCTTAAAAATCAACGACTTCAGCTGAGCCAGAGAATCCCGAGCTGCCCCGTTCAATCTTGGCAGATCATTGGCTTCCTCTGTTCCCTTCCCCAAAAGACCACGAGTCTCGATTTGTTTAACATTCTCTTGCAGTAGATCAACAGCTCGTGCCCAATCATCTCTCACCTCCAGAACGGCACGCGCCACTTCGTCCATGTAGACGGGCACAGTAAAATAACAGAAACAGAACGGAGGAGGCAACTGCACAGAGGGCAGCCAAAGATGAATTCAGCAACCGGTAACTACGCAATCAGAGATTTGAAGTTGAGGAAATATTCGAGGAAGAACGGACGAGGGGGTGGGCGGAGGAAGAGAGACAGAGAGAGGGAGAGGGACAGAGGGAGAGAGAGAGAGAGAGAGCTGTGTAAACATAGCTAAATGGGCCGAATAAGATGGGCCAAATTCGGGCTCTCAACGTAACTCACGAACACACGAGAAACCAATCATGCACGAGCCATGTCTCTTCTCTTCTCTCTCCTTTCCCTCTCTCTCCCTCACCTCTCCCTTTGTCAATCTCTTCTCTTCTCTCTATCATCATTTCTGTAGGGCCTTGGTTGGGAGCCCTAGGGGTCTATCGGATTAAGATCAATGTAGATTAGATCATCATCCATTCGTGCACAGTGATTTGATCAATATGCATTTTCTAAAATAGTGTGCAAAACTTTAATCAACATGAGTATGCAATTCCTCATTATACTTCCATGAATCACACCCATTAAATTAAATCACACGGCACAAATAGATGTAGTCAATTAGATCGTTGGATCATTGATCCATCAATTTGGATCAATGAGGGGAATTTTTTTAAGATTATGTTGCCTCTCAGATTTTTCGGATCGACAATCCAATGAATGATTGACCTAGTCTTTGCAATCCCTTGTAAAAATATGGGATATATAATTAATGCATAGTAAAATTAAATGTATGTACAAAAATACGCACATACATTGATCATTCCAAGGTTTATCATGGCAAAGTTGTCACAAAACATAGTGATTTAGTAAGGTCATCTACAAGGTGCTTCAAGGTAGAAGCGTACATTCTAGATCTTCAAATATCTTTATTTTCTCGCCTATTTCTATTATCTAATTTGATTAAATTTGGTTAAGTTTTCACCTCTCAGTGTCAGCCGCCAAATTCTTTGAATATTCAAACCATATTCACTATTTTACTTGTTTTTAATTTTCTTTACATCGATTCAGTTTATTTTTTTATGCATGAATGTGTGACTCAAAAAGTGCTTAAACGAGCATGCATTTGACATTCATCAACCTGTTTCCCCTCTCTAACATCCACCCTTATAACCAATTCTATCATAGTACTTTAACATAAAACAAGGCAAATAATAAAACACCAAAAATCTGGAAATATTTGTGAATGTCCTTGTCAATGGGTCCGCAGTGGCCTTGTATGAGTGAGCATCAAGAAAAATTCCATCAATATTTTAATTGGTTAATTTTTTTCCTGAAACCATATTGGGTTTTGGAAGCAAAAAGTGATTTTCATTTTTTATTTTCTCATAATTATTTCCTGAGTGTGCCACATGTTCTATAAGAGCCCATTTTATATAAGGTTTCTTTGAACTCTCTTTGTGAACATCTTCCATGTAGAGGCCATAATCCAACATTTGTAGCCCCCCACCCACCTTGTTCTTTTTGGTGGACTGCTCTCCCTCTATTCTGTTAGTTTAATCAAAGTTTGATAATTTATATTTTTTTACTTATTGATGTTTATAAAATAATTTGTTGATTAATTTGAGGACATGATTGATGCTTTAGCCAAAAATTTTACGAGAAAGGTATGTCTTTTTAGGAGCAAGTACTGATGCCTCGAGCAGCTAAACCTCATCGTCATCAGATCTAGACACCTCTAGGAATAGTCTTTAAGTTTTTGTAGTTGATTTTGTGATTAATTAATCGTTCAATTACCATCATAAAATATCTCATATTAGTTGATGTTTAATTTACTTTCACCATGTTTATATCTATCTTTCCATTTATTATTTTTATTCTTGTTTTTAATCCTAATCGCAAATCTAATGATTGTTTTTCTTTTAGGGACCTTCAAACAAAAAACCCCTAAAACCCCAATACACGCAATGCCCTCGCCTACCTTGACACTTGTGTGCTTTTGAAAGAGGCTTTTGACAAATTCTCTTGAAGACTTTGAAAATTACTCTCTCCATTGATCAACGAGCACCCTCTCTCTCTCTCTTCAGCCGCAAGATTCTCTCTTCAAGAAGAGATCAACATGCACACTCTCCCTAGATTGACACTCTCACCCTCCCTTGACAGTTGGTGCATTCTAGGCTCTCTCTCTTTCACAATCAAGCATCTCCAACTCGAATTAGGTTCTTGGTGTCCTTTTAGATAAGCTTGATTCCTAGGGTGTGAATATTTTTTGGTTAAGAACAGTTTAGCGACTTATGGTTGATTTTGGGTGGATCGATTTGTTACAACAATTTGCAATTTTCGTTCATTACAGATTTTTTTGTTCTTCATCTCTATCCTCATTTTCGGTTTATTTTTTTGTAATTTCAAATCTCTCTTGAATCTAATTCCTCAAATTTTATTTTAAACAATCTATTCTCCTGATTATTTCGTGCGATTTCAAAGTTTTTTCCTTTTATTTCTAAGTCTCTAATTTTAAGTTTTGATTTCTATTTTTATTTACACATTTTCAAAATCTTCATTTTTTTGTTTTTACTTTTTTTAAAATGATCTTTTGATTTCTAAAATTTTAGAAGTCTATCTTTAAAAAACACCAAAAGTGAAATCTCATCCTATTTAACCTATTTAAAAATGTATATGTGTTTTGAATTGATTTTTATTTCTGATTTTCAGAAATCTATCTTTAAAAAAACCAAACTTGAAATTTCATTTATAGACTTTTTAAATATGTTTTAAATTTTCCATTTTTTAAATAATTCTATGATTCTTGTTTTCCATAAATAATTTTTCCTTTAAAAATCAAAATTGAAATCTCATTCTTCCAATTTTTCAATCTATTTTAAAATTTCTATTTTTCATAAATAATTGTTTGATTTCTTATTTTCATAAATTTATGTTTAAAATTTTTTTTTTGAAAAATACTTTGTGAAATCATTTTGGAATATTTTGTTTCTGAAATTGTGTTGCAAATTTTAATGAATTGTTTAGCTCTAGTTGTATTTCTTGATCTAGTTTTACATGTATTTTAAAATAATTTTAAAGTTCTAATTTTACGATCTAAATTTGATTTCAACCTAGTTAGGGAAAATCTTATTTGGAATCATTAATCAAATTCAAGTCGCGATTAAGAATTAATTTTTTTGGTGTGAGGAGTTGTGTCAAAGATAACTCCTAAGGAAATCATTTCATAATCCATTTATCAAATAGTTATATTAGGATAATCATCACATTCATGTTTAGGATATCGTTCTAAGAATATCTATAATCACTTTTCAAAGTATTAATTTAGGGCAAGGCGCTGAGAGTTAAAGCCATATTTAGAAAAGTATAAGTAAAATGTAGAAGTCGTAGTTGATGAGAGAAGTCAAAGAAATTCTTCAAAGAGTTTGTGTCATTTTGGAAATTTTCTTTTTACAGTTTTCATACTTTAAACTCACATTATTTATTGTTATCTATTTCTCATTGATTTAGTTTGAATTCTGTTTTTATATTTATACTTCGTGAGCATTTATGTTGGGAATTTGGGATAGTTAGCATCACATATATATATTTGGTTGACTCTAGGTGAGTGGTACTAACCTATATGGGTAAGTAATAACATGTAAATTATACTTGTAATTACATGATTATTAATATAAATTAATACAGAAAACATTTCATTATTATGCATTTTATCATTCTACGCAATTTATATCAAAAATCTCAAAATGTACCATACATAAATCAAAGATGAATTTCTAAAATAGATTATCCTCATATTTTTTTGAGATTTTCCTTGAGTTTTAAATGCAAATAATAAGAGAAAATATTTTTATACACATTCATCTATTTTTCTAGTTTTTTTCAAAGAAGATGAGTATATTTTTCTAGTTAAAATTTATTATCTTGTTATTTGTTAAATTAAAATTTATAAAATGATAAATTATTAATTTTTTCTGTAAAAATAGATTAAATAGGAGTGATATTTTGAAGGTTATGAATTTTCTAATTTCTAGGGATTTTTTCTAGAATTCATTTCAATTTATCTTAATTAAAACATTAAAAAATTGTTTTTAAAGTTCGCGTTGACATGGCTAATGATGTGGCATGCATGTTTGCATGTCATCACGGGGCAGCGTATGCATGTGCAATGTGATGCAAGTGTGGCGCATAAGTGGCGCATGTTTAGCATGTCATTAGGATTAAGTGTCCTTAATGGGCCAAAGTTAATTCCATAAGTCAAATATTTAGTTTGTACACAACAATTTCCTTAAACTTTAAAATGTGAGACTCTTCTTTTTATATGCCAGTGACATGGCGCGCTCAGAGGCATCGGATGGGAGCATCACGATGGATTTAATTGTAACCCTTTATTTTAACTTAAGTGAAGGGGGTATGTGGCACGATGTGATTCGTCGATGATTTATTTTATAAGAATTGAGAGATCGCAGCCATTCATCTGAGTTGTAACGGTTCAAATTAAATGAACCTGATAAGCTTCGATGACATGCGTCATGATTAGAATCATCCGATGAACATCCGACGAACGTGATTGGACTATGCTTCCTCTTCAAGTGATGATGTGGTGAAATCTCAATGATAAAAAATCCAACAGCCCCAACTTAAAGACATTGATTCAACTTCCTGGTGTTCCTGGTGTTTCCTGTTGTTTAAAGATGAAGCATTGATCAAATGGCTACTCCCAATTTTTGTCTATTTATACCCTCTCTCTTCGACGGTGTATAAATTCTTGAATTGTTGATCAATTGAACATGTTGTACAATATAATTCTTGAAGCTCTTGTTTCAGTCTTCTTCTAGACTCAATAATGGATCCAAGTTGTGCTTGAAATCAATATTTGGTTAAGGGAGGAGGAAGAATATACCACATGAACTCCACATTTTTGTTTTTCAAAATGCGGAATGAAAAGCCTTAATCATGCGGCTAATTGAATCATTTTGAGCAAAATTTTGGGTTAGATTATGTGTTTTCCTATATCCTTAGATTTTAATTTTGATTCAAAGATTAGGTTAATTTTTTATACTTTTATCAATTTCTCTCTCTTCTCGAACAGTTTTTCTCTCCTTACTTTTGCTCGTTGATTTATCTGTAGATACAAGTTCAAATCAAAGTGATTTGTGATTATTTAGATTCGTCTTTGCGTCCTCTTTCTAAAAATATCAATTTTCCTAATTTCTCACCTTACTTTATTGTCCAATTTGATCGAATATAAGAAATTTCCCCTAATTCTCCTTGTATTTGACTCTTACTCAGTATTATGGTAATTAATTCTCATTGAAATCCTTAATGGAGTGAGTTTGGATTATATTTTGACCCATGGACATGTGCTTTCAATAACCGCACCCTCACACATTGTTAGTAAGGGGTAGATTATTTAAAGAATCAATCCTTAATGAGACAAGTCTAGGGGACTAGTTAGTAATTACTACTAGGAGACTAACAAGGTGAGGAGAATCTCCTCTTGGGAGTAGCACGAGGGGTTTGGATATCTTATCCAGTATTAAAAATTTTGGTGTAGTAGCAATGCGAGCATTTGAGCTAATAAATCATGAATTTATAAAAATATTAGAAAACTTAAATAAGCAAAAGAAACTAATTGAACCACCTTTGTAGTATTTCACCATCTAGTTGGGGAATTGAATACTCCTCGTCGTGGCATCATCTGTCCCATTTCTATATCTCCATTGTCTCCCTTTGATATTTCTATCTTGTCTTTCGTATTGCATGAGGGATGGTAAACTTGCTTTATTTTTTTGATTGAATGGTGCCAAAACCTTAGTATCGATACCAACAATTGAAATATAAGAAAAAAAATTTAACTAGAACAAAAAAATAATGATGAGTCCTATTTAACCTGCAGATAGTTATTCAATCATTCAACTCTCACGTCTCCACGCAATGCCCAAAAATTTTCCAAAAAGGATTGGCTAAGGCTTTGAAAGGGAAAGAGGCATTACCAAAGGAGTGGAACAAGAATGATCAAGAAGGTTGCTTGTACCATGCCCTTACAAAACTTATTGTGAGATTTGTGGAAGCTGTGTTATGGAGCCCCAAGATGAAGATACATTCAAAAAGTTTTGGCATAAGATCAAGGGGAGGTACTTGAGAAAATCAAAAATTTAGTTATAATGATGTAAGAGCATATGAGAAGTTATCAATAAAGTGATTATGAACGGAATGACATCAATGTGCAAGATATCAAGAATGCATTGAGTTCGATGGAGCTACAGTGACGAGTATAAGAACCTCATGGAGAAGATCATGGGAAGGCAATGATGGTGATATAAATAAGGCTGCAAGGGCATCAAAATCAACATCGTGTAGTGATTAGTTGAAGAACCATTTCACAAGTGCAAGAGGAAGGGAGACTTGCGACGAAAGTGCAATTTGAAAAAGAGTGGTCATTGTGCATCAAGTTCTTTGAATCTTTCATGTGTTGAGGACCAAGATGATAGGGAGGTCTATTGTGCCCTTGTTCTAATGAAAAAAAGTAACTAACTCTTGGATTCTACACTCCGATTTTTGTTTTCACTTGATCACACATGGTGATTTGTTATCTCCTTAATTGAAGGTTACATGAATGATTTCAGCCAAAAGCAATGCCACACGTAGGGTTGTTGGCATTACCAAAGCAAAGCTCTAGAATCATTATGGATGGATAAGAATTGGTGAATATTTGACTTGTTCCACCTATAGGTCAAAACTTGATATTCTTAGAGTTATGGAAACCAAGTTGTGCATATCTGGTGGGGAGCATGGTGCACTTTAATACCAAAGGGCCTTGTGTAGTCATGAAGGGTAACTAGCCATGAGAGAATGTCTATATACTTGAAGGGAACATTGTGGTAGGTGGAGTTGTGCAAGAAGATGGTGATGGAGACACCAATGATGTAGTCAATGGAGGTGTTGATGGCAAAATTAATGTTGGTAGTGGCATTAGTGATCTGAGTGATGGATTTGATGTTGTTTTTAGTGTCACATGGTGTTGGAGTCGACATGAGTCATTATAATGATGGTGCAAGTGAAGCAAGTACAACTTAAAAAAAAAAGTTGGTAATTGCACTAGAGTCAACATAGGTATGAATTTTGGTGGGAGTGTTAGTGTTATAAGTGATGACAGATGAGCATGTGTTTATGGAGCTAACATTGTGCACCATTGTGTATGTTTTGATAGATGTGGGTTTTTATGTTTCAAGAAATTTTGGTGATGTTTTCAGAGGCACATGTTCTACTAGATTCAACAATGGTAGAGGGATTAATGGTATGAGGTTTTATAGAGCTAGAAAAAGTGTTGTGAGTGTCACAGGTACTTCTAGAGGTAGTTGTGGGAAAGGTGCCAATGGTGGCACAAGTGCCGGTGGAGGCATCAATAGCACATGTGCTAGTCAAGGTGGTGAGAGCACAAAGTTTACCAACATAGTAGGTGTTGGTGATAATATTTCAAGTGTCAACATTAGAACAAGGACTTGTGGTTTAAGTGAAACTAACATTAGCACCAAGCACATGAATTGTGGTAGGTGAGCCGACATTCCTTCAACAAGAAGGTTTGATTTCTCAAAGAAGTTGGATGAAGGGGGAGGACTTGCCAATAATATGCAATATGTAGTTGTGATTACTGACGAGACTAATTCGTATGGTCGTTGAATACACACGATTTAGTGTCAAAACAAAGTCCTAAACTTACCAATTTATGATTAATCAATTTAATTGAATAGTATAATGGTAATTAAGGGTCGAATCCACGGAGAATTAGGAAAAATTGAGATATATCTTTGAAATTCGGTCAAATCAAACAACAAATTGAGATTAGGAAATTGGGCATTTATAATAAGAAAGATAACTCAATTGTGAATCCACATAATCAAAAATCAGGTGATTCGGATGAGAATTCGCAGAGTAATCGAAGTTTGAAGTTAGAAGAAAAATTCGCATCGCGAAGTGATTTAAAACATAAATTAAAACTGAAATTAAACTTAATCTACTATTCGAAATATAAAATTAACACTAATTGATAAAAGATTAAGATAAAATCACGCAATCTAACCCAAATTAGCCTTCGAAATGATCCAACTTATCGCCGGATGCATGGCTTTTCATTCCGAGTTTTCGAAGATGAAATTGAAGTTCAAGATGTGAATTCTCCTTTCTCTTTCAATCAAAATCCGATTTCAAGTGCTCCTCGGATGCAGAAATGCATCAAGAACGCAATGAACTCAAATGACACTCAAATTGGTGTCTGAACAGTTCGAATTTCTTGAAGATTCAACGGGCAAGTTCTTCCTTCGCGAAGAACTGCATTTAAAGAAAGAATTTTGGGCGTGACTGTTGATCTAACGGACGCCACTTGATCAACGATCACGATCACGCGTCATTTCGCGAATCGGTGTTTCTCTTTGACAACCGTTTGACCGCGGATGAAGGGTTGAGATGCATCCTCATCGCGTGAAGAAGGAAACGCTTAGCTTCGATCATCCGTTGGATGTTGATCCAACGATCGCGATGTGTCGACGAGTCCACTGATCGCGTGCGATCTCAGCTGTTATAACTCGCGCGATCCACGACTCAGATTAACTCACTTAAGTGAGTTTTTAATCACGTGCATTGATCGGTGATCGGTGGACCTCGCGTCCACTGCATCGACTCGCTCCTTTTATCGTGCTATCGATCCGACGCACTGGATGCTGCCACGCGTCCTACAATCAAACGAAACGAAGGGACATAGTCCCACATGGAGAAAAATAGGAAGGATTGTCGGGTATATAAGGTGAGTCATATATAATGGTTAGCAAAATCCTCTATGGATGGCTTATATGTACGATAACCTAAGTATTATAATAATATATATGTCGACATGTCACCTCAGTGCCACACAGGCACTCGCGTGGGTCTGTGTGGCGCTGCCACGTGGCCTTGCATGGCACGTTGCATCCACGTGTACTCACGCGAAAATAACCCCCTTTTTGCCATTTATTTAATGTTTTAATTCAATTAAAAATCTAAAATAAATCTAAATAAATTCAGAAAAATTCCAGAAAATTCCTATAAATTGTAAAAATCATAACTTTCAAAATACAACTCCAAATTAATTGAAATTTATTTTGTTAGATCAGAAATTGAATAATCTATCATTATAAAAAAGTAAAATTATTAAAATAATAAGATAATGAATTTTAATTAATTTAATATATTTATGTATCTTATAAAATAACTTTATAAAAATACATAAATGTTAATAAAGATCTTTCTCTTATATTTTCATTCTCAAAACAAGTTTATGATCTCAATTATAATTAGGATTAAAGATTATAATGTTTAATTATGTATAATAATCCATAAATTGGTGTATTTTTAGATCATAACATGAATTAATATAAAAGGATAGAAATATACTTAAAATATGATAACATGCATATATTTGGAATGATTAATGCCTTTAATTGCATTAATAATCATGTAATTTCATGCATAAATAGCATGTTATCAATTACATCATTATTAATGTATTTTAAGGCACTATTCATATGTTTTATGTATATGATCATATTTTGAGTACATTTTCATCATTTCTCTGCAAATTATATCAAAAACCTCAAAATGCATTTTTTAAGGCTAATTGTGTACAAATCATGAGTTCAATTTTTAAAACTTAAAAATTCTTTTAGATTAGCTTTATTCCATTTGAGACTTTAAGATTTATATGAAAATAGCCAGAGAAGAACATTTTTAAATATACTTTAAAATTATCTAAATTTACTTTTTAATTGAATTTTGTGTGTTTTGGAGTTAAATATTATATTATCTTGTTGTGATTAAATTAAATTAAATTGTATAGAATGATTGAATATTTAATTTATGATAAAAAATATGGATTACAAATTATTTTTATTTTTAAAAGATAGAAATTATTTAAGGATCTTTTTGAAATCTTTTCAAATTTAATTTGATTTTTTGTTAATTTGTTTTAAGTACATGCTAATGTGGCCAGCTAACATGTCACCCATGCTTGTGTGGTAACATGCAATGACATGCAAATGATACATGAAAACTCATGATTATCAATATAAATTAAGGCATAAAATATTCTATTCTAATGCATGTTATCATATTTTTTGAGTGTTTATCTATCATTCTATGAACAGAAGTTATAACCTAAAAAATGCACTAATTTAGGGATAATTATGATAAATTAAAGAGAAATATTTAAGTTAGATTATACCCATTTTTATTTGAGATTATAATTAGGTTTTAATGCTCAATAATAAGAGAAATCACTTTTTATATACTCATTTTTTTAAGTTTTAAATTCTAAAAGAAATGAGTGTATTTTTGAATTACAAATTTATTCTCTTGTTATTTATTAAATTTTAATTTTTAGAATGATATGTCATTTAATTTTTGATCTAATGAAATAAATTTGGATTAATTTGGAGTTGTATTTTAACATATATGAATTTTCTAATTTTTAGGATTTTTATGGAATTTTTCTGAACTTTTTATGAATTTAATTCGATTTATTTTGAATTAAAAGAATAAAAATATATTAATTTTATCACATGCTGATGTGGCAGCTAACGTGGTGTAGATGAAAAAGTGCATCGCCATGTGGCGGCGTATGAACACGCTACGTGGCATCGCATGTATGTACACACGAGTGTATGTGCGTGTGTGGGCGCGCTTGTGCGCACATGCGTGCGTGCTCGTGTGACGAGAGAGATAAGCTTCCTTATTCAGGATAACGTTACTCTCCTCAATACACATATCTTATATACGCATCACATTTATTTGATTTTTATCATGTGAGACTATCTTTATGTCTTTGTGTGCATGTGACGTGGCATAGTATGGAGTGTCTGATCATGCGATTTGATTGCGATCCTCGATCTTAACTTAAGTGAAGGGGTACATAGTGTAATCTTATTCGTCGGCGAGTCATTTTTAAAATGATTTAATCTCACCCTGTCGATCTGAGGAGTTATAACGGCTGAGATTGAAACCGACGAAAACGCATCTGGAGCGTCAGATCAAGATCAAACGAATGACATTTCAAGCGTTACTTCTAAAACGCGCGAAGTGGTGAAATCTCAACGATCCATCTCTGATCCAACGGTCACGACTTAACCGTAACAATTTACACTCATACGTTCCATCAAAGCCATTTATCGAAGATTAAAACGCTTCATCTGACGGTTACACACAATTTTCCCTATAAATTAAGATGTTCTTTGACATTATAAATCATTCTTGGGTTCTTCGAGTAATCAAACTGTCTAGACACCACAATCCTTGAATCTCTTGCTTCCAATTGCTTCTAGATCAGTTTCCGCGTCCACAGAGTGTTTGAAAGAGAGATTTTATTGTGAGAATAGGTAGAAATCGACTCTTGAACACCAACGATCGTTTTCAAATTCGCAAATAAAAATCCTTTGATCGGGCAATAAATTGGATCAATTCAAGCATTATCTTGGGTTAGAAAAGTTTTTTTATCCTAAGCTTTCTTCCTATAACATTATATTTCAATTTTGAATCATAGATTTAGTCAATTTTAATTTTAATTTCAGTTTTTTGCAATTCTCGCATTCGGAAAATTCTTATCTACTTCACTCGTTGATTTCTCCACGAATCTTGATCCAAATTCTACAATTTTTATTTTATGAATTTGCCTTCAAGTCCTCTTTCCAAATCTATAAATTATCCTAATTTCTCACCACATTTCATCTTCCGATTTGATCAAATTTCACTAAATTCTTTCAAAATCTCTTAATTTTATGAGGATTCGACCCTTATTCACCACTATACTCTATAGTACGTGATTAATCTTTAAAATTGGTGAGTTTCGTATGAATTTGGGTGTATCAACGACCACACAAATTCATTTTGTCACTAACATGCAACTTCTTTTTGAAATTACATTATTATTACTGCATTTTAAGATATAAATCATTCCATTCTTAGACATGTTATCATATTTTGAGTGCATATTAGTCATTTGATGCAATTGATACAAAAAATCTCAAAATGTTTTCTCTTAACGGTTAATCATGTATAAATCAAGTTACTTTTGAAAAATAAATTATCCCACTCATTTATGAGATTATTTGGATTGTAAATGCCAAAAAAATAAGATAATAATATTTTTAATACACTCTAAGATGATTTAGTTTTATTTCTTTAGTACTTGAGTATATTTTTGAGTTAAAAATTTATTCTCTTGTTATTTCTTAAATTTAAAATTAGAGAACGATATATTATTTAACTTATAATTAAACAAAAATCATTTAATTAAAAAAGAGTTTTATTTTGAAAGTTATGAATTTCTATTTTTAGGGATTTTTTTACAAAAAAATTGAATTTATTTTAATTGAAAATATTTTAAAAAGTCAATTTTCAAGTGCGTATTGCCATAATTGATGATGTGACATACCTGCTTACGTGTCATCACGTGGTGGCTTATGCGTGTGCCACGTAGGGATGAATTTGTTAGCGATTAGCACGGACGAGATGAATTTGTGAGGTCATAGAATACACGCTAAGACATGTCAAAATAATTCTAAACTCGCAAAATTTGAGAAATAATCACGGATTAGTTAATTTAGTGGTGAAAAAGGGTCGAATCCAAAGAGAATTAAGGTATTCTCGAGTTATTCCTTCAAATTCGATCAAATAGGACAATGAATTGACGTGAGATGTTAGAGAATTTGATAAATTTAGAAAGATAACTTCGAGACAAAATCCACGGAATCAAAAATCACTTGATTTAGATCAAGATTCATAGAGAAATCAAGAAGTGAAACTTAGATAGAATTTACGAACGAGAAGAGAAAGAAAACTAAAATATAATAAAAAATTAACCTGATCTATGATTTAAAATTGAAATCTAATGTTCTAGGATGAAAGATTAAGAATGACAAACATAAATATAAATCAAGATAGCGCTCGAAATGATCAAATTGATTGCCAGATCAAAGGCTTTTCATTCTGACATTTTGAAGACGATCGTTGTCATTCAAGAAGCAAATTCTCCCTATTCTCCCCACGAAATCTCACTTTCAAATACTCTGTAGACGCAGAAATTGATCTAGAAGACGAAGAAAGCAAAAGATTTAGGGATTGAGATGTCTAAACAGTTTGATTTCTTGAAACACCCTTGAATGGTCTATATTGTCGAAGAACATGTGTATTTATAGGCAGATTTGGGCTTGGCAGTTGGAATTGGCTCTTCATCTTCAATCAACGGCTCAAATGAAATGCTTGGATGAGAATTAGTTTTGTTAATTCATGTCCGTTCGATCAAAGATGGAGCGCTCAGATTTTGTCACATCGCGCTTGAAGAAGAATTGTTGCGTGATCGCGTTTGTCCGATCGAGAATCGACTTCTGAGATGTCGCCACACGTCCATCGGAGTCCATCAGACGTATTTAATATGAGCAATTATAACTCTTCAGATCAACGGCTGAAATTAAAACATTTTAAAATTAATCTTTGTCCAATGAAAATCCGCCGCGTACCCCTTCACTTAAGTGAAGCTCGACAATCGCGATTTATTACCGAGGTCGCACACTCCACATTTTGCCACATCACCTGCGCATAAACATAGAAAAAAATAATCCCACATAATAAAAATCAAACTGAATTGTCGAGTATATAATATGTGATAGATTAGTGAGTTAGAAAAAAATCTTGAAAAGGATGCTTTATCTCACTAATCACTCACATGCACACATACGTACACACGCACGCATATGCAAACACACGTGTACACACACACACACACATGCACGTGCATACGTGTGCGCCACGTGACACGTACATACGCTGCCACATGGCGATGTATTTTTTTCCCGTGCTACGTTGGCTGCCATGTTAGCACGCGATAATTTTTTTATTCATTTTAATTTAAAATAAATTTAATTAAATTCATTAAAAAATCAGAAAAATTCTAGAAAAATCCCTAAAAATTATAAAATTCATATCTTTCAAAATATAACTCAAAATTAATCCAAATTGGTTTTGTTTTGATCAGAAATCAAATAATTTATCATTCTTAAAATTCTCATTTATGGCCATTTTGAGCCCAAAACCTTATGAAAGGGGTCCTCTCCCCCATTTTCTCAAATGAACATATTAGGCCTTGTTCTAGGTCAAAATTGTTTCTTTCACTCAATTTATGTTAGTTATACATTTCTTTCATGATTTTGTGCGAGATTTTGTGAAATTATCATGAGTTGCCCTTGAAATGCATGAGAAGTTCATGCTTGAACACCAACACTCATCTTGAAGAATTATTATCTACAGTCTTTTATCTTGTGAAATAGGATCATCTCCAGCTGACAACTGGTTTGATTTCTTGGATTCCTCTTTTCTTACTCTTTCTAACTAATTTTTTTACCTTTATTTTCTCATCTATTTTCATCCTCAAATTTAACTAAATACGATTATTTTTTTGTCTCTCGTTGTCATTAATCTAATTCCCAGTGGATTCGACCCATATTAACCACTTTCCTTGCTTTAATCATCTTTAGAGTGGATTTGGTTTTATTTTTTATGTGTACATGAGTGACTGAAAAAGTGCCTACATAACCGCGTGTAAATCATTTCATCAATGACATGGCAGCATTGAGATCATCGAATCAACAAGAATCAGTAGATTTAATCTAAACCCATCATTTTTCATGGTCAAGGTGGTTACTTGAGGCAGATAGTGAGCTAGCTTTCCTTATTTGTGGTGATTGAAGATGGTAACCTAGGTTTTGGTGAGATGGATAATTTGATCCATTGTGCGGGAGATAAGTGGGTCAAAAATGATTGAATATATCATTATAGAGAGGTATGTGCTATGATTATAAATGGTGAAGGTTAAATACGACTCTTCATTGATTGTTTGGCTCTTGTTAAATTGGTTAATCTGCTGGTATTTCAACAAATTCTTTCTCCACGTGTGCCTCCGGATGGGCATTTGAATCTACTCTCTTTCTCATCATTCAGTTTGGAGATGCATCCAAGAATTCGTAGGTCTTGAGTTCTGAAACACGTCCATGGAAAGAGCTAACAGCCCGGAAAGAAGAAAAATCGACCGCGGGGCACTCATAGTCAGTCGACGAAGCACTAAACGTCGTTGTCCATCTCGAGGATAGTGCTGAGGTTCATGGGGCTCATATAGTCGAGGGACCCGCTCAGGAACTGGCTCACGATGATCCGGCTCGCCTTCTCCGACGGATGGAAGGCGTCCCAGAAAGCGAAGGTATCCCTGTTCGTGCACACGCTCGACGCCACCGTACATAGCCCGATCCCGTTGTATGGCCCTTGCCCGCAGCATGCCACCTTCGACGTAATAAAACCTGCCCGGAGAAAAACGTAAATACAGGAAGACACGGCAGACAACAGAGAATCCACACGCTGAGAGCTTACCGTAACTCTGCGGACTGGAAATGAAGTCCATGTGCATGGTGAAGGCGTTGGCAGCGATGAAGACGTCGGCGCGGAGCTCGTGGTTGAGGTCTTTAATGAGCTGCGCCAGCTGAGGATTGAAGAGCGCCGCCGCTCTCTGCAGCTCGGGCACGCAGTTGCCGTCTCGGCTTCTCAGCGCGAGTTCCGCCGGCACGCACCCCAGCGGCCCCGTTCCGGTCACCAGCACCCTCCTCGCACCAAGCTCGTGCAATCTCTGCACCATCGCCCCAAACGTGAACCTCTCTCTTCATTCTCTCTCTACGAGGATAAGGCAGAGTGGTCATACGCGGAGGACTTTCCGGTACTCGGAAATGAGGAAGGAGATGTAGTCGGGGAGGGTGAACTGGCGAGATCGAGGGGAGAAGGGGACGAGGAAGTAGTTGTTGACGAAGTCGTTGCCGCCGAGAGTGATGAGAACCAGCGCCTTGTTGACTAGTCGACGTGCCTGGGTGGGCCCGATGAGGGAGCTCAGTCGTTCTTGGTACTCTTCAAAGTACTGTAGCTGACGGGGAATGCGAATGATGTTCACCTACGCAGACGGGTCGCGAGATGGTCACAGAGATAATCTTTCTCGGGGTTTTAGGGCTTTCACTTACGAACTGGAGGCCAGTGTCGTTGAGGATGCCGATGCCGGCGGAGGCGAAGTTGGCTCCCACGAGCAATTTCTCACCGGTCAGCTCCGGGCTTAGGTACGGAAGCGTGGGTTCTGCTCCCATCTTCTCGCCTACAGATAGAAAGATAGATCTTGTTATGAGAGTTTGAGAGAGAGAGAGGCGTATGGGAGTGTAGAAAGTGAGGTAGAGAGAAATGGATCGATAGATACGGGTTTAGAGAAATAGAGATGCATAGATAGATACGAGTGTAAAGAATGAGAGATGCATGGATAGAAATGGGAGTAAAGAAAGAGAGATCGCATAGATAGATGAGGACGATGGAGAGAAAAAGAGATGAATGCAAAGATATGTGTGTAGAGAGGGATGCATAGACAGATGCGTGAAGGGAGAGAAAGATGAATGGATATGGATGTAGAGAGATAGTGACATAGATGGATCATAGCTATGCGCGTCTGGAGAGCGATATAGATAGCCTGATATGAACTTCATGTATGTGTAGAGAGAGAGAGGCGCATAGAAAGATATGGATTTCATTTTGCTCTCTGCTTACTGATGATGTCGGGGATGTGGAGGCCATTGGAGAAGCGTCCAGTGGGTCGGTGAGTGGGGAAGTCGATGCCGTAAGGAGGAGAGTCAGCGCGAGCTGTAGTGGCCAAGTAGTTGTTGTTGCCGTTATCGACCAAAGAGTCGCCAAAAACGAAGAAAGCCCGAGCAGCCTCACATAGATCCGCCCCCGCCGCCGCCGCCAGCAGAGCAGCTAGCAACACCGCGGCCTTTGCACCCATCGAATTGATGAGAGAGAAAGATTGAGATATACAGATACCCTGGTTGTGAATTGTAAGATGAGCTTTCTCCGGCTTCTTGTAGAAGGCTCGGAGAAGAAGAGGGACCACAAGAGGAAGGTGGTGCAAGCTGGGAAGCAGAAGCTGTGGCGGTGGTGGTCATGATTCCTGCGAGAGTATCCCCATTTACGCTGCACCAGATCAGATGACTAAAACCCCAAAAACCCCAACCGGTTCTTTATGACTGTCAGGGGAGCGGGCTAGATAAGGTCACCCGCCATGTGATTCTCGTTAATTTGGGGAGGTGCGGCAGCAGAAACCACCTCTCATTCAGAGGGGGAAACCCCTGAGTAAGCCAAGGGTTTTCACCCCCCTTGACTCCACCGCCCACGACCCAGATTAGGGTTTTCCCGCTTGTTCTCCGCCAAACTCCACTTGTCCTCGAGTTGGCTGTTGAATTCGTGGAAGTTCTAGGAGTAGTTGCAGTCTTATATAGTAAACACCAAATCTGTTCGGGACAGACCAGGCAAAGAGGGAAGAACAAGGGAGAAATAGTGGAAGGAATTAAAGCGTGACTAAACGCCCAATGCAAGAGAATGAGCAAGTCGAGCTAGAACTTGTTCAAATCTCTACAAGAGTGTTGATCATCGTCCATAATGGTCCTCCATATTTCCCACTGTTAGTATCAATAGACGAGTAGCTCCGGACTTAGCTTGAATGTATGGTATAGGATTGAGATGCTTAGGTGGGACAACACGAGGATCAATTGATTGATTTTTTAAAGAAAAAAAGGGATTGATTTCATAGTTTTGAAAATTCAACTCTCTATGTTTGATCCAGTAATGACATTTTGAATGCATTGGTATGAATCTTGGCACCCACGATAGATAGATATATGATCAGATTGCGTTCACCCTTGTTGAGACCATTCAATAGATATGCGCATATCTTCATTTACATGGTTTCAAACATCCTTTTCCACTGATATTTTTGCATTTAGTCAACATTCACCCATAGATCTATCTCTCAAGGGACAAATCATTTGTAAAGGAATGGTCAAAACAAAGAAAACTCAAGGGTAAAATAAACGTTTTGAATAATGAAAATCATATCAAAGATAGATGGATTGATTTTTAAATACAACAATGATTCACACTTGCATGCCTGCATGAATGTGGAGTCTATCATGACTATTTTATTCATGTTGAGAACATTAAACTGATATTCATGACCAATAACTCAATTAGTGGCTGATTAATGATCTTTGGGTGAAATTAAGCTCACGCAAAAATATTTATAATTTCCCTCACTTCTCTTCCCTAACTCTGCCCAAAAGGTTTCACCTTGGTGTTGCCGTGTGGCGTACCAACATTAACTCACTGTATTGCTAAGAGACTAAGAATGAGCAAAGCAAAGTTGTTAATGATGAATTTATGTACATCCGTGCCTTGAAATGCTCTCATTTACTTTCATATGAATGAATGTAATTTATAGAACTTATCCTCATGTTATGCATCACTACACTTTCGAAAGGTTTTTTATTTCACTAATCCTACTTGACCTCGTTAAATTCAAATGATAAACTTTAAATATCTCTTGAAGTTTTAATTAATGCAAGGACTTAGATATTATGCACACGTTGATAATTGCTAATGCTTTTATGCCGTTATCGCCCATCAAACGGGTTAAATTGATTTGTGATTAATTAAATAATATTATATATTGGGTCGTTTACTTAGGCTAGTCAGTAAACAGCTATTGGGCCTATAGAGTTTTTTTAATTAGACATGCCCTTTGTATTGGTTGTAAGTGGCCGACATGCCAATCACACTTTACATTACTCCATATTTTATTATAAACCTTATCTTCATTGTTATATAATGAAGTCAAGAGATATGTGCATTGATAACTAAATTAAGATGAGATCATCATATGGTGATTACTTATCTATAAAAAAAAATTCTAAAAATTCACACTCATAGGGTATCCAAAAGGTTACCAAGTATTTCGAAATAACAGTAAATTTATGCTCATGCTCGTACTATGAAGATGATCGATCCCATGATTGTTTGTATGGAGACATTCAATTGGGCCATTGGGATCCCTTGATATGAATCTTTTGATGGTATTGTAATAAACTATCTATTAGGTTTATTCATGTTATAGTTGTATAGAAGGTCTTTAAATATAAGATACTAAAGATATCTTGTGGAGGGACGCCTATGTTTTGACTTTGACCTACAAATATTTGACTACATAACTGTAAATAGTCAAAGCTTCAATAGAATCATATCTCTATAAAGGTGATTATTTGGTTAAGATGAGCTCTCTTACCCTTGGTACTTGGAGGAGAATCATTAAAGTCCTTGGACAAGGCAAAAAGTGAAATATTCGAAGAAGAGTTTTTTTTTAATGATTTACAAATTGCACTAGTTTCAATTAGAATGATGGATTAACCATTTTATAAGCATAAATGTATCATGTTTATTGATGAATTTACACGTTCATACATTATGTATTTATATGTATGGATGGATGATAAATGATGCATGCATGTATAATGTACAGTGTATCTATATATGTATGATGCAAGTTGCATGTATGCATGGTTGCATGGCTTGAATTTCCTATCATTTAAATGGAGCTCGTGCCATAATCCCTGGCACAGGCAATCATATGTATGTTAATCCCTCAGATCTGTCGTAATAACTCTCCATTGTTCAAATATCCGATTTGATTGTCATTTCATAACCCTTTTCAGGGGTTCAAAAAATAATGGGCCGTGAAAGATGCACTCTTTTTAACATAAATAATGGGCCTTGAGATGACCTAGCCATCATCTATGGTTGAGCCCAACAACTCCGGCGGAGCGAAATACAGTTTCAACAATTGGCTGTCCATTAGCCACGTTATCGATCCCCGGTTAATTTAAGCTGTCCTCCAAAACCCTAAACGCCTTAAAACCCAGAGACCCTTCTAGAGTGTTCTGTCAGAAATTGCACAAGCACTTCTGGAGCGTTCTCTCTCGCTCGGTGATCAGAGCTTGGAATTTCCTTCTTATTCTCTCCATAAGCCGCCATGTATCGTGCATTGGGTAGCCTTGCTTCCAGAGCCAGGTAAAGTTAAATGTAGTTCAAATTTTTGCTTATTTGGTAGCCTTGTTCAATTGTTATTTTTCATTATCTATATCTCCTCAAGCGTCTAGATCATAACCGCTTTGTATTTCGTCGTTTCTTCTGTTTGTTATTCTTCGTAGGACTGCTGGAAGCCGAGTTCAGCAGGTGAACCTCTCGGCATTTCTCTCTCCCTTCGGCTCATAAAAATGCTGTTTTTAGTGCTGTTTGGTTGGTGTAGACTTTAACTTGTAAGAATCCCTGTGTTTTGTTTCTTAGCGTATAGATTGGGAGCAGCCTGGTTTGGAGCAGAAACTATGCTGCAAAGGACATCAGATTTGGGCTCGAGGCTCGTGCCTTGATGCTGAAGGGAGTAGAAGAGCTCGCTGATGCTGTGAAAGTGACAATGGGTCCCAAGGTTTCTTTTTGTGTTACTGACGAACTGATACTTATGAACACAGCTATTATGATGGTTAGGAAGTTGTTACATTGAAATTGCCCAAGGAAGGGTCTTTGGATAAAGGGAAATTCCTCGTTTTTACTCTTGCTTCTGTGATTTATAGGGTCGTAATGTGGTGATAGAACAGAGTTTTGGTGCCCCCAAAGTGACAAAGGATGGAGTGACCGTTGCCAAGAGCATCGAATTTAAAGATCGTATAAAAAACATGGGTGCCAGCCTCGTGAAGCAGGTTGCTAATGCTACTAATGATGTCGCAGGCGATGGTATGTTCATATGTGTTCATTTGCATCTTGTTATTTACGATGCTGTTGTTCTACAATAAACCATATTGTGAAAGATGATTTTATTTGTGTGGGTGGTGTATGTAGGTACCACTTGTGCCACCATCCTTACTCGGGCTATCTTCGCGGAAGGGTGCAAGTCAGTGGCCGCTGGAATGAATGCGATGGATCTTCGGCGTGGAATCTCAATGGCTGTTGATGCAGTCATCACGAACTTGAAGAGCAGAGCTCGAATGATTAGCACGTCTGAGGAGATTGCGCAGGTTATTATTTGCTTCATATTGGTATGTTTTTATTATTTCTAAAACACATTCAATGAAACAGGTTGGGACAATATCGGCTAATGGAGAGAGAGAAATTGGTGAGCTCATTGCTAAAGCCATGGAAAAAGTTGGAAAAGAAGGGGTTATCACTGTGGCAGTAAGTGTTTGATTTTAATGTGTCTTATGTTCCTATAATTTCATGATTGTTTGCATCAAACTCAGGATGGAAAGACTCTTGACAATGAATTGGAAGTAGTCGAGGGAATGAAACTAGACCGAGGTTTTGTATCTCCATACTTCATCACTGATCCAAAGAACCAGAAATGTGTGAGTAATTCTCTTGATCTCATAGACAATACCTTTGATTATATGGTCAAAGGATTCTCTTTTTCCTGTTTAGGAACTGGAGGATCCACTTATTTTGATACATGAGAAAAAGATTTCTAGCATCAATGCAGTTGTGAAGGTCTTAGAGTTGGCCCTAAAGGTAAAATTTAATTTTCCGTCTGATTAATTCCTTCTGTGGTGTGCATGGTTAAGTGATTAATAGTTTATCTTTCATGCTTTAGAAACAAAGACCTCTGTTGATTGTTGCTGAGGATGTGGAGAGCGATGCTCTAGCTACTTTGATTCTTAACAAGCTGCGAGCTGGGATTAAGGTTGACGCTGCTTCACGTTTCATTAATTGTTTTTTTAGTTTATTATTCATTTATTTACGATGGCATATTTACATAGGTTTGCGTCATTAAAGCACCTGGTTTTGGAGAGAACAGAAAGTCAAGTCTTCAGGATCTTGCTGTTCTCACTGGAGGAGACGTGGGTTTTCTAAAAATATTCTATAATTATTTTTACTTTTCTGTGATGGTATTTCTTTTCTTACTGATTGCCTGATTGGAAATTTTCATAATATTCAGGTTATCACTGAAGAGCTTGGTATGAATCTTGAGAAGGTTGAACTGGGAATGCTTGGTACATGCAGAAAGGCAAGTTTCTCTCTTCTGTTTTCTGGATGCAATTTTGATGCTGTTTATGGAAGTTTTAACTGTTATAGAAATTATTTCACTCAGGTCACTGTCTCTAAAGATGATACAGTTGTTCTGGATGGCGCTGGTGACAAGAAAGCTATTGAAGAGAGATGTGAACTTGTACGTTGTCTCTTTCTATGCTCAATCTTGTTGATCTTCTCAATACTGTTATAAAATGGAGGGCACTCTAAGGGCTTTGTGGGCACAGATGTGGGTGGGATTGGGGAGGCCTTCCAAGAAATGTAGGCATGTGCATGGTACATTACTCGTCATGGTGGATATTGGCTTGTCAACCACGCCTCTTTCACTTCTTTTTCTCTCGTGTCCTCTCTGCATCTCAGACTCTCTCCCTCTCTTTCCCTGTATCTTATCTTTCATCTTCTTATCTCTCTTCTTTCTGTGCATGCTCTTTCTCCCTCTCTATCTCTGCAGCTTTCATGTGATGGTAGAGTAGAGGCAGTTGTGATTCCTCCCTCCATCTCCCTTCATCTCTCTTTCGTAGACTCTCTCCGGTCTCCTTGAAATATTTTCAGAAAATGAATTTCCAATTCTGAGCTGTTAGATTTTATCCAACAGCTGAGAATTGTCAGCATTGTGCATGCCATCATGTGTAGTGAATGACGCCGATTGTGGTGGATCAATAGATCGTGTTGCAAAGTGTAGTTGTTTGTTTTAATATTTTTGTTTTTTCCAGTGCTGTTAAGCTGCGATGTAACCTCAATCAATCTTTGATTCATGGCAGCTTAGATCTTCCATTGAGCTCAGTACATCAGACTATGACAAAGAGAAGCTTCAAGAGAGATTGGCGAAGCTCTCTGGTGGTGTTGCCGTGCTGAAGGTAGTAATCTATGAAATTATTATGGACTTGGTTGTTTAGTTACCGTCAAAACTTGGGATTTGATAATATAAAATGCCAGATTGGAGGAGCCAGTGAGGCTGAAGTGGGAGAGAAAAAAGACCGAGTGAATGACGCCCTAAATGCTACGAAGGCAGCAGTGGAAGAGGGTATCGTCCCAGGTGAAAATACTACTTCGTCTGGCTAAATTTCATATTTTTTTATCACCATCTGTCTATAAGCTAACCAGTAAGATGTCATTAGGCGGTGGTGTTGCACTCTTGTATGCATCTCAGGAGCTTGACAAGCTGAAAACCGCTAACTTTGACCAGAAAATTGGAGTTCAAATCATCCAAAATGCTCTGAAGGTTGACAACCACTTTATTACCCAAGAGATGTCCGACCTGTGAATGAATGGCTGACACATATGCTCTCACAATACAGATGCCTGTCCACATAATTGCCTCCAATGCTGGAGTCGAAGGAGCTGTGATCGTGGGCAAGCTTCTGGAGCAGGGTAATTCTGACATCGGATATGATGCGGCCAAGGGTACTTTTCTAAGTCATCATTAGTCAACTACAACTTGAAATCTCTCTTGATTTTTACCTAATTTTTTTTGTTCAGGTGAATACGTCGACATGGTAAAGGCTGGCATCGTTGACCCATTGAAAGTCATCAGGACTGCCTTGGTGGATGCTGCTAGGTAAACAATACCCTAATTTATAAACCCATTGAAAGTCATCAGGATTCTCTCCCTTTTTTTCTCTTTTCTTTTTCTAAGCCTCTCCCGTTGTTGGCTGTTGCAGCGTTTCGTCATTAATGACGACAACAGAGGCTGTGGTCGTGGAGCTGCCCAAGGAAGAGAAGGATGCTCCTGCGATGGGCGGCGGCATGGGCGGAATGGATTACTAAAATATAAAGATCAATGGTACTCAGATATTTTCGCAGACGTCAAGAGTACTCAGATATTTTTGGTTTTTTTTCACCGAGGTCAAATTTTGATACTATACCAAGTGAAAACTCTACATTGATTCACCTACACATATTTTCTAACCCACCATCCACCCGCCCACTGTCTTCTGCAAAGGTCAACGATGGACTTTTGTTAGCGAGAGAGAGAGATGCCAGTTTTCTTGCAGGAACACCTGACGATCCATGTTTATCATTAACTATAAATATTCAGCCGTGTTCATGGAAGAGATAAATTGTCAGAGGTGGAGACGGTGTCACTGGCTTGTTTGGCTGCGAGGATCTGGTCCAGGGTTTCTGCGGAGACTGTTATACCCGTGGTCTCCATGTCCGCCACAATTGCTACGGCTGCGTCATGCTCTCCCAGATCAAGGCACAGGCTGATCACCTCATCGTACAGTGGACTGTCACCATGAAAACCCGACTCAGGCATCCATGCATGCATTCTTGTGGACTAATGTTTACAGTGCTTCAGAATACATGCATGCATGCATTCTGATAAATGATGGTTTTATGTATGATGGATGCAAAATGAAACACCCGTGATTAAAGATAGACGGATGGTACTGGAAATATACCTTCCAAAGAGATAGCCGAGGCTGTGTGTCTTCTGCAAGATGCCCAGGAGGGCAGAGGGGGCAGGTGCTCTGATGGCAGCCCGGAGTATCATGGCACAGTCCCCCATCGTCGGTGTCCCGCCCAGTTCCACCACCTGGGATGATACATCATCATCAAATAAAGGACTATCATTAATGTAAGCGATGATTGCACAAATACTTGGCAACTGAGATCACAAGAAATACACCACTACTGATGAGAAGATGAAATACAGTGATGTGAGATTGAGAGAGATAGGTAAACAGCTTGATAGATAGAGAGCTGTGGATCCGCAATAAACACCAAGTACAATTCAAATTCAATAAATTCAAATCTGAGCAAATAGACATACCTTGTCCAGTATCTTTACAGCCAAATCCACCTCCCATTCTTGTGACCATTTCTGTGGGACCCGCTGTTTCAACTCCCTCTCCCAGGTCCAACTCCAAGCGTCTGCAATGGTGTACATATCTTTCACATCAAAAACTCTTCTGTGTCTCATCTCCTTGAATGCTGCATGCACATCCTCGGGAAACCAATCGTCATCATCATCGTCCTGCATTTCTTACATCAGTTATGTTTTTTGGGCAACAAAGACCATGTTATTAATAATTAGATTAAAATTAACGATTAATGAAGTGACAAACATTTCTTTACAATAAACAAACATATAAGCATTACATGCAGGGTCTATATCATGTATATATTTCTTGTACTACTGATAATGAAGAATTTCGTTTTTCAAAATTAGAAATCTGACAACAAGATCTTTAATTTTGAGGTAAAAGTTGACATCTTCATGACATAGAATTACACGGGAATACAGCATTCCCAAGGAAATAGTTTGCCAAAATAGTTGGAAGGAAAGACTTACTAGGCTCTGATACACCCTAGACGTACTAGGCTCTAGTCGTAGCAAGCAACGAGGAAATGCTTTCTTGAAAGATTATCAATAGAATCCAACAATTTACGATGAATTAAACCAGTAATTGGTTTGAATAGCAGACAATAGGCTCTCCTCAGCTGATGCCAACAAGCTCCTCACGATCAGTTCGAGAGTGATCCCAATCTCCCTTTCCAGAAACAAGTTCTAGATGATCCTCTTATTAGCCAGTGCCACCTAATTTATTGACGAGACTTGGCTTTCACTTTCCCGTCCAATCCAAGATTCAGTAAGAATCTTGGTCTTGCTTATATGTCACCTTATTCTGGTCAATGATTAACCTTTTCCTCTTATGGGTATATGTCCTCAAAGGAATTGTAGCAGTTCAAGAGTAACGTGATTGTAATTGACCGAATTGACCAAGATCAAGGATTCGATTGGTCAGTCAATCACCCCCAAGGGCCTTCAGATCAAGAGTGAATGGTGATGCACTCAATCACAAGGATAGGTTTTGAGCAACGAAGAACTAATGTAAGCGGCCAGATCTCTCTTCCGAATGATCTGATGGCTAAAAGTTGATGTCGCTGCTTGTTGAAGAAAAAGATAGAGAGAGGGTTCTTTTTTACGGAAGCCAATAATTTTTTTAGAAGAAAATAAATATTTTCCGACATTCAAAACGATCTGTCAGAGCCCAGGTTCTTGTGATGGCCAATAATCCCAAGCTGCCAGCCCCCTCCCTCTTCTGCTTGTTCCCAGGAGATGGACAATATTGTGTGATCACTCTGATCACCTCCATCGAGAGTCTGCCAGACAGCAGCTCGATGATGATTACGTGCTCTGGTGATTATGATTGTCATGACCATCTGCCACTCATGGCGACTGATCTAATCCCTAATCCTAAGACTTACCACTTTATTATTAAAAACAATTCAAGACAAACTACAAAAGTTAAATAAAATAGATTCATTTTCTAACCCCAAATGAAGCTTTGGTAATTTTTCCTTGAGATTTGTTTGTAGACGAAGGCACTTGTTCCGAATCTTTAAGCAACTGAACTCCAATCATTTGAAGTGGTTTTAATCTTTCAGTTTCCTTTTCCTTGACTGCAACGTCCACCTGATTTTCAGGCTGTTCAACCTCCTCCTCCTCCTCTGCTTCCTCATCCTCTGCTTCTTTTGGTGTATCCTCTGCCACATCAGCATCATCTAGTATATCAATGACTTCCGGATCTTCCGGCTCAGGAAGGTTTTGCTGTGCTTCATTTAGACCTTGTAGAAATCTGCTCCTCCAGAATTCCGTGTTCCCATCTTCCCACTTAATCCGTGAAATTAATTGGTCGAGTTCTTCATCAACCTACAGAAATTCATTCACTTAAGAAATTTAGAAGGATAGCAGTTGAAGGATCAGTAGATTTCCAGATTATAACCAAAAAATTAAAGGAGTTGGTCAGTTTAAGTGAAGAAGGAAATTTAAGTGGCATAGGAAATCATCAATAAAAAAAATTAATACCCGAGAAAACATATAAAAAAGAAACGCAAGAAACACTAATATTTCACAATAAAAATGAGTCACAAGTTTGAATTAGAAATTATTCAATAAGATTAAAAAATGATCACTGGATGAATTTTAGGATTTAGAAAGTTTACATCTTCCTCTTCCTCTTCAACAGGGGGGACCCACAGAGGGCGACCACGAGAGCGATTTATCCTTCGAGCCTTCTGCACTCTCTGGTAGAGAACTTGTCTAGTGCCATCAGTGGGAAGTCCCTGTGCCTCTAACTCTTCCTTCAACTCAGAGACAATCATCTTACTGGCAGCTTTAGGTTTCAGAGAGCTCTGTTCTGGCCCTTTAATTATCTTCTTCAACCTTTCTTCTACTCTAGTAAGATCATATTGGGACACATCACCCAGGACAGCTGGCCCTTCATTCTTCAGAATTCTGAGAAGCTTCTTGTGGTGCATTTTCCAGTCCTCAAGGCAACGTTGCTTGAATGAGGTTTCTATTGGGTTTGAATAAGCGAATCCTTGTGCATCTGGGTCCAAGGGAGCTTTCCCCCTTCGGGGAACCCATCTCATGCGTTGACCAGTTAGTCCACCTTCTTCAATGTACCTGGTCAATTATTAAGGCTTTCAGTTATGAACGAAGCATAGCTGATAATCCTTATGAAAAGAAAGACAATAATCATTAGAAAGAAGAATGTGCAAACCTAGCCACATAATCAATTTCAAAACCGAGATCTGCTTCTTCATGCAAAGGTTCTATCCAGGAACTAACTAGTGAACGGTACTTTTTGTTCAATATCATTGCACGCATTGGGATTGGCTGATTTTCTTTCGACATTGCTTCCAAGGCTTCAAGCAACTGAACCGGCCGACCTGATTATAAAGACTTTTTTAGAGGGAAACTATTTTAATTATGCAAAAAAGATCACAAGAACAGAGAAGTCTACAAACTAGCAATGTCTATATAAAGCCAATAAAGCCAGATACAGAGGCATTTTCCAAAAAACAAATTTATAAAAATGTTAAAGCCACCTTTGGATCATTATCAATTTTCATGGGAAGGAGCAAAGAGATGGTTGAGGATATATGTAGAGGCAGAGAGGGATGCAAACAGACAGATATACAGGGAGAGAAAGTTTGAGATAAACAGAATGAGAGATATAATGATACATAGTGAAAAAGGTAGACAAATGGAGCATAAATTGACAACATTAGAGAAGAGAATTACATCAAACCCTTCACTCAACCCCTTGTACCAGTTTCCATTATAAATCATCAACACTCCAAAGAGTCAAATGAATATTACATTCCTCGTGTAATTTTACATACCGGGAAGGTGTTCATCAGCCAAATATTACTCAAACTACAGAAATAAATGAAGAGAACTAGATTAAAAAAGACTTAGACACAAAACTACCTTCTCGGCACAATGCCCTAAGATACAGAGACAATGGATCCCCATATTTCCCCTCATTATGCAAAAGCTCTGCCCAGCCTTCAAAGGTTTTAAGAGCATGGAAATGTCGGATAGCTTCTCTCACAACACAATATTTTGTAAAACATTCTACCAAAAGCCTGCAAAAAAGAGATCTTTTAAAAGCTAAAAAAAACATTGGCAGAGAAAAAAAAAGTAGAATAATAGATAGAGGGAGGAAGAGAGGGAGCGACAAAGATAGGTCTAGAGGAGAGTAAAATATACAGATAAAATACATAACTGTTGAAGCAGATAAACAGATACATGCACACGGAGAAGACGTAGATAGTGAGAGTCAGATGAATAAAATAAATAATTGTGGAGCCGGGGTGAGGTAGATAAATAGTTTGACATAAATAAATAGAAATAGATAGATGGGGGGAGGGAGAGAGAGAGAATGAGGAGTCAGAGGGAGGTAGATAAATAGAGGAAGAGAGTGTGAATGCCAGAGTTAAAGAATATGAGAGAGTCAGAAAGAGAGAGAACGAGAAAGAGAAAGAGACAGAGGGAGTAGCAAGTGTGTCCGTGAGAGAGAGAGAGAGTATGCTGGCATCGTTTAAGAGTTAACTTCAACCACAATTTTTTCAGAGAACTGAAAAAATTTCATTCAGAATATAAATATAAAAGAGAAAATTTACCAAATATTTCTGCATTGAAATTTTCTTACGCATAAGTTTTTGCATTGGGCTGTACACGCTCGTGAGCTTCAACCATCATGCCGAGTACTTCAGCTACATCCTGAACTCTGGATATTGCAACCCAAAGACCAATAAAATATGTTACTTGTATTACCTTTGGAACATCACAAGAAAATAAATGAGCAAAATATAGGAAAGTGTGAGAAGATCAGTAGTGTGGAAGGCCAAAATCGAACAGAGTTGATGAAAAAGAGGAGTTCATGGCGGTCATAGTGAAGGGAGAATAGTGAATAGGAGGAACCAGAAGGGTGGACAAATAAGTTTGACAAACTCCAGTATTAGAAAAATCCCCAGGCCTTCATCTTGATTCTTCCAACCTCTGTTCTCGAACCCAACAATGCCTCCAGCAATTGGCTCACAAGGACCCATAGAACTCCATAAGTTTCACATTCACGTACAAATTGATACAAGAAGTACACTCTACTTCTAAGGTTTCTCATATGTTAGAAATTTGGTTAGAACATGGAGCCAGTTCTCATGAAAGTTGTTATCGAATTCATAAAAAGAAACGCCAAATTCTTGCATAAATTCATTAGATGACAATAAATTCAGGTAATTAGTAGCCATTTTGTTCGACTTTAAAAATCTATGTATAACATGCTTTTGAGTTTATTTCAGCAGAATCAATGATGGGTGGTCATTACTGTTGAGGAAATCATAACTGTCGTGATCATCTCTATTTTTAATCTGGCCTCATCAATTTTTCATGGTACTCCTGAATAGACAGTTAAATACACGCAAAGAATCAAAAAACATGATAAAGACAATAAAAGAGGACAAAAGGCCTCAAATCACAGCTGAAAGGAAAGTGACTCAAAATACAATTAACAGAGTCTGTCACGTAGTATCTCTATACCTGTCATAAGATTCAGCCCGAGTATACGCCTGAATGACCCAATTATATGTTTCTGTATTCGGTTTCATGAAATCTGCCAAAATACAAGATAAATCAGAGATAGATTAAATTTACTTTCTATAAAGAGGGTATTTGATATCATGTGTATTTATTGATTTCGTTTTGAAAAAAAGTCTAATCAGCAAATTAAGGCCATGGACAGTCTTGTTTCAAGAAATATGATAAAAAAGAATATGATACCAAACTCAAAAACGTGATGCCATACGTTTTGTTACATGAGCAGGAAAAAAGCACGATCTAGCCATATAAACCAAATTAAATATCATGTAAAAGCTGGTTCACACAATTATCTTTCACAGCAACTAAACTAAAAGGACTGTATTCCCATCCATCATTTTGGTCTGACATCCTTAAAAATGGAAGTCAAAGGTTAGGAGAGGTCATGTTCAGACTGTATACCATGATACTGATACAACCCCCTGCTGAGTGTACGTGCACTGTAAGAGGAAGCAGCAGGACGAGCCCACTGAAAGCCCAGACCAAGAAGGAGCCCAGATGAATTTGGACCCATTTTTTTTGGATACTCTTTCAGTATTCTGCATTTATGATTTTCAAGTCTAGGAAAATTTAGCAATTGTATTCAATTTTTCATTTCTGATTTATGCTGTATGATAATAAAGAACTCTATGCTGATTCGATATCTACCCTTGATTTGGACAACCCATTCATTGTTTTATACATAGAAGGATCTACATCTTCCATCCTTTTTTACCCCAAAATTTTATAGGAATAGTCTTCTGAGATATGGTATGTAAGCCTCTCGTGCAATAAAACTAATGCAGTAACATCTGCCAGATAATGTTGAAACTAAAAAAAAAACTTGTGATAAAACCAAACAAGCCAAAGATTGTTATGCCTTCATGAAAAAAATGCATGCTCACATACTTAGACACTCAAATATTTTCTTTAAATTCAGGACCCAGGGATATGTTCTTAAAAAAAAAATGGAATGGCTTGATTTAAAAAATAGAGCAAAAGCTGTGCATTAAGATGATGTTTTTGGGTCCAGCTTAAGGTGGGGTAGCCAAATTATTTTCGGTCCGGCTTCGGAGCGGGTGCCTCAGAAGCTGACAAGCCTCCGACTACATCTACTCTCTCAGAGATGGCGGATCCGGGCAGACCGGACCAGAGTGCGCAATGCCAGCCTTGCTCATATTCAAGCGCTTGACGCCATGGAGGATTCCCGACCATTGACAGCCTTTGAAACATGTGAGCGGAAGTAGTGCTGCGAAGATGTGGCGGAGGTGTCCATCAGATTTGAGATGGATTGGAGGCAGCGATCCCGACAGTTGTGGCTGTCAGCAGGAGATGCCAACACAATTTTTTCATCAAGCAGCAAATGGTCGACGACGAACTAACCGCATTGGCCGGATCTGACTGGGCGGGCGGTAATCAACGGCCAAGCAGCAGTCGGGCATGCATTAGCCAATCACTTCCGATCCTTTTTCCGGCGGGGACCACCCAACTCATGGCGATGGACAGGCACAGGGGCATCCACGCTTTCTCCAACACAACAGCAGCAGCTTTCGGGTCCCTTCCTTGTGGACGAAGTGAGGGAAGCGATATGTGGGTTGAATGCAGAAGGGGCTCCGGAGCTGGATGGGATCCTGATTTTCTTTTACAAAGACTGCTGGGCCCAGGTGGGGCGCAACGTCATGGAGCTTATGGAGGAGTTTCACGCTGGCACCTGCCAGATGGGTCGTATCAACTGGGCTTACATTACGTTGCTGCCCAAGGTCTCCGGAGCTGAGAGGGTGGGCGATTTCCGTCCTATCTCCTTATCCAATAGCATTTACTTGATCATTGCCAAGGTGCTAGCTAACCGTCTTAGAGGGCTCCTGGGGACCCTCATCAGCCCCCTCCAATCTGCCTTCATCTCGGGGAGGCAGATATCGGATAGTGTTGTTATCGCAGAGGAGATAATCGCTGATTGGAGAAGGTTGGGTACCGCTGGATTCGTATGGAAGGTGGAATTCGCCAAAGCATATGATTCCTCGGATTGGTTGGCGCTTCCTTTGAAATGTTCTTAAGCGCCGTGGATTTCCAGACGTATGGATCAAGTGGATGAAACAATGTGTATGTACTATGACGTTTGCGGTACTGGTCAACGGCAGGCCCCAAGGGGGGATGGATTCATCTGCAATGGGGCTTCAGACAGGGGTGTCCGCTCGCGCCCCTCTTATTCATACTGGCGGCCGATACTTTGGCCATCTGCACGGAGTAGCCATGTATTTGTGGATATCTTGCGGGATTCCAGACCACGGGCCGTCCGGGAGGCATTCCATTGCTACAGTACGCAGACGACACCACGTTCTTCTTGCGTGGGTCGACGGTCGCTGCGCGCCACGTATCCACTATGCTGGACATATTCTCGGACTTCTCGGGACTGCAGCTAAACAGGGGGAAGTCCTCGATTCTCGGTATTGGATTGTCTTTGGAGGAGTTAGACCTCGTATCTGCAGTACTGGCCACACCCGTCGCCTTGTTCCCCCTTCGATACCTTGGGCTTCCTCTGGCGGAGGGCAACTCCGTGCTTGCAATTGGCAGCTAGTAATGACGAAGATCGAGGCCCGCCTTGGGGGATGACAAGCTCGGCTTCTCTCCCGTGGTGGTCGTATGGTGATGTTGCAATCCGTTTTGGCAGCCATCCCCATATATTTTATGGCCATTTTCCGGATGTCGGATGGGGTGCGGCGCCAGATAGAGAGCATCATGCGATGCTTTTTTTGGCAAGGGATGCGATCATCAGAGACCGGGGGGTGGCCCTGGTTGCATGGAGGACAATCTGCCATCCAAGATCTCTCCGCGGACTCGGGATCCAACACTTTAGACACACCAATACGGCTCTCCTCTCCAAATGGGTGAGCCGTATCATGCAGCAATCCAGGGATCTGGCGGTGGTTGTCTTACGGGGATGCTATGGTGCATCGATCGATTGGGCACTATAGTCGACCTCTCGTCGAGGGGATTCGACCTTCATGTAGGGGTTGAGACCAGTCTTCACCTGCAAGCAATCACTATTTTAACCGCGCGTGGGTGACGGCGCCAATTTCAGCTTTTGGGAGGTCGACTGGTCTGGCCACGGGAGTTTTCGGGCCTGTTACCCGCGTCTCCATGCTTTAGCCCTCGAGCCCGAGGCCACGGTGCGGACGGTCTGGGACGCCGACTGGTTCCCCTTCCTGCCCAACACTTTATCGGACCAGCGATATGTGGACCTCATTGCCTTGTACACAGTTCTTGTCCCACATCAGTTGCCGGAGAGGGAAGCCGATGCCTAGGGTGTGGGGCAGGGGACGTTTCTCCGTTCGAGCAGTATACCGTCATTTTCAAGAATTGGAGAGCACTTCAGATTCGCCTATGCTTCTCAAATGTTGTCGTCTCTTCTGGAAATGTCGAATTCTGTTGAAGATCAAACTGTTCGGATGGTTGCTCATGCGTCGAGACTTGATGACGCGATCCCTTCGGCAAAGGTTTTACCCAAACGCACTAGTGGAGTGTCCTTTGTGCGCCGGAGTTGCCAAAGACTGCTCTCATCTTTTCTTCGAGTGTCAGTTCACCCAGGTGGCATGGCGAGCAGCACCTACGTTCGGGCTAGTCACGTCCTCAACCGACTCTTTCTGGCGATCCATCAGTCGGGGGCCATGTCGACGGGCATAGGAATGACAATCTATTTTCGCCACTTTTTGGTCTATTTGGCTTTACCGGAACGATGTTGTCTTCAGAGGCCGTCCCCCTTCAACACGACACAATTCAGCACGACTCAAGGGGGCTCACTCAATTCTGGCACCGAGGTGGTCTTAGCCTCTTGGGTTTTGGACCTCTATAATGGACTATTTATTCCTCGTCATTAAATTAATAACAACAGGGGGCACCACTTAGGGTGCCTCTAATGCATTTTTCAAAAAAAAAAAAGATGATGTTTTTGGGAAATCTAAATCGTTTAGATAAAGTCAAAACCTTCTCCCCCATATTCCATGTTTTCGAATGTTGTTAAAGCGATCTCTGGTATTCCACAAGTAGCCTGAAATATACAGCAAAACCTGTGCATCAGGCTGATAAAGCCATGAATTTACAATGATATAAATAAACAACGATGGAATTCAAATTTCTAGCAATTTTACAGAACATTTTGTTAAACTAATATTTCTAGTCTTTCTCCTCATCTACTCTATTTCCACATGTACAATTGGGCCATGTATTATAAATGGGCCCAATCCCTTTCTTTTAGCCGTTCCCCCTGAGTTAGCCGTTGGGGCAACGGTCATATATTTTAGCCGTTCCCCCTGAGTTAGCCGTTGGGGCAACGGTTATATGACCGTTGCCCCCAACGGCTATCTTGGGCAGGCCTTTGCCTATAAAGCAAGGTCTCCCCAACCCGATATTGTGTGTTGTCTTTCCCCATTTTCTTCCTTAATAGGGTTCAATAAAATCTCCTCAGTTTCTCATTTGTCTCCAAGGCCCCATTTGCCCTATCTGTTTCCAAAGTCAGAATTCTCTTCATTCTTTACACATTTCAATAATATTCAGATGGAATTCAAATTTTACTCTAGCATTTCAATAATATTCAGCAAGTTGCCATCTATAACCGAACAGAATCCCAGATGTCACAAATAATATAGTATGACTTAATAGTTTTCCCCCAGGGACACCTATATCCATGAGTCTGGAGGATCTTATGAACCGCGATTCCTTTCATCTTTTAACAAGAAATGAGCAGGAGATATTACCTGTACACTAAGAAGACAGTTAAAGTGAAAGGTGGTTGCCATTCTTCCAGCTGCCTCCATTTCGTACGCAATAGTCAAAGCATTTGAATGATCCCCAGCTTTACAGTCTTCTTCAATCAAGAGATCATACAATTGATCAGTTGCCCTCAATCCTCCTTCGGCTCCTTTTAGAAATACTTGATTGGCATCATCAAGATACTTGTTCTTTACGAGTTCCTCTGAATTAAAAGCACCAACGATATTTTCATTTGAATGAATTGATGAAGTAATTGTAATTTATAACAAAACTTTTTAGCAGAACTTCACACCAACGAGCACAAGCCAGGCTTGTCGAATGTCAAACTTCAACTTCTCCATTGCTGCGAGAATTTCCAAGCCTCTGGTCGCATAGCCCTTGGAACCAAACAATCGGATCAAAGCAATAAAGGTTTCATATGTAGGACGCATGCCTGCACTCAGCTCCCGTCTCAGCGACTGCATCTGCATTTAGGAATCCAGCGTGAGTATGCTCTGAAAGTAACGTGTAGGCAAATTAATGAAGCATTTCTTGCAACGCAATCAGACATCAACCTACAGTATGCACAGTGAGGCTCAACAAAAATAGTTTGAACTAAATAAATGTTTAAGTTTTTTAAACCATACGTCTACCAGTCTTATAATCACTCGTACTGTCAGCGTACGACCGAATGATCTTCAGATAACGGTGAATCTGTCAAGCGCGAATGTAATATGGAACGGGAGCAGAAATTAGGGAAAATTGGAGAAAACTCTGAAAGTGACACGAGCAAATAAAACTGAAGCACAACGTAAATTTCCAATAAATAGAAGAAATTACCGCTCCTTCGTGGTCACCGGATAGAGTCTGAGCGACAATGAGGCCGTGAAACGAGCGAGGCCCAGGGCTAAGCCCTGCGGCGATCATGTCATAAATGATCTCCGAGACGGCCGCCACGTCACCAGCTCGGGCGCTCGTCATCAGCTCCTCCATAAACGTGAATCTCAAGCTCTTCTCCAACACCGAAACCTGTGAGCTGGAGGTCGAAACAGAAGAAGAAGAAGAATACGAGGAGTTGTCTTCCTTCGTCTGCCTCTTTTTCCTCGTTTTCTTCTCCGGCGCGCCGATTGCCATGCTAGCGTGGGGCAACCGAATTCTGTGAGCCGCGGGAGGTACGACGTGGCGGGGGAATTCTGACGCGGTCGGTAGAGGAAGCGCCATTCTTCTGGGAAGAAAGCAGGGGAATAGAGGAAAGGATAAGGGAGGGGAGAGAGAGCAGCAGGGTTTGCTGGAGCTCAGAGGTTTAAGCACTTGAGCAACGGCTTCCCCAATTTTCGAGGTGCGTAGTGGTTTGCACACGCACGTAAGTTCCAGTTAGGAATTTGGTACACGGACCATTGTCTATAAGGATTCGCGCGAGGGACAGATAAGAAGAATTCGGGTCTCGGATTGAACTTCGATACGGAACTCGGTGCCATTCACTTAGTTGACCCAGAACGTCAAAGAATAGTGTACACGGACTCGCGAAAGGACAGAAGAGATGAAAACGGAAGATCTGGAACTTTGTGAAAAAACGCCCTGTTTCTTTCAGAATGACAACATAGCTCTCTCTCAGGGCTGCTGCAGGCTCTGATTTCCAACCGCATCCGAGAGCAACGCTGTGAGCTCCCCCTTGTGGTGGAGCTTCACGGTATCTGCACCAAATATAATAAAAATAAATTTCTGTCCCTATTTTAGTCAGAAAATAAAAAAATAAAATTTAAAACCTGTGCATCCGCCTATATGCTTGCCACCTGCTCACAAATTAGAAACCAAGGGAGGATCATCAGCGACTCTCTGTGGGGGCAGTTCTACTCTATCTTGCAAGGGATTATAATCTTCTACTAAATATAGAGCTCGGGAAATATAATTCAGATCTTCTTTTCAAACAAACATGTTCCATACCGATGAAAACGTTAGGCACAGTGAATTGACCAGTGAGCCTCTCCAAAACCTTCTGTAGTTGCGGCCCTTGGGGACCTGGAAAACAGCAAAAGACTGTAAGCTACAGCTTTACCGAGGACAATGGTATCATCTCCTTTCATTTATCATTTTACTTCAAAGCATGTCAATATCTCTTCAAACTTTAGAGAGAGAGGGGAGAGAGAGAGAGAGAGAGAGAGAGAGAGAGAGAGAGAGAGAGAGGGAGGGAGAGAGAGAGAGAGAGAGAGAGAGAGAGAGGGAGAGAGAGAGAGACCCACGATGAACCCATAAAGAGCGCCCTGCAATTCAAGGGCATACTTGAGGAGATATCTGCAATAGAGGGGATGACTTTTTACATAGCAGTAACACTCACACACACATATCAGCCCCTTTATTTTGGCTCACTAATCCTCTCATCCACGTAGCCAATCGATTCATATCCTCCCTAAACCTCTCGTCTTTCTCATCTGCCTTTAGTCTCTTCAATATCAAAATTTCTTCCCATGTCTCCATCCTCTATCTGCCTTGAGTTTTCTCAGGACTCCTTTGGTTGGGACAATTTGACTGCGTTATACAACTACGTTGATCATTTTTTGATAAAACAACTACGTTGATCATGATTCTATAAAGCTCTGGGAGGGCCGCATCAATATTTCAATAATTTGGGTATCACTTTCCATTCATATGAAATCGTTGATGCTCACACCGCAAAATGTATCAAAGCCATGATCATAGAGTTCAATTAAGGATTTTCCCCAAAAGAGCCATATACATGAACCATTTATCATTTTATTGTATTGGGAGACTTTTTGGATTCCATCCTTGAATCATCATGTAATGTAAAAGAACCTACAGTCAATTAAACTCGTCTCAGCTAACAAACAAGAAAATCAGAGGAAGCTTGTATTTTGTTGGCTGAGGAACACTTGGGAATAAAATTTTGAAAATGTCTGGAAAAATGTTCATTTAATAGCGCCAAGTAATTTACACGGTAGCCGCACTTAAATGGGTAGATATATACACGAATTCATTTGGCATATGTATTGATCGATAAAAAAACGAGGATTGATCTGCCAATCGACGTTTTCAAGGAGAAAAATATTTCTAACTCCAAAATAAGGCTTGATTCCAGAACTCCCCTAGTTCTTAATACATATAACAGACTTATCGAAGCAAAATCTGACAATGTTTGAGTATTTCACAGAGGAACATAAACTTTGGCGAGCATATCACACGAGCCGGGTGATAGGCGGCTCGTGTACAGAAATTAGAAATTAGAAAAGTCAAATTCAGTGGCAAATAGACGATCACAGTACAGAATACAAATTGATAAGCGGGAAAAAACTCCTCACCGAGTTCATCCAGTTCGATTACCACCGGTTCGACGCCGAGTCTCTTGAGCAAAGCCTTCACCTCCATCGAATACCTTCGAGATAGAATTATATCATCTAATAGTAAGGCACGGAATATATATTCCAAACTAAAATAGCTGAAATTAGGTAAATTGAGTTCATCATAAAACAGAACTTACGAACACCAGGTCTTGGAGTATACGACGACTGGATTGTCCGAGATCGTCTTCTTGACATTCTCCTCCATTCTGGATCCAAACGATGACGAGGAGGAAGACTCGGATCTGACGGCTATCGATATCACTCTTCGCCTTCCGAAGCTGCCGACACCTCCTAGGGAATGGAAACCGAGAGGAGCTGCGCGGAAAGCAAAGCCCGCTGCTCCTTTGTAGCAGATCATCTGATTCAGAACAGGCCGGAGAGCAGCCCGCGCCCCGGCTACGCTACTGAGACTCTCCGCCATTTTTCTCTCGACTCTTGAGTTCGCTTTTGCTGTGTTGCGGTTGAAGCTGCATATTCCGAACAAGCAGATTGAAGATGAACGCGGTAAACTGACTCGCGGGTCAGAATCCGTTATCGTGTTCGCCCATCTGTTTCGATGCTCGGAGGAAATCTTTAATTGCATGACGTGGCAGTATACCAATGGCTAAGCAAGAATAAGTTATTTAGTAACTACCAGCTCCGATACTGGTGGCTAACCGGCTATTCCAGTTACAGAATTGGATTCTCCCAGCTAGCAGCAGATCACAGATGATCTCTGTCAGCTGGCACGCAGACCAAGTTCTTCCATCTATGCGGAAAATAGTGACTGAGATTTCCGTGCTCTGACAAAGATCACCCGACAGTGGCTTATCCTCTCCAATGGGTAGAGACTCCCTAATGAATTTACGCACATCTGTTTTCACACCCGTGTCTGATACATATCGCCAGTTAAATAGACGTATTGATAACCGTCACAGAAAATTAAGGCGGTTATTCTAACACGACGTCACCCGCGCTGCCACTTCGTGATGAAACCCAACTGCTTCTCAAATAATGGCGTCCCATCATCGCCATAATTTTTATACCTTGTATTGTATTCATATCCATATCCTTTATATAAAGTCACCTAAATGGGATAGTGTAATAAATCCAACATTCTCCCACTTGACTTAATATAAAGTACTTCATTATGGATGTGTGGCGCGACCACAAATTAAATACAATCAATAACATCCATCAGTTCATAAAGATATTACTCATGAAACTAGTCATGGCGGTAATACACCATCATGGTACACGTTCCTTCCACGTACTAAGTAAATCACAATTGATATCAGAACCAATTTCTTTATGGTATAAAATTTGTGAATGGATACAAAGATGTCGTGACAATACATAAAATATTCATTCCCTTAATTCATCAATAGATAAAATTGTTCAAATAGAACGATGCAAGAGATCAATACACAAATGATATCACCATTAGTTCTAGTCCACAATATCAGTGAGATTACTTGCTAATCCCATCTTACTTACATGCCCACTATAAGTACCCGGTGGCAGTGCTTTTGTAAGAGGGTCAGCTAACATTTCTTCAATCCTGATGTGCTCAATAGATACTAATTGATCTTTAATTCTCTCCTTCACAATCAAGAATTTAACCTCCATGTGCTTACATGCACTTTAACTCTTGTTGTTGTTGGAGAACTTGACGGAAGCTTCATTATCACAATAAATCTTTAAGGGTTTCTTTATGGAGTCCACCACTCCTAGATGTGAAATGAAGTTCCTTATCCACACAGCTTGTGAGGTGGTATGGAAACAAGCTATGTACTCAGCCTCCATTGTTGATGCTGCAACTGTCTTCTGCTTTTTACTTGACCATGAGACAGCTCCACCAGCAAGCATGAAGATATAACCAGACGTAGAATTTCTTGAATCTAGACATCCAGCATAGTCTGAGTCAAAGAATCCAACGATCTCCAGTTGATTTGCTCGTCTATATGTGAGCATCAGATTTTTGGTCCCTTGTCAGTAACGTAAGACGTTCTTTGCTGCCTGCCAATGTGATAGACCTGGGTCACTCTGATATCTCCCGAGATATCCTGTGACAAAAGCTAAGTCGAAACGTGTACAATTTGGCGCATAGTTGAGAGATCCAACTACCGCGGCATATGGCTTTTCTTTCATGGTTAGCCTCTCAATATCCGAATGAGGACCTTCCAATTTTCTTAGTTTGTCACCCTTCACTATAGGGGCTTTACCAGTAACACAATTTTCCATTAGAAATCTCTGCAATACATTTGATATGTAAGACTTTTGAGATAATCCAAGTATTCCCAAAGTCCTATCTCTATGAATCTCTATTCCAATGACATAATGAGCTTCACCCATGTCTTTTCTATCAAAATTTTCAGAGAGTAAATCCTTTGTCCCCCTCAACAAGCTAAGATTTGTGCTTGCAAGTAGAATGTCATCCACATATAACACAAGTAATATCCATGCACTCCCACTCTTCTTGAGGTATATACATTGATCAACAATGTTTTCCTTAAACCCATACTTCATAATTACTTCATTAAATTTGAAGTACCATTGACGGGAGGCTTGCTTGAGTCCATAAATTGACCTTTTCAACTTGCAAACCATATGCTCTTTTCCCTTAATCTCAAAACCTTGAGGTCGTTGCATGTACACTTCCTCGTTTAACTCGCCATTTAGGAAGGCCGTTTTCACATCCATTTGATGTAGTTCTAAATCAAAATGAGCTACAAGGGCCATGACTATCCTAAGTGAATCCTTAGATGAGACAAGAGCATAAGTCTTGTAATAGTCAATACCCTCTCTTTGTGTGAAGCCCTTTGCAACTAATCTGGACTTATATCGTTCAATAGATCCATCAGGATTCAATTTGGTCTTGTATATCCATTTACAACCAATTGGTCTTTTTCCCTGAAGGTAATTCAACGATGTCCCAGACTTGGTTACGGTCCATAGAGACTAGCTCATCCTTCATGGCGTTTAACCAGTGGCTAGAGTCAACACAACTAATTGCTTGTGAAAAAGTTAATGGATCATTCGACCTTTGAATTAAGTCTTCACCAACAAGATACACATAATAGTCAGAAGAAATAGCTGGACGTCTTTCCCTAGATGATCTTCTTAGAGTACTTTTTTGACCTTCATGTGGGTCAATAAATTGATCCATCACAGGTTGTACGGTTGGTTGTTCCTGAGGATGTACATTTGATTGTTCTTGAGGCGGTACACTTTCCCTTTGAATGTTTCTCCTTAAGGGAACAGCTTGAGGTAAGTATATTTCAGTTTCTCTATGAGGATTATCATTTCCACCCTCGATATATTCTTGATGAGGGGTGATGATGTCCTCTTGAGACTTCTCAAAAACAAAATTCTTTATTGTACTCCCACTAATACAACCATCCTCTAAGAAAAGTGCACGGTCAGACTCAAAAATTCTCATTGAATGACTAGGACAATAAAATCTATGACCTCTCGACCTCTCTGGATAGCCAATGAAATATCCACCAACTGTTCTTGAATCCAGAGATCGCTCATGTGGGTTGTAAACTTTCACTTCAGCTGGGCATCCCCAAATGTGCATATATTTCAGAGATGGTTTCCTATTAGTCCATAACTCATATGGAGTTTTCTTTATGGATTTTGTAGGAACCTTATTTATTATATGCACAGCTATCTTTAAGGCTTCTCCCCACATTGAGTTCGGTAAGGTTGAGTGACTCATCATTGCTCGGACCATTTCCTTTAGTGTCATATTTCGTCTTTCGGCAACCCCATTCATATTGGGTTTACCTGGCATGGTGTATTGTGGTACTATGTCATGCTCCTTAAGAAATAGTGCAAAAGGTCCAGACATTTGTCCATTTTCAGTGTATCTTCCATAATATTCTCCACCTCTATCAGACCTGACTATCTTGATAGGTTTTCCTAATTATTTCTCTACCTCAGTCTTAAAATCCTTAAACTTCTTCAAAGATTCAGAATTCTCATGAATAAGATAGAGATACATATACCTCGAGTAGTCATCAATAAAGGTGATAAAATACCTTTGGCCAGTAAAGCATGGGTCAAAAGGTCCACATATATCTGTATGAATCAATTCTAAGATAGTTTGGGCTTTTACGGCTCTCTTCCCGAATGTGTTGGTTGTCTTTGCTTTTATGCAATCAACACAAGTGGATAAGTCAGTGAAATCCAAAGATCCCAAAAGACCTTCTCTCACTAGTCTTTCCACCCTCTTTTGGGATATATGTCCCAATCTCTTATGCCATAAAATCCATGAGTTAGTGCTGACTCTATTCTTTTTACTTGAATTAACATTTAATGAAAGATGCTCATTTGAAGAATATGTATTTAACCTAAATAATCCATCGAGTATGGCACTGCCAACGATAACTGTTCCATGCAACAAAGACATTCCAGATGCATTGAACACAACACTATAATTGTCTTTAACCAAACATGGCACATATATTAAATTTCTCTGAAATGACGGAATAAAAAACAGTTCTTCAAAATGAGCTCTTCCGATTCCAAAGCGATCCTTAAGTCCCCGACTGCCTTCACATGTGAACGTTGCCGGTTGCTGGAGACAACATAACGTTCACTCTCAGTCGGAAGTTGACTTGTCAAAAAGCCCTGCAAAGTGGTTGAAATGTGCACGGTGGCACCTGAGTCAATCCACCAGCTAGTATTAGGAACAAAAGCAAAATGTGATTCATTACAAATGACTAATGCTGATATACCTTTCTTCACAAACAATTCATTGCGTTTCACGCAGTCTCTCTTAAAATGCCCAGTTTTCTTGCAAAAAAAGCATTTGACCTTTTTGATGTCATTTTTCACACCAAGCTTTTTCCCCAAACGCGACGTGGACTTCTTCGATGAACTAGATCCAAATCCGTGAGTAGTCGTATTCACAGTGTTCATCTCTTTTGACTTTGCCCTCTGCCTATCCTCCTCTTGCACACATTTGGTCATCAGTTCACTTATTGACCAAATGTCCTTAAGTGAATTGTAGGATATCTTGAATTGCTCATATGAAGAAGGCAAAGTCTGCATAATAAAATGCACTAGGAAAGATTCAGGAATGATCATATCTAGCTCGTGAAGTTTTCCAGATATATCTCTCATGAACATTATGTGTTCACGAATGTTCCCTTTTCCATCATAGCGAGTGTTAGCGAAATTCTATATCAATGATCCTCCTTTAGCTTTGTCGGCACTAGCGAATTGTCCTTCCATTTGCATCAAATAGTCAGCAGCAAGTGTTTGGCCATTATAAGGACCTCTGAACTCTCTAGGTACATGTTGGATCATGTACTTCATCGCCAGTCTGTTTGATTTTTCCCATTGTACAAACTCTTCAACTTCAAAGTCTTTAGTTTCAGAAGTTGTCTAAGTGGGTTTGGGAATTCTAAAACACAAATCCAGGTCCATCACACCTAAATTAAATAGGACAGCTTCTTTCCAATCAAGAAAATTGTTCCCATTCAACATGGGAACCCCAATGGCATATTTCACACCTGAAAGTATTATTGCTCACAAGATTAATATCCTTAGCTAAGCAAATTATAACTCCACGTAGGCGGAAGAAAATAAAATGCAAATGCCAAGAAAATGAACCTGATTATGTGATCGTAAAATCGTATAAAGTGGTGTACCGTTGGGCACAAACAATTTTAAAGTCAAATACGAAAACATAAATATTTCCACCCATTTAGATAGAAGCATAGTGATCCCCACGTTGTTGAGTGATCACTAATCTCATTTACCTAAATGCAAAGCTTGAATGCCATTATTTATTCCTTCATGTATTTTAATTTGTGATCATTCTTACTTAGTGTCACAGAGGTGAGAAACCAAGTCGCCCCGATCAATAAACTAATTACGTGGTATTTTCCAAGCAATTATTTATAGAACCATAATGTCCATTAAATATAAATTGGATCAAAATGCACATAAATACTTAACAGAGGAATAATGTGCAAAACAAGAACTTAAATTTTCTAAAAATTAAGTTCACAATTTGATAAATGAAAAGACTTAATACTTAATCAGAAATTTCATTGTGAAATTCAGTAAAAATTATGAAATTGAATCATTTCATGGATTTAATAGGCCTTTTAAAGGAATTTAAAACCATTCAAAATGAATATAAAATCATTACTAATTATCCTTCTCTTAATGGGCCCTTGGAAATCCAAAATACATCTCTAATATAATCCGAAATGGATCCCTTTGTAAAGCATCCTAAATCTGGGCAATAATTGCCTAGATCTTAATGATTTTACGGAAATCATTGCAGTTAACCTGGTCTGATACCAACTGATGGACTCGGTACATACCTGATGTCGCCATCTATGCGGAAAATAGTGACTGAGATTTCGGTGCTCTGACAAAGATCATCCGACAGTGGCTTATCCTCTCCAATGGGTAGAGACTCCCTAATGAATTCACGCACATCTGTTTTCACACCCGTGTCTGATACATATCGCCAGTTAAATAACCGTCACAGAAAATTAAGGCGGTTATTCTATATATCATCTAACACGACGTTACCCGCGCTGCCACTTCGTGATGAAACCCAACTACTTGTTAAATAATGGCATCCCATCATCGCCATAATTTCTATACCCTGTATTGTATTCATATCCATATCCTTTATACAAAGTCACCTAAATGGGATAGTGTAATAAATCCAACAGGGAGTGATTGGATCAGTGGCGTGATCGGCCATCAGATCATGTTTTATGAATGGTAATTTTAAATAGGATAACGGATTTATAAGGGTAATTTTAGAAAAATATTATAAACTTGATCATTAAGTGGTAGCGATCGTCCACATGATCGATTACATTCCTTCAATCAATGATCAGCCAGTGTTCCCCCATGATCACGACAATCAGATCAAATCTTCACTCTCTAGTTAGGATATATTCCATGGTCGCTGTTGCATTTGCTACAGTTAAAAGAAAATTGACTTGCAGATCAATTTCCATATCTTGCTCCCTTCCTCCAATGTTCCACGTTGATGGAGGGAAGGCAACGGGCGGTCCCATTTCTGCTGGACGATTGGAATCGGACGTGGATGAGGGACTGAATGGGCCTGAGATAGGAAGCAAATGTGGAATGCTCTTCCCTTGATTCCTAGAAAAGAAAATTTCCCGGCTTTGTTCGTCCCATCGCAGCAGCAGCTGCTGCGGCATCGAGTTTTTCAAGTTTTATAACTAGCCCCAATCTCATGCAGTCTCTATTAGGATGGAGATAATCGGAGATCCTCTCACTTAGAAGACCAAATCTGATGGAGATCATCCGAAAGAGGGATTCGCATCAGTCTTTCTTGCCAGATTATATGGATTCCAGGTTGAGGAAAATGGTCGGATACAGCAAAGAGCTATGATATGATTCGATTATTTAAAAAGTTAAGATTGATATATTTTGAAATTATTCTTTGACTGGATATTTGTTTATCATCGTTGACTTGATATGGAGGCAAGCTGAATACGATGAGCTGCCAGTGCTCGCCGACTGAAGAGAGTAACCAGCTCAGAGAGGAGCTGGCCAGGGTACGACGGGAATGCGAGAAGCTGGCATCTGATAATGCGTCTCTTTCTGCAAGAAGTCTGTCTCTCCCTTGCCGTGGACTAAGCCTTGGGTCCTGAACTCCTTAGCTTGTTCGTACTCTTCAGCATTCACCCTCATTTCTCCATTATTTCCCAATTCTCTCTCTAAGCAGTGCCATTTTCCTAAGGGGTAATAGTCTGGAAACCCCCAATGTTTGGGTTTTGTCCTCTTTTCACCCCAATGTTTCGAAACAGCCGCCTCCACCCCAATGTTTGGGTTTTGTCCTCTTTTCACCCCGACGCTTCTATCGCGCAGAGCTGGCAGCGACGTGGAAGCCACATCGCTGCCATGTCAGCACAAGGCAAAACAAAAAATCATTATGGCAGGTAATTGCAACGCGTTCGCGTTTAGAGAGGTGGTCGGTGAGGAAATCCGAGGAGACTGGAGCAAACGGAACGGCCTGAACTACCTGCACGCCAAGTGGAAAGAAATCCGGCGGGGAGAGAGGATAGCGGAGGGGAGCGGCGGCCAGAGGGAGCGTGAAGAGGGTCGTCGAAAATTTCTGAAAATCACTCTCTATCTCTCTCTATTTCTCTCTCTCACGATCGCTCTATTTCTCTCTCACGCGATCTCTCTATTTCTCTCTCTTGCTTCCGATCGCTCTCCTCTCCTTCTCCCGCTTTCTCTTTGGTGGCGTACGACCCCCGTCGCCACCAAGGCATGACACTACGGCGCCGGAGGAGCCGACACCCGCGCGCGTCCAGCCCCCTCGACAGGCGAAGACGAAGGATGCCGAGTTTCACTACACCAAGTGAGGACCTCATCTCGCCATGACACACTTCACAGGGCTTGCGCGCGCGTGGAGTTACCTTTCTCGTCTTTTCTTTTATTATGAACTTTATTAGCCCGCACGTGTTTAAGCGGGCCTTTGCATCTCTTCTTCCTTCTCTTTTAGGCCGTTAGGTGGGTTCTCTCCGTTTCGGGATCCTATTCGTGAGGCCATTTTCCTTTGTGAACCTTTAAATTTCTATGAGTATGTTTTAGGTGTGGGTTGTGGGCCTCAAGTGGGCCCTTTCCTCTCTCGGCCCACTATGGGCTCTATAAGAGGGGAAGGGACCCCCCCACAAACCCTAGCCGTCATTTGAAGAAAAAAGGAGCATCCTTCATCTCAAGTGGCTGCTCAAGGAAGAGCAAGGAGGGAGACCAACCGCCGCCACCGCCGCCGCCACCGCCGCCGTACCTCTACGTGCCGCCGCCGTGTCCGCCGCCGAGGCCGCCGCCTCCCCCTGCCTTGCTCACTAGTTATCTTTGTGCAGCCTTCCAGCCGCCGCCGCCGTCGCCGCCGCCTCAGGCCGCCGCCACCGTCGCGCCGCCCAGATTGCCGCACCACCACCTCCATCTCCCCATCCTTCTATTTTCGCCAGTTCAGCCCCTCTCCTCTCTGCCTTCACCCCCACTCCTCATCCGAGCATATTCCCCCTCCTTCGCTCTTCCCACCTTCCCGATTTTTTCCCATCTTCTGCGCTCCCCACGCCCTCCCCACTTTCCGACTTTCCGGTCTTCTGCGTTCACCACGCCCTCCCCACTTTCCGATTTTTCCCATCATCGGCATTCACCTCGCCCTCCCGATATCCGACCTGATCCGTCGTTTCCGCGCACTGTCAACCACCCCGTCAGTCTCCATTGCTGACGGCACCTTCCCTCCATTCCCCTTGTCCCGATTCCGCAGACGTCATCTCTCTCTATTCCTGTCAAGCCCCGATCCGACCTCTCCATCGGGACACCACGAAATTTTCCGTTTGCAAACCCCTCCCCGACCGTTGGCCTTCCCCTTGGAAGAATTCTCCCCCCATCACCAACTCCCGCCCCTACGTCTTCCTTCTCCGTCTCCATCCGGGCTTAATCCCGATTTTCCCTCATTCTTGCCTCTCTTCCTTGCCATACCCTCCCCTCTTCCAAAACTCGATTCTGTGCCCCTGCTCTCCTCCACATTCCACGCTGCCTGCGTCATCTCCCCCTTACAATTACTGAACCCCCTCCAGGTTTCCCGTGAAACCACGAAACTGCCCCCCGAAACCCGCCCACTTCTGGAATCGTCTTCCGCGGAATCCTCAGCCAACTCCTCCGCCCGCCACACGCCGATTCCCGACCTCACATCCGCGCTGCATTCCTACCACCTGCGACGGCCACTTCCCCTCCCTCCTTTCCCCTCCGCTATTTCTCATCCCTCCTGCGTCACGCGTGTTCTCCGTCTACTGCACGGGTCCCGTTCCAGCCGGAAACTTCCACCTCCTTCATTCCATCGGGAGAACGAGACCCACCCTGCAAAACATCATTCCTCTATCTTCACTTCCGTACGTCACCAGCCCTACATTGTCGCTGACGAGGACCTGTCAACGTCATCCCACCAGCAAGCGCGCCCGTGCCCGACGCCCCCTTTCCGGGCCTTATTTATCCTCCCGCTCCCCCCTTGTCATCTCGTGGAAACGGCCGGCCAGCTCCCCAATTGATTCCGCTTCGCAGACCGTGATCTCTTCTGACGCGTCGACGCTGAGGAAACCTATGACTGCCATCCGTCCGCGCTACGTCCGATCTGCCTCCGCCGACACAACCGACCGGCTCGCGCTCGCAAGTTAGGCACACACTCCCCTTTCTTTTACGTCAAGTCTATATTTCCTTCAGTGTTTCCCGCACCGTCTCCTCCACCGTCGGGAATTAGTATAGGCGAGTGTTTAGACGACTTGATAGGGTCTTGCCATGGTCCAACCCCTCGGGTTGACGGTCGAGCTCCTCTCGACGACTCACGGCCCATCGTCTTCGAGGACCTGGATCGGAAGGTTTCCCGGGCGAACTCTACTCGGCACACCCCAGTGACTATGGAGGCGACGCCCGAGACGGCATTCTGCTTGGTTGCTTCATTAGTATATTTCATCATATTAGATCCCCCCTAGTCCAATCCTAGTATCGCGGAGTTAGACCGGTCTAGCACCCGGTTCTGCATCACTCTTCCTTTCTCTCTCTCCTTGCATCTCCTCGAGAAAAAATTGCTTCCGTCACGAGAGGTGCGAAAAGAGCCTCCTGCAATCCTCTCTCTTGTCTCTTGCTCCCTCTTTCTCCCTTTCTCTCTCTCTCTCTCTCTCTCTCTCTCTCTCCCTCCCCCTCTGCCGCGATCTCTTTCTCTACCTCTCCTCTCTCATTTTCTTTTATCTCCTTTCCTTCTTCCACCTCTCCTACACTCACTCGTGTGAGCGTGTAAGGGGAGGGAGGAACGAGGAAAATCCTCCTCTTCGGTGTGGGCACGCGAAGAGGAGGCAGAGAGTCTTTCTCTCCCGCGCGCACGCGTGCACGCATAAGGGAGAGGGTGAGATTTCTTCTCCCCTTCTCCTTCTCTCTCTCGACTTCTCTCACGCGTGTTCATGCATGTGTGAGGGGAGGAAATGGTTCCCCCCTCTCTCTTTCTTTCTCATCCTTCCTCCTCTCCCTTCCTTCTCCATTTTGCACCATCTCCCTTTTCTTCCGATTTTACAGCTCTCTCGTGCGTGAGCAGACAGAAGACAAAGATTCCCTTCTCCCCGCTCTCTGTTCCTTGCTCGAACTCACTTGAACTATCGTTATTTCAATTTAACGAAGCCGCTCCTCCATTGAGGATTTTCCTCCTTCCTCCCTCCCCTTACAAGCTCACACGAGTGAGTGTAGGAGAGGTGGAAGAAGGAAAGGAGATAAAAGAAAATGAGAGAGGAGAGGTAGAGAAAGAGATCGCGGCGAGAGGGGGAGAGAGAGAGAGAGAGAGAGAGAGAGAGAGAGAAAGGGAGAAAGAGGGAGCAAGAGACAAGAGAGAGGATTGCATGAGGCTCTTCTCGTGCCTCTCGTGACGGAAGCAATTTTTTCTCGAGGAGATGCAAGGAGAGAGAGAAAGGAAGAGAAAGCGGGAGAAGGAGAGGAGAGCGATCGGAAGCAAGAGAGAGAAATAGAGAGATCGCGTGAGAGAGAAATAGAGCGATCGTGAGAGAGAGAAATAGAGAGAGATAGAGAGTGATTTTCAGAAATTTTCGACGACCCTCTTCACGCTCCCTCTCGCCGCCGCTCCCCTCCACTATCCTCTCTCCCCGACGGATTTCTTTCCACTTGGCGTGCAGGTAGTTCAGGTCGTCCCGTTTTCTCCATTCTCCTCGGATTTCCTCACCGACCACCTCTCTAAACGCGAACGCGTTGCAATTACCTGCCATGATGATTTTTTGTTTTGCCCTGTGCTGACATGGCAGCGACGTGACTTCCACGTCGCTGCCAGCTCTGCGCGATAGAAGCGTCGGGGTGAAAAGAGGACAAACCCCAAACATTGGGGTGGAGGTGGCTGTTTCAAAACATTGGGGTGAAAAGAGGACAAAACCCAAACATTGGGGGTTTGCAAACTATTACCCCTTTTCCTAATATTTGTAAGGGTAAACATCTTATAGTGGCACGACCTTTCCTTTTAGGTCCAGATTGTGGCACGATCTTTTTTATGTCCAGTTTGTGGCACCACCTCAGCATTCCCGCTGAGGTGGACGGTTTTCTTATTCCGTCCCCCACGTGGCTGCCACGTTGTGTCCACATTTTCATTCTCTCTCTGTGCACTCTCTCTCTCTTCATTCTCTCTCTCTCCCTCTCTCTTCTCTTTCTTCTCTCCCCCCCAGCGACGGTCTCTCTCGCTGAAACAAGTTTTTTTCTTCGATGTTGGCTGCAGATCACCGCGCCGAGTCTCTCGCCTGCATAACGTGAACAATTCTCGGGCCGACCCCGTCTAAGGATTCAACCCCCCCGGTCTACGGAGAAGAATCCCTCTCCCGCCGCTCGCGTGCCGCGAGATGCGACGGAGGAGGCATCGTTGCTGGGAAGGAAGACCTGCCTGCAGCCATCGAGGAAGGGCCCTCGACGCCTACCTTCTCCCTCTCCACCCATCGCCCGTTCACGTCCGCGTGTGAAGCTCTGCCGAACCGACGAGGAACATGTCGTGACTCCCGTCCCCACTTGACGCCAAGACGCAATCTCGAGTGATCAAAATTTTCCGTCCCCACGAAGCTGCCAAACGCTTGTAAGAGCTCCACTGGGGAAGGGTTTCGCCGTCAGTATTCAAGACGTTTTTTTCTCCAGGAAGTTTACCGGCTTAGCTTCTTCATCGCAGTCGACTCCCTCGGCACAAGCGATCTTTGTCTGCCTCTCCTCTTCAGTATTCTCTGGGTTGAATAACCCGCGCGTCGATGTGAGAAAGAGAGAGAGAGGGGCGACGGTTCAAAATGTTCTTGAACACCTCATCTCCATCTCTCTCAAAGCTATCTTCCCCCAGTTTCAAAGTCGGCCTACCCTCTCCTCTCCTCCCCTCTCCTCTCCTCTCTTCGTCTTCCTTTGTTCTGTGAACTTTAGTATCCTCACATGGGATGTTACAAGCATTAAGTGGGATGTTACAATCCTCACATGGGAAAACCATGACTTGAATAGAATGATTCTTGTTCTATCTTCATTTTTCCTTCTTTTTTCTTTGAGTTTCTCACTATCTTTTGAAACCATTTCTTGCTCTTGAAACTCTTCTTGAAGCTTGAGGATCTATAGCTTTGTGGTCGCAATTTTCCAACATTTTATAACTTGGGAACTTGGGAACTTGGGAAATTAGTTGTATCACAGAAAAAGGAAATAATGAAATCATATCAAAGTATTTAGAAAATTAGCACTATTTTATCCTAAAAATGAATTAGTCTCTGTTTCATAAAGTAAATTAAATCAACATTGTTGACTTAATAAGTATATAATCCTTATCTATTTCCCAGAAATATATTTGTTCATCATGAACACTCTAGATTTAAAGTCTTTTCCAAGGACGACGCACATCCTAAGAAAATGCTTGTGCAAGGACCAAGAATCATCTACCCAAATGGATAGGTACTTAAGAGATTTCTCCATCACGATATCAAAGCACAAAAATACGAATAAATTGAAAACATAATTTCCGAATAGTCTGATTCATTTTCGTCGCTTAAAAAATCTACGACACGAAAAAATCTCTGGACGACGCACACTTTCAGAAAAACTTCAGCGGCAAAAAAACTGGAGATTCCACCACCAATGAACGGATCTTGCATGGCCATTCCCTGGACAGTAAATCCTCATGGCAAGAACCGGAAACTACGAGCTGTAAGGGTTATGGAAAACATACAAAATCCTAGCGGTGCATGCGATGCTCTGGTTGTAGGTGTCGCATGTGGTGATCTTCGAGCCCCGGCTCACTTTGCTCGTGAATGCGAAATTGTCCTCCAAATCAACCCATAGTCATCACCCTAACTCGTTCATCAGGCATCTAAAATAATAAATATTTAATAAGGACACCATAGCCGCCAGGGCAACGGGGGCACCGCTCAGGTCATGGACGCTGATGGACCAGCCCTTGCGCTCCTTTCCTGGACGCTGATGGCCCGGGAATCGTCCACGTTATGCAGGCGAGAGACTCGGCGCGGTGATCTGCAGCCAACATCGAAGAAAAAAACTTGTTTGAGCGAGAGAGACCGTCGCGAGAGACCGTTGCTGAGGGGGAGAGAAGAAAGAGAAGAGAGAGGGAGAGAGAGAGAATAAAGAGAGAGAGTGCATAGAGAGAGAGTGCATAGAGAGAGAATGAAAACGTGGACACAAAGTGTCAGTCACGTGGGGGACAGAATAAGAAAACCGTACACCTCAGCGGGAATGCTGACGTGGTGCCACAAACTGGACATAAAAAAGGTGGTGTCACAATCTGGACCTAAAAGGAAAGGTCGTGCCATTATAAGATGTTTACCCTATTTGTAATTTTGACCGGTCAACGGGGTGGGGGGGGGGGTTGACGAACTACGGGTGTTGGCCGCTTGACCAAGAAACGCCCTGACCGTGGCGTTGCCTGTTTTCTGTCATTCAGTATTTTTAGTATTTACACGCTCCGCGAGCGGTAAATCAGCGTCAACCTAGTTCTACTTCCACGTCGACAGATCCGTTCGCCGAACGCCTCTCTAAATTCATCGCTTCAGTATACCGTGAAATGAGCATTCGATTTTAGTGACGTGGATTTATATTATTGGCTGAGCATGATTTCCGTGTAGCGTGCAATTGACACTGACAAACTTGTTTCAGTCAATTGGTGTTTACGGATCTGTTTGATAGATCCGGTACTCTTGGTAGACTTGGGGAGCGTGAACTAGCTCTGCAGAGCAGGAGAAAGAAGTGAACACCCTTTGCCAACGAAGTTGCCAGCCATGGCTGTCCCAATGGAGGAGGCCATTGCGGCGTTGTCGACTTTTTCTCTCGAGGTAAGCGTCCAGCGAGCTCAAAGCATATCCAGTTATTAATCTTTGTCGTTCAATGATCTGTTTTGATTCGGCCTCTGTGTTGCTCTTCGGCTTGACTTCACATTTTTTTGTGCATTCTTGCGCGAATGCGTTTAGTGCATGTGCTGCGTGGCTGAATTCAATGATCGCCGGTTTAGGTTCAAGTCTTCCTTTGCCGATTGAAAAATAGCTTAAAACGTGAATTATTTGTTTGACCAGTTTAGTTAGGACTGGCTATCTTCAGATGAATCTAAAGGCTACGTCGCATATCATGAGCCATAAAATGTTCGCGGTGGGCTGCCGACATTGAGTTAAAACTCTTTTTTCCCATACAGTGAAAGAGAGGGCCCAACAGTCTCCTCAAGTTGGAGAGTAGATATCAAACATTCCTAGCTTGTAAGGCTGCTCAGACTCTTTTTGAGGATATCAGAGAGATTCCTGGAGAATGTGGCATGCTAAGTGTATTTAAGTCGTTTGGATCACCTTGTACTGCCTTATAGGCTCGTGGAATTTAAGATTGCTTGCTATATTGAACACAACAATTACTCATAGGAGGAGGTGCCTGAAATGTAATCTCCGTAAGTTTTGATATGTCCACATCATCTCACATTTAGCGGCAGCCACAGCACGAGACTAAGCATCAACAACTGGTGGGAAACCACATTCTGTTCTTGCTCCGCCATATGACAAGGTTTCCCGTAAAATGAAAGCCATAGCTGAAAGTGGATTTCTTGTTTCCTTTATCACCAGCATATCTGGAGTCAAAATAGGCTTCAACTCTAAGATGCTTACATAATTGATAAATAAGTCCTCATCGTGGAGCCCATTTTAGGAACGTTACTAACCTCAATGCTACCTACAAGATGCTGCTAAAAAAAATACTCTCTACTAGATTTTGTTGTTTGGTGTAAGCATGAGGTGAATGACTAAATCTATGGTTTAAGTAATATCAAGATGAGTAAAAACCAAATTGATTCACTTTCCAGTCAGTTGCCTGTACCGGCTGTGATGTTTGAGAATGAGACTTGTACTATCTTTAAAATTGGGCCACGAGTCAACCAGAGACTTGGTGTGAGCTTGCGTCCCAAAATTTTGGTCTCCTATAACATATACTGTTATGTATTTGCCCTAGGTCAATTCTACCCAACCATAAGGATATGTGAACTTGGTGCCCAAGAAGCTTCTCAATTTTCACGTCTTGAGTGACATAATGAGTGCACAATTCGACCTTGGTTTGTTAAATGCTGTCATGATCACTGACTGTGAGGAGAATATCATTGGTATAAATGACTAGAATAATGCTTGCATGAGTGTACTCACTGAGTAAATATGTCACATATACCACATGCATCGCCGATCACGGGTGATCGTTCTCTTTTTCTTAAATGAAAGAGATGGAGTTTGACAGATTACTGCGTCAACACCTTTTTCTGGATATCTGGCTTCCATCATTTGATAACCATAATGATATGATCCCCTTGGCCTGTCTAGGAAAGGAGGAAATTCGAGTAGATTGTCAAGGCCTAAGAATGGCCCATTAGCATGGAAGAAGGTAGAAAAAAAGGCTGGAGAGAGGAAACAAGGGTAGGAAGGAATTTTTTATGGTCAATAGCTTTAACCTCCTTTCTCCATGTAGCACCTATCCTAATATCACATATGTTAATTGATATTCATTGCCTCAGGTTTCTCTGTCTTGAATTTTAATCAATTGGAGTACATCCATTGGTGCTCCCCGTGGTTGTATCATGAGGGAATCGAGATACTCTGATAGATCCTGGGCTAGTGTGGAGAGATGCACAAATCTTGATGTGACTTTGCCTTGCATGGGTTGTTGTCCTAGACAGTCATTGTCCAACTTGGGAGCAGGAAGTATTAGAGAGGTAGGGCGGCAAGAGAGGAGCCACCTGCTACCGTGGAAAATAGGGCAAAACATCACTAGATTCATTCTAAGCTACCCGTTAAATAGGCTTACATGGTACAGCAAAATACAACAAACCCTCACTAAAGTAGGGACTTGCCCATTGACCCTGTCATCTAACAGTCTTGAATTGCTCCTTTGCTTGAGCTTTGAGGTCAACTCATTATTGATGACATCACTTATTGAAAGCATAATGATCTCAAAGCAAGGTCCCACTTTCTAACATCATGACAGCAATGAAGCAATGAGCAGCTTTTCTTCTACTGGCAACGATTGCTCCAAAAATAGGTCCAATAAAAGATGTTCCTTCATGTTGAAGAGGGGCATATCCACTCTTCTCCTTCCTTTCCTTCTCCCCTTCCTCCAGGCAGCAAATACTTGGGCACATATTCCTTCCAGGTTTTGGTTGGCCCCAAAAGTGATCTGGTTCACTTCCTCAGCTGGCAGACCCAAGTCAGCCTCTTGACAATTCATCTGGTGTCGTGATGGGTCAGACCCCAATAATATCTAATAAAAAATTTCAAAGCGTTTCATTTTTGGTTTTATCTGCACCAAAAAAGTTCTTGACCTACAGACTGTTTTTTGTGTGGCAAATATTTCTCAGGATGATCAGCCTGATATCCAAGGGCTTACTATTCTGCTCTCCAGTGAAAGAAGCGCAACTAGCAGTCCCATTGGTTAGTCCCTGTTGCTTTAAGGTTTAAAGCTATTTTATTGAACTTTGTGAGTAATACAATTCTCGTCCCCTTTCATTTGGTTAATTCTTGTCTACTGCAATTTTTGTATGATAGTTCAATGATTAATACACCTTTTAGGTGATTAACCATAGTTTGTCATTTGTACTAATCGATGTAAATGCTCTACAAAGTTCCTCAATATTTGGTGCCAGTTGAATAGGAAGGATGAGCCTTTGTGTAGCACAACAAAAAATGATGGATGAGGTTGAATTAATGTTGCAACCTGGTTGACTCATTTTCCAAGAACATAAATTCTTTTGCTGATATATACTGATGCAACATAGATCCTGGGTGTATTGTGTTGTAGCTATGAAGAGGAGAAAACAACTAAACCAGTGACGCTTGAATTCTGACCAAGAGAAAGTATGTGCAAGAAACAGAAATGACGTCTCCCATACTAGAAGCAGAGAGGAGGGAGGGGAACAGAGGATGGAATTGGCACTGAGAGGAGTAGAACTGGAGATAGTGGAAGATGAGAGAGAGAGAAAGAGACATTGGGGAAGTCTGAAATTTTGAATTTGGCATAATAGCACAAAATATGGATGATTGTGTTCAGTTTTTTAAATCACGATAAAGAGTTGTTTGGGTGTAGAAACATTTGTGAGATTATTAAATCTACAATACAATTCCACAAAATCACGTTTTGACCAATGTGCGATTGTGATTATTTACACCAGTTTCTGGAGTCTGTATTTTTTTCTTATTTATCCTTGCTTCTCATTTAAAGATACGTTTTCTGCAGAATATGGTGATGTATCTGCATACCGACTATCATTGGGAGAAGACACAAAGTCTATAAATCAGCTGGTGACATAATTTCCTCTTCTATTTAGCTAGTTTCTTTAAATTTCCGAATGTAGGCCATTATATTTCTCCATTGACTTGAATAGGTTGTAGGCTGCTTTGGTGTACCGCAATTAAATTAGTTTTTTTCTTCTAAAATCTTAGTAGGATAGTCCAGTTCATTGGCTTATCTATCTCTTTTAGCTGAATGAGTTTTGTAGTTTCAGCTTTTGACATGAAATGTTGCTCAGTCATCATCAAATTATCAGATTTGGTTGATGTTTGTTCTCTGAAACTACAAAAGAATCATAAAAAATGAGGATTGAATTTTGTCAAAAGGGGAATGCTTTTTTTTGTTATTTTTATCTTCGCCAACTCCTATTTCTAGCCTATCCTACAAATCTTTTTCTTGATTTCATAGCCTTTGCCCTTCTACTCCTTTGAATAAACTTTGGAATTGGTTAACCGATATCATTTCAAGCAAACTTTGAAAATTATGTAGTATTAGATTCTAAGTGTACTTTGATCATTTATTTGTCTAGGGTATTTTGGTTATTTTTCCTTACTTTTGGCTGTCCATAAAAGGCATGCTTCTCTTTAATGTAGGTGGCTAAGTTCATTCTAAACCTAAGGGGCCAAGGGTTCTTCCCTGAACCTCCTTCCTCTCCTAAGGCTCCTCTCATATTTCTGCCATATTTCTTCTTAGAACCTAATTTTGATTTTGATTTTTTAATTATGATGGGAGGACAAGATGTGAGATGGGGAAACACAGGCATCTACAGAAGGAGATCTGGGTGATTGTCATGGTGTCCTCATCCTCTTCATCACCCATCTACCTCCCTTCATCCCTGGTCTGGGCCTAGGGACCTATCGTTCTCCTTCTGAATGTTCAGAATAAAATATATGAGAATCAGAAAAACCAGTGTTACCTGAGCACAATGAATACATCAGGATTGACATAGACACTTCATTGTAGGTAAGATGTCAGATATAATTTGATCTCCATGGCCTGTGTATTTACACCGAATCAGTTGGACGACTTACTGAGAAAAGATTCATTTCTTAAATTTCAAAGATTTCTATCAAAGCATGGAATAGATGACATCCATTCACCAGCTTGAGGGGGAGTACTAATTTTTTTGAACCTTATGGAAGTGAGATTCTTCTATTTGTGCCTCCAGATCTTTCTAATTTTGCCTCTACATAAATGTATGTAGAACAATCTATTCTTGCCGTGCAGTTTCCTCTAGTTGGTTTCCTAATTTTTATTACTTATTTGACATTCCCTTTCTCTTGCTAATAAATCATTCAAAATGAGATGATTTTTTATAATACACTTATTTAGACATTCCCATTTTGTGTTTTGGTTGTATACAGAATACCCTTATTCAAGAAGGCAAGGAGATGGCATCTGTGTTGTATACGTATCGCAGCTGTGTCAAGGCTCTGCCTCAGGTTGGTTACATATGGACCAAATATATTTTTCTTAGCCATCAATGCATCAACAGTTCCACTTTTCTTCTTAGAAATGTTGTTTCAATAAATTCAATCTTTACATGTCTTATAATCACAGCTTCTTTATTACTTTTTGCAATGCTAAAGTCTGTAATGCTGTCTCAAAACTGGTATTCCTCCTCCCATGTTTTGTAACGTTTCAATGAATGATGATATTGACTCTTTGAGATTAAAAGAAAGATTATTTTCAATATTAATAATCTTTTTCTTTGGTATTCCATCCTTACCATTTCAAAGTCAGTTCATTTCTTCATGCCACCCAACTTTTTTGTGATGTGATGCCTTTTTACTGATTTTTATGCTTGTATTGAGCTCTGGAGAAGTAGTTTGTGTATAGCATGCAACATATGCTAATAAGAACCTCCTTGATCAAGGTTTAAATCTTTTATCCAGCTCAGATATTTAAGGAATAATGTGAAACATAGAAGACAAGTTTGATCAATTGAGGAAGAGAGAGTAGTAGGTCAATTGAATTGGAAGAGGCAAAAGAAAATAGAATACAGACAGAAATTCATAGTGTTAGAAAATAAGGGGACAGTTGAGAAAAAGGGGTATGTTAGGTATAATCTCTCTTTCTCTCTCTCTCTCTCTCTCTATATATATATATATATATATATAAATATGGGATATGAGTAGCGGTAAAGTCGGGATCCTGAGATGGGGAGCATGATTGTGGGCTGAGGAGGCGTTAGAGCAAGAGTGAAATGATCGGGAATGGGTCTGAGTAGGCAGGTTCAGAAGGGAGAAACTTTTTCGAACAGCAGAGAACGTTCGAAAGGGGGCTGCGACAGTGTACGAGGTGTGCAAATGAGGTCACAGTGGGGTTGCAGCAGGGCAGGTCAAGCAGTTCCCAAAAAGGGAACTCGTGTTCCCGAACGGAGCAGAGATCGTCATAGGGGAAAGGAACCCTCGCTGGAACCTGCTATGGCAAAATCGAAACTCACAGATGCACTTCGTGCGCGACAACACAGCGGTGAGCAGGATTGCACATACACAAAATAGGGGGTGAGATTAGATCGGGAGGCTGAAGTCCACCTCCTTCTGGGGTCACATGCTCAGCTGGACTAAGGGGAGCGTACTGGACAAGACGTCTTCGTGGAGATGCAAGCGCTCAGGAGGAAGGCCGAGGGGGCCTCTCATAGGGAGACAGAATGGGAGGTGGTTGCTGACCTTCCAAGCTACTCAGACGCCCCCAAGGGTCAGGTCCGATAGCAAAAGACTCCAGGGATAGGAGGAACCATCACCCTCACGAGGATGTTGGCAGAGAAGATGGCTGGAGGAGAGTTGAGAAATACAGAAAACGGACAAAATGGACATCACCACCTACGAACCAGATAGGAATAGATGGAAGATGCTATAGATGTCTGGGCTAAGACCACCATACCAAAGAATGCAAGGACCCTCTGGTCTGCTAAATATGCCGAGGGGTAGGCCACTGGCAACGGGACTGCCCATGAGGCAACTGGGGAGAGAACAGACAGTGGGGTAACCCCATAGAGTCGAGAGAGCCTAAGTTTCTGCACAGAAGAGGAGACAGCAAAGACAAGGAGGAGACAGAAAAAATTAAGAAAATGCTCATGGGATATCTGATTGGGGAAGTCACTAGTGCCTCCCCCATTTTGGAGGAGGTAAGGCAAGGGATTTGGCAGAGGCTTACGACAGGCGATAGCATAGAGACGTGGAAACTTGAGAACGGCGATTTCTTCCTCCGTGGGCTCACAATGGTGACGTACATACAGATCACGGGATCGACACAAAGGACGAGCAGAGACAGTGAAGTAAAATGGCAACACATTTTATCGATTGATGGAGCAACAGACACAGAGGAAGGGACAACGATAATAGAATCAAGAGGAGTACCCCTGGGTTATAGATCATGGTCGGCACTGGGAACCGTAGTTAGACCATTTAGGTCACTCTGTAGAATACTATTAGAGGGAATTATGCCAGTGCTTTTGGAGGTGGCGGGACTCGCAGGATGTCCACCACCGCTAGCAACCAGGCTTAGCGGCCCTGAAGGGATATTCAAGGTGAGAATGGTACTACACCCGCTGCCTCCGCCACCTCTGTTGATACACCCTCAGAGTTACATGGAGGCCAAGGAGAGACACATGTGAGATGCGGGGCAAGCATGATTGAAAGGGATGACGGTGGATGAGGCCGGAAGCATGCAAACTGCCCATGAGGGGGAAATGAGTGGCATAGATTGAAGCCACATCAAACTGGGGTCGGTAACAAACACACATGGAAGAGGGAGACGTCAAGGCCTGGGATCAGCAAGGGCTGAGATTATCAAATGGACAGCAAGACCGAAGGACGGTGCAAAAGCAGAGGAGCCCTCCATCAGAACCAATCAGTACTCCAACTTTGACAGAGCCCAAGGCCACAACGAACAGTCAACAAGGCGGGTGTTGGGGCGCACAAACTGTAAGATATGTCATCAAAGAAGGCCTTGTATACAAATGAAGGAAAATGGGGTTGAAGCACGAGATGATGGCATGGATGATGGTAGGGAAGACTGACAAACGTAGATTGGTGGCAGAGGGAAAAGCCAAGAAGATTGATATGGAGGTAGCAACACGATTGGGGTCTTCGGATGGTGTAACGAAGGGTGAGGAAACTGGGATTGCGGTGGCAAGGAAGAGACTAGGGAAAGAGACCAAGGTGGTTGAGGATCCCCTCATGAATCACCGGGCGATAGTGCTTGCAGAGGCAAAAGGGCTGCAAAAGGTAGGGGACAGCAGCATAAGGGAAGTTAGCCACTCATGAGATGCATCTTATGGAATGTTCGCGGCCTGCATGACGAACGGAGAAGAGGAATAGTTAGACATTATCTACGTGAATGGGGAGCCACAGTGGCATGTATACAAGAAACTATGTTAGAGAGCTGCGGAACTCGAGACTGGAATATGGTGGGGCAAGGCTTCTTGGAGGGCTTCCTTGCAGTCAATGTAATTGGGCGATCTCATAGAGTAGTGACAGTGTGGAACAAGACGGTGTTTACTAAAGTAGACTTTAGGATGGGGCCGTTCTTAGTGGCTATTAAGTTGAAGAGGCATAACGACAAACTAGAGGTGGTTGTGATCTCAGTCTATGGCCCAACAAATGTTAGAAGGAGGGCTAAACTATAGGGGGAGCTAGAGGAAATGGTGACAGCCTTTCAAGGATCAACCATATTGATGGGGGGTGATTTTAACGTGACTCTAGAGGCAAAGGATAGATCAATTAACGTAAGGATGAGGACCCTAGCTCAGAGGGGTTGTGGACATTCATATCAGAATCAACGCTACTAGAAATAGGGCCAGTGGACTGCTTATATACATGGATAGATTCCTTTGCTCAAAAGAAATGGTGGAGCTTTTTCCGCTGGCAGACGTTCGATCGCTCTCGAGACCGCTATCAGATCATACCCTAATTGTGTGGGGGAACAAATGAGGGTCAAAGGCGATTCACATACTTCACAGTTGACAAATCATGGTTAAGAGAGGCCAGATTTAAGGAAGAGGTGGAGAGAGCTTGGTCCTCTCATGTGACCCATTGTTTTGAGACAAAGAGGATAGCAAACAAGATTGAAGGTATATGGAGACATCTAATGGTGCTTCGAAAGCACAACCTAGAAGAGAGGAGTAAAAGGAGACACGAGGATCTAACAAGGATAAAACAGTTGGACAATTTAGAGGATAGGCAAGGTCCAAGTTGTACAAGTTGGACAACACTTGGCGGGACATTGTTGAGGGAGAAGATCAAAAGCTAGAAATAGACTAGAGATAATGATCGAGGCAGATGTGGTTACACAAAAGGGATGCTAACACAAAATTCTTCCACATGTCAGCAAATGGCAGGAGACATCAAAACCAAATTATAAAAATCATAGTTGGGAATCAAGTACATGTTGGGTCACAAGCAGTGTGTCAAACATTAGCAAAGCATTTTAGATCTTTCTCCAAGAAATGTAATAGAAATAGATGGAAGTGGTGTGGTCGGGGGGCAAGGGTGATGACCCAAGAACAACGAAAGATCTTGGTGTGACCATTCTTAGAAGAGGAGGTTCGAGTAGCAATCAAGGGGCTAAATGGTGAAGGGTCTCATGGTCCAGACAACATCTTGATTTTTTTTCTATAAAGACTTTTGGGATTTGGTCAGGCTCAATGTGACGACGATGTTTGAGGATCTCCATCAAGAGGTCCAGGGCATGGAGAGAATCGACAAGTCACATATTTTCCTCCTCCCCAAGTATCAAGGTGCTGATAGAGTTGAAGAATTTCGCCCCATATCTCTATCCAACTCCATTTATCTTATTATCGCAAAGGTGTTGGTGAATAGGGTGTGGGAGGTGATTGATGAGTTAGTGGGACCCTTCCAATCGACATTTATCCCCATGAGGTAGTTAGAGATATCGCAGTTGTGGCGGGCAAAATCGTAGCTGCTTGGGAACAAAAGGGCACGAAGGGCTTCATGTGGAAGGTTGGCTTCGCTAAAGCATATCACTCTTTGGATTGGGCCTTCTTGTGGTTTTTTATGATACGAAGAGGTCTCCCCGAAAAATGGATACCATGGATATGGAGATGGATTACCTCTCACACGTTCTTAGTCTTTGTGAACGGGCGTGCAGAGGGTGAGTGGATTCAACCACAAAGTGGCATGAGACAGGGATGACCGTTAGCATTGTTACCTTTTCTTCTAGCAGTGGATGCTGTCACCCTGTGCATGAGTCGATCATGCTTGCAAGGCATGCTTAGAGGTTACGAAACACAGTTTTCCAGTAGGTATCCCACTGTTGTAGTATACAGATGACTTAACATTTTTTTATAGAAGGCTCGGTGGAGGAAGCAAGAAACCTATCAACTCTTTTGGACCTTTTGCAGATTTTTCAGGCTTACAAATTAATTGTGCCAAGTCAACTTTGGTGGGTTTCAATATAACCCATGAAGAGGCCTTGGGAACACCAATAGGGAGCTTACCTATGAGATTTGGGCCTGTCATTGAAGAAGGGTAAGATGTTAAGAACAAAAAGGAATCCAGTCATTGAGAAAGTGGGAAGGAGATGGAGGGATGTCAGGCTAAATTACTATCAAAGGCCGGTCGATTGGTGTTGCTTCGGTCAGTGCTTGTAGCAATCCCTAATTTTCAGCTATCCGTGCACAAGTTGCCATTAAAGTAGGGAAGAGGCTAGATGGTTTGATGAGACGCTTCTTGGGGAAGGGATTTAGAGTCAAACAATGTTATGTGCAAGTATTGATTTCATGGGACAACATTTGTCGACCTACTCAAGCCAAGGGATCGGGGATTCTAGATATACATAAAATGAACACGACGCTCCAGCAAAATGGGTGACTAGGTTTATGAGCTCTCAAGAAGACCTAGTCACTCAAGTTTTAAGGAGAGTTACAGTAGGGAGTTGAACTGGGAGAAGTATGACGCCCCACTTTAAGGGGCATCGTCTTTTTGGCAAGGACTGAGACATTTTTTGGTAGATGCAGGCCTTCTTTGTAGCTCACCTAGGAGCCGGTTCAGCTTTTCAGTATTGGAATGATGACTGGTCGACACGAGACAGCTTAAGCAAGACATTTCCTTGATTATTTGCATTGTCTACGAACCTTATGGCCATGGTGGAGGATTGCTAGGGTGGCACATGGAATCCAACGGTAGCTGAAGCCTTATCAAATTAGAGGATCGAGGAGTTCATGGTAATGCAGCGATCAATAGTGCATAAGAGACCACAAAGAGGGGTGTGCGACAAATGGGAATGGATTGGTGCTCCATTCTTAGTACGAGGGGCATAAAAGAGACTATGCGAGGGGCAATCTGTGGAGGATCCTTCGTTTAATAGAGGTTGTAGGCTTATATGGCGATAAAAGGTCCCACTCAAGGTGTGGCTATTGGTTGGCTTCTTATCCGGAAAAGACTTATGACATGAGTATTTCATAGATGATTGTACTCGAAGACCTCAGCTAGTACAGTCTATGCTCGAGTGCGGAAGAAGATTATGCATTCCTTTTCTTTGGATGCCCTTTCGCCCAATCAATGTAGGATTGACAAAGCATTTCGAGAGTCGACACAAGTTTAGAGACATCCTTTTGGGAGTCAATCCAGGGGAGTGGTTGTAGAAGGAGGGCGGATGGGGTTTGCGCACTCGCGGTGCTCTGGGCCATATGGTTACACTAGAATGACAAGTTGTTCACTGGGAGGGAGGCGTCCACTAACGAGGTTGCCTATGTTGTGGAGGGTTTTGTGACAACTTGGTCCTCTAGACCAGGGGCTGGGGGGCCTGATGTATTGGCTAACTTTTCTCATGGGTTGGTCTTTGATTTCTTCAAGTGATCGTCCCTTTCACTATTATAAAAAGAAATATATATATATATGTATATATATATATATATTTATAGGGAAGAAAGAAAATGAGAGAGAAGAATTCAATTTCAACTAATTTCTTTCCTTCCCACTCTCCCCTAACAAAGGGGGAAGTAACACTAATTAATTTGGCCAAGAGCATTGCGTGTAAGCCCATTAAGGTAAGGGGATTAGGAATCGTAGACATACGTAACATGAGCATGGCGCTTCCCAGGAAGACCTAGTCACTGAAAGTTTGAAGGAGAGTTATGGCAGGGACTTGAAGTGGGAGAAATACGTAGCATCAGTCCACAGGGCATCATCTTTTTAACATGGTTTGAGACACGTTTTTCAAAAGGTACGTGCCTTTTTTGCTGCTCAGCTAGGAGACGGGTCATTGTTTCATTACTGTATTGATAATTTGTCGATCCAAGGGATTTTAAGTGAGGCATTTCCTCGTTTATTCGCGTTCTCTACAAACCCGATGGCTGAGGTAGAGGAATGTTGGGATGACACTTGGAATCCGACATTAGGTGGAGTTTTGTCAAATAAGAGGGTAGAGGAGTTTACGATTATGCAACAGTCACAAATACATAAGAGGCCACAACGCGGGGTTCGCGATGGATGGGAATGGATTGGTGCTCAATTCTCAGTTCAAGGAGCGTACAAGAGGCTTTGTGAGGGGAAATATGAGGAGAGTTGATTGATCATTAGAGCTTGTAGGTTTATATGGAGACAGAAGGTTCCAATCAAGGTGAGGTTTTTTAGATGGCTTCTCTCTGGAGAAGACTTAGGACATGAGCAGTTTATAAACGTTCCTATCTGGAGACCCTCGGCAAGCTGTACTCTATGCTTAGGTGAAGAGGAAGATTGTGCTCATCTTTTTTCGAATGCCCCTTTGCCAGGATGCTATGGAAACGACATACCATTCCGAGGGTAGACACAACCATCAGAGACATCCTTTTCGGATTCAATTCAGAAGATTGGCAGCAAGAGGAGGGAAGAGAGGGTTCGCAATTTTGCGGTGCTTTGGGCAATATGACTGCATCGGAATGACAAGCTATTCTATGGGAGGGCGGCCTCCACTGAGGGTATCGCCTATGCGGTGGAGGGTTTTGTGGCAGCCTGGTCCTCTAGACCAAGAGAAAAAGGGGGCCCAATGTAATAGGTTATCTATTTTTGTGGGTTGGTCACCAATCTCTTCATGTGATCGTCCTTTACACGCTTCAAAAAAAAAATTTGGCTAGGAGCAAGTGAGGAGACAGGGTTTCATATCAATCGTTAATCTGAACAATGTGGAAGAGTTCTTCTTGTTTTGTTTCATAATCTTATTAAAGAAATACTGATAGAAATACATCTCTGAGAATGTTTCTCTTTTTCCTTGCATTCCTAAGTAGCTATGTTCCTGATTCTTCTCAGGAAACTGTTGTTTCTGCTACTTGGACAATGTCCTAAGAATTCATTTGTCTCTCTGTGCTATTTGAAATGAGTCTCTTGGGCAACCAAATTTCATGTCAAATCGACTCTGACAAATTTTTTTCAAAAATGATATTTTTTTTGAAGTACAAAAGGGCCAGTCACTCGAAAATGATATTTGAGCTGGACTGTCTGACTTAATAAACTGTTTTCTAATAGTCTAAATAAGAAAATAGTTTATCTCCTTCCATTTGAATGGGCTTTTAATCTTCCTTTTTCACTTAAGTTTTTTGTTAAAGCTTGTCCCAGTACAATTATTAAGTACAGAACATGAGTGATGAATATATAACATGAATAAACTATGTCCGTGGTTCTGTGATGATCTTTTCCTTACCTCATTCGGCAGCTAAAGAAATATTTTGTTGGTTGGCTAAAGAATGTGGTTTTTTTATATCTAATGCGGCTTCTTATACTGTAGCTCCCAGATACCTTGAAGCACAAGCAGGCCGAGTTGTATCTTGAGACATATCAAGTTCTTGATTTGGAAATGAGCCGTTTACGTGAAATTCAGCAGTGGCAAGCTTCTGCTGTGACTAAGGCTTGTACTTGTTTGCTTATCCAATTCACCAAAATTACTATTTTTTTTTTTTTGAGAATGTTTATTAAAAGTTTCTTTTTTATCATGTTCACGTTGCGGAAAAGATGAGCGAGTAGAGAGAGAAGTGAATCGGTCTATGGTATATTTTGAAAAAATATATATATTTTTTCAAAAAGGAAAAGGAAGATCACCCGAGATTGGTGATCAAACTGATACTTTTTTTTAAACATAAAAGGAAGGCCATCCAAAGTTGGTGAACTCCGTGATCAATCAATAATATTCTATATCATATGTACAATATTGGTCGCAAAAAGGGCTCCATCCCCTTACATCCTTCTAAACCAGCCTGCTATAAGTCCCTCCACTTCCTGAATGACTCCCTCTGTTGACATAGACGTTCCCATAAGAACCTGCTCATTAGGATGCAGCTACATGGCCCATAGCATCGGTGAGATCATTGCCCAGTCCGTCTCCCTCTTTCTGGTGTTGTGCCTCAGCGAGGTCCAAAATGCCTTGTCTGAGGCAACCTCTAGCCTTGCTATTTTCTGACTAGCCCAAATCATATAGTGAACAAACACTCAACAAACAAATCTGAGCAGTCTTTCCCCCGCTCCCTCCCTCTCTGGGGCATATAACATAGTCTGCTGATATGTCCGGGAACAATCTTGTTTTGAAAACTCATGTTAGGAGGTGCCGCCTGAGGATCAGTGACCCAAAAATTTTCACCTGTAATGGGACTTTCGTCTCCCTAAGAGTTTGCACACTCATGTGGTTGCCTGCTCCTCATTAACCTGCCCGTCACTGATCTTCACAAATGTCCCTCAAACAGACAAGGTTCCCCCTTCCCACTCCTGTCCATCTTGTTTCCAGTTTGACGGTTGTAGGTCTATTGATTCATTCTGCATATTTGGGATATCCTTCACCATTGATCTGCGGGAGCACCTACAGGGGTCGGATTTTGTTTGTTCCTGGGGTTCTGTGTATGAGAGAACAGGCATGCAAATTTCATGCTTATAAGGCCCTGAGATGGCCAGTCATCCAACCAGTGGTGGAATACTGAGCCATCCCTTAGTTCGGCCTTGAGAATTCTTGAACATGTCTCAGACCATGCCAGTACATTGATGCCCCTTGAATTGGAGCCATTTGTCTCTCCCCATCTAGCCACATGCCGTCACAGTCCTTTAGTACCTTCATAACCAAATCCTCCTTGGGGCCTGTAATCCTGCTCACCCACTTCATGAGAAGTGCCAGACTAATGGTGTTTTGCTCTAAAACCCCTGACCCTGCCAGCTTGACCAGTCTGCACACCACATCCCTAGAGACCATTGCCATCCCTCTGCCTTCCCCCGATCCTGGGTCTTTCCAAAAAAATCTCCTCATCTAATGCTCAATTTGCAGCATTCTGTTCTTATCTATGCCACTTGTGCTCTGCAGTTGAATAGTGGCAAGTGATCTCTACTATTGGTCCCTTTTGTGAGATGTGGATCAAAAGTCAATGATGCTTTGTGTTCTCGATAATTATTTCATTTGCTTTATTTTCCAATAATGCTTTTGACTACTTGGAAACACATCAATTGAAATAATATGATGACTCCGTTATCTTCTTCAAGAGAAATACGATGACTCCATTATCACTAATTTGATGAACTGGACAGTATCTAAGTTTTAAATGTGCATACATTCCATTACGTGTATATTACATCATGTTTTTACATGCTTTGCATGTTGTTGTTAATGATTTCATTCATTAGCTGCTTATGGTCTTCTTTTCCATCATGAAACTTCTGTTTATAAGTAATAAACTTTTGATTTACGTCTGATAATCTCTGCAGAATTTTCACTACAGGATTATGGTTGTAGAATTTTCTTGCGTGTGTTTCTAAGAAGCCTAATCTTTCAGTGTCAGTCATTGGATTTGGTGGGCTGCACTATTATTTTCTTCTGTCACCACCTTGGAAGAACTAGACGTTTTTAAATATGCTAAAATCTCACAGATGGAGTTGGGTTGCTTGGAATGTAAACCCTTACATCTCACAAGTTGAGACAATGCCTGAAAATCTGAGCAATGGGATCTCTGAATACTTTCAAGGGGTATTTAGCATGGCAGAATAGAAGACAAGAATCTGGCTTGAAGAGGATATAATCTCCCTTTAATCTCAATGAAGAGATGAGGACCTCATCTTATTACAGTTCCTTGATCTGTTATTTCTACGAGACACAGTGGTTACTAGAAAAGAGGAAGTTTGTCAAAACATATGAAAGGATGAAATACAAGGTTGTGGGGACAAAGAAGAAAATCCATACATAGCCGTTTCTAGAAACTCATAACTGAAATAGAAAAATGATACTGAAATCCCTCATTGTATTTTTGTCATTTTGCTTCAGACATTATTATTTCATTTTGCTTTTTGCTGCCTATTTGAAAATTTCTTACTAAGACAATACTTTATGTAATGCAGCTAGCAATGGACATGCAAAGGTTTTCTAGGCCAGAACGTCTTATAAATGGACCAACAGTTACACATTTTTGGTACGTTTTTTCCTCTCTCCTATGACATATTTTAGGTTCTTGGCCTGGGGCCTAGTTACTTGGTGTTCTAATGAGGACACTTTTGTCCATAAACATCTAGTTTTGTTACTTAGTATTTCTTCTAATCTGTAGAATGCTCTACTAAGAATTGTATTACCTGTTTTAGTTTTAATCCCTGGCCCTTTTTGAAAAAGGTCAAGGGACGATCACCCAAATAATGGTGATTGACCAACAATTAGCATTTGATTACAATTGACCCTCTCTCCCCTCTTAGCCCAGAATACCAGGCTGCAACAAGACCCTTCACAACAAAGGCAACTCTGTCAGTAGAGGCCACCCTTCCCCTGAATATCTTATCATTCCTATGCAACCATATTTCCCAGAGCACTGCAAGTATGCAACTCCCATCCTCCTTTCTGTAGCCGCCCTTCCGAATTGAATCCCAGAAGGACGGACATCTCCGAGGTCGTGTCCACTGATAGAATGAATTGTTTGTTCCATATCGTCCTGGTAAACGGGCACTTAAAAAAGGTATACTTAGTTTAACTCCCCTCTCAAGCATATATTGCATTGTGCCAAGGTCTCCAAGTATAGTTGCTTGTGGAATACATGCATCCTTAGTCTTCTTTGGAGGAGAAACCATACGAAGAACTAAACCTTTAGAGGAACCTTTTGTCTCCAAATGAACCTACATGCTTTGATGATCCATTGGCTTACTTCATATTGTCCCTCACACAGCTTTTTGTATGCCCCTCCCATGGAAAAAGGGGGTACCAATCCATTCCCATCCATTGTGTTCCCCACTCAAAGGCCTCTTATGTACTAGGGACTGCTACAGGCACATAAATTTCTCGACCCTCTTGTTTGATAAGACTTTGATTGAAGTCGGATTCCATGTGCCATCCCAACACTCCCCAACCTTGGTTCTGGGGTTTGTTTTCAGCACAAAATGTGAGAAAATGTCTCGGTTAAGATGCCTCGAGTTGACCTGTTGTCCGCTCGAGAATGAAATGTTGAGCCATCTCCTAGCTGAGCAACAAAGAAGTTGAGCACCCATGGGAAAATCTGCCTTAGTCCTTGCTAGGTTGATGATGCTCCTTGGAGTGGGGCTGCGTACCTCCTCCAATTCCAATCCCTGTCATAATTCCTCATGAGCCTTATCACCCATTTTGTTAGAAGTGCCGCATTCATAGTTTGTGCATCTAAGATCCCTAGTCTGCTTGCCTTAGTGGGTCTACGTACAATGTCCCACGAAACCATTGGTAGCCCACTGCTTTGTTTTGGCGTAGATCATTTCCATAAGAACTGCTTCACCAAGCCTTCTATCCTCTTCCCAACTCTTATAGGCAGCTTGAATACTGATAGATGAAATATGGGGATTGCAACAAGTATTGCTCGAGCAACACCAATCGCCCTCCCTTTACAATAGCTTATTTTGCCAATCCTCCAGTATCCTTTCCACTTTCTTAGTGACTGGTGCTAATCTGTGCCCAATGTCTTGTCTCTCTTCAGTGGCAGGCCCAAGTATTACATATGTAATCTCCTTGTCAACGATCCTGAGGTCTCTGAGCATTGCAGTTCCTCTTATTTGGATAGTCTGAGGCCTATAGAAGCTGATTTGGCACAATTGATCTGTAGACCAGTGAAATCTGCAAATAGGTCCAAGAGTGTGGATAAACTCCTAACTTCCTCCACTGAGCTTTTCATAACTAATGTTGTGTCATCTGCGTACTATAGCAAGGGAATGCCCTGTTGATAACTCCTTGTCTGGTTGCCTCTTTGCATGCTTTGTGAGCACCCTTGAATTGTACACATGGCAAGTGCATCCACCACTAGAACAAAAGGAAAGATGTCAATGGGCATGCTTGTTTGACCCCCCTTTGTGGTTGAATCCACCACCCGTCCGTGCACCCATTTACCAGTATTGAGAATGAGTGAGAGGTTATATATCTTCATACCTATGTTATCCATTTCATAGGGAAGCTTCTCCATCTCATAGATGACCACAAGACGTCCAAGGAGTCATATGCTTTGAAGAATTCTACTTGCCATGACTGCCTGTCCACCAGCTGCCGAAACATGTGAGCCTGATCATCATGTGAGGATTTAGAAGGCTTTGCGGTGGTCTGGGCCATATGGCTACACCGTAATGAGGTGGTCTTTGAGGGGAAAGCTGTATCAAGTGAGGGAATAATTCACGAGGTGGAGAGGTTTGTTGGTGCGTGGTTTTTGCACATGTGAGAGTTAGAGGGGAGAGAGGGCATGATGGGCCATCCTGTTGGCCTAGTTTCCCTCTTTGTATGGCGGTTCGTCGTTTTGGGTGATCTGGTCTCTTTTTGAAAAAAAAAAATCATGTGAGTCTGTCAACAGGTTCCTTTGGCTTTGTTCCCAGTCCATCATTTGCTGTGACAGTCCACTTGCTGGACCCGCCTTCCTGTTGATCAACCTATAGTCTGGCTACTGGTGAGATATCGAGCACTGGGTCCTTCATCTTCATTGCGGCTATTTGACTTTCCATCGTACCGCCTCCCTCCTTGTCTGCTGTAGCCTCGACTTGATGTGGCTCATGTCCATGCTCCTCTTTTCCACATTGCGGGCAATTTTTGACCCATTGTCCTCGATATCTGTTGTCCCTTTTGGCCTTGATGGTTCCGTATCTCTTCTAGGCCTATCCGTGGCTTACACGGTGCTCTTTTGATGTGCCAACTGCGGCAGTGAGCACATTGGCGTCCGGACAGCGAATGTCCCTCCTGTGCCACTAAGCTTGATCACCAGTGGTGGTGGACAACCGGCGAGTCCTGCTGCCGCCATTATCACTATATTTGGATCCCCGGTTTTAACTCCTGAAATTATTTGGCAAAGCACTCCGAAAGGCCTGACCAAGGGTTCCAGTGCCAGCCATGATCTATTACCCAGGGGTACACCTCACGTTTCTTTTATAGCTGTCCCTCTCTCCCTGTCTGCTGCTCGGTCTGTCGGGAGATTATGATGCCACTTTACGTCGCCATTCCAGCTAGTTTTCTGTGTCCATCCTTTACGTTCATCGCCATTGGTGATTAAGCGGATGAAGAAATGACCATTCTCAAGCTGCCACATCTCTGCCGTATCTCTGGCCAGAAGCCACTGCCATAGCTGTTGTCACACCTCCTCTAATGTGGGGGACCCTCTGATGACATCTCCAATAAGACAAACCATGAGAAGATTCCTGGTTGTTGGGCCAGACAAAAGTAGCACCTTCCATCTATCCCTGTCTGGTGCACTGTTTTTGGTGTCCCGGTTGTCGTTTTTTGGCAGGGTTCAACTCTCACCCTTCCATCCTCTTTGTCATTTCCCCACTGCTGGTTGGACTCCATGGATGGAAGAAACTCACTTATGCCCACTCGTTGCATCAGCAGCCACAGACCTCTTATGTTCCCCTTTTCGCCGACATCACTGCTTGTCTGTCTTGGCTCACAAGGTCGTCTGGTGAGCCTGGTGTCTGCATCTGTTTCCCCTTGCAAGTCCCATGGAGGGCTCACTTTGGCCATCATCCTGACCGCATGTGGCATGCCAAAGATGTCCCATCCTTCTCCCTGGCATCCTTCTCCGTGCGCAACACCTTGAGCAAGGTCATCCCTGCCATCTTTTCCCCTTCTGGCCCCCAACATGGTGTTTGCCCATGCCTCCTCCTCTCCCTTGCCTGACCCCACTCGTCGTGCAGATTCAAGCTCCTGTTTTGCCATCCCGAGCTCTATTGCCAACATTTTTGGTTCGTTTTCTATGTGTTGAGTTTCCTAAAAAAATCTCTTGAACTCTTCAGTATAAGAGAAATGCCGGGTTGAGAAGGACTGCAGGGTGAAGGGTGCTCAGGCTTGGGCAGCTGAGGGATGGGTGACTTCTTGGTGCGAAGAAGGTGGTACTTGCACTAGTTGATCACCGCTTTCAGGTGATCTTCCTTAATGCTAAAAAAATGTCTTTTTTTATTAAGGTGTCCTTAAATAGAAACCTTTAGAACCACCATAAATATGGCGATGCCTGGGCGGCGACCTGGCGTTGCATGTCATGCTGTCCCAGAGTCCTCACTACCCATGCATACACTCCTTTAGTGGTCATCCTTCTTTACTGACACCTATACGTTTATTGGTGTCCTTGTTGGCATGGCTGCTATTAGAATATTTCTGATGTGGACCTTTATGCTGCATCTTTGATGTTCATGTAATTGTGTTAGACTCGATGCCCTAAAGCGATAAGGGAGAGATTAGCAGGGTGATTGGGAACCCCCGCAGCCCTGGAAATTAGGGCATAAAAGTGTGCCTTAGATTGGCTGACAAGGTGCTATTGCAATTTGCTATAATAACCTTCAACTAATCAATAATATTAAGGATACACCTTATTTCAAACACTTCCCCACAAGCTGGACAGTCAATATTTCCTCTTTTAGCTTTCCTTGTAGCATATCTTCTTTTCATGCTCCCTCACCTTTGAAAGAGGTAAGTGTCTGAAGAATGCTTTATCTCCTAATGTGCATGCAAGAAGAGTCATCGCCTCTTATGCTCAAGGCTTTCAGTTGATTTCTATTTTTGCCCTTAAGCTATTATAGAACTTGAGAGCTCAAGACTGATAAAACTTGATGTCATGGATAAATCTCATATTTTTGCTTAGTGAATCTCGTATCAAATATTTTTTAGTAAATAGTTCGGTTTCATATGTCCTGCGTTTAAGTATAAAGAGGGACACTGAGGTGGTGCAGAACTCTAGAGTTCAGCATGCTCAGGCTTAGGCAGTGCAGGGATGGGTGACTTCTTGGGATGAGGGGAACTGGGGTAAGAAGAACTTCATGGTGAAGGCTCCTCAGGCTTAGGCAGTCCAAGGATGGGCAACCTCTTGGGCTCGTAGAAGTAATGTGTTGGGTGATCATCCATAAACATTAAAAAAGATATTTTACTTCCATATGCTGAAAGTGGTATATCACTATACAAGGGTCTGATTCTAATGTTTTCAATCATTCCCTTCTGCAGGTCAATCTTGAAGTTGCTCGATGTTCTGTTGCAACTTGATCACCTCAAGAATTCAAAGGCTAGCATACCTAATGATTTCTCTTGGTATAAAAGGTACTTATTCCTTACTAGTTTGGTCTGAGTTGACCAGCTGTGGATTGTGGGCAATCATCCCAAAAAAGTGCTTCCATTCATCTTTCCTTATTTGTAATTTCTGTTAAGTCCCATTACACAAATTTTGAGCGCTTAAGTCTCGTTCTGTTTCTATTTACCTCATTCATATTTTAAATGCTGGAATATCTCTCATGGGTGCACATGAAATATAACTCAATCTTGAGGTTTGAGATTTATTGACGGGCTCTGGTCTTTTCCAGAACGTTTACCCAGGTCAGCGCTCAATGGCAAGATGTTGATTCCATGCGTGAGGAGCTGGATAATTTGCAGGTTTGTGAGAGATAGACTTTCAGTTGTTGTCCTCCATTACATTTTCCTTTTGTGATGTCATGAAATATTTATCATGGTGGATAAATTTTGTATTCCTATTTACAGATCTTTCTAAGCACCAGATGGGTCATTTTGCTTAATCTTCATGCAGAGATGTTCAGATCAAATGCGTATCCTTTTTTTTTATAAAAATAATCTTTTGGCATCTTACTTTGTATTTTCCAACTGTCTGCAATAATATTAATATATATATATATATATATATATATTTTTTTTTTTTATACGATGAAATTTATAGGTTATCTGTTGAAATTTGAACGTTTCATTTTTTAGGAGCTTCAATAGCATTTTTTTTGAGGTTGCATTGTCCAATGGTGCATTAGATGGCTTCTTATGAAGAGGTTAAGAGCATGTGCGCTTAGGCAAACCTTATGATATAAGTTAACTTTTTTAGTAAATTAAATTTAAGAGGGTGAACAAGCGAAAACATCTTTATTTGTGTCGATTTCATTGATGATTTTTGTCAAGAATACGGCAGTGGAGAGATGGGTAGAGAGTGAGAGAGAGGATTCCTGAAGCAAAATGAAGGGCGGGGGCAGGATTCCCTCTCCCCCCCCCTCTCTCCACCCTGAAGGCAAATGTAAGGCAGTCAAAGTTATTTACTTCGACAATAAGAGAAATAGGGCTGCACAAAATGTTACAGTTGTAATGGCAAGAACACTAAATGATAATAGACAAGGGGATAACATCTCACGACAGTCCCCCTCAAGCTGAACAGTGAACGTTTTTCACATTCAGATTGACTTAGAGAACTGCAGGTTGGTTCTTTGATGTTTGTCACTTCTCTGGTGCCATGTAGTTCCGACATGCATGTGCCTGCGGCACTTGTGCAATGCTGCTGCCTCAAAGGTCCTAACTACAGCTGCCTGAGGAACTTCTGCACTTTTAGTTGCCTCACAGGCCTTAATTCTTCTGCCTTAGGGACTTATGCATTTTTAGCTGCCTCAAAGGTCTTAATGCTGTTGCCTCAGGGACTTACATACTTCTGGCTGCCTCAAAGGTCTTATTTCTGCTGCCTCAGGGACTTATGCACTTCTGGTTGCCTCAGAGGTCTTAATGCTGCTTCCTCAAGGACTTATGCACTTTTGCCTGCCTCAAAGGTCTTAATGCTGTTGATCATCACTTGTACTTTCCCATGCGCCATGATGCACTTAACCAGATCCGCGTGCTTCTCTCCAAAAGTAGATGCTAGATCCTTGACTGAGTAGCTAGGACAAAGACGTTGGTTCTCACGCTTGGATGACAATTTTCTCAGTGAATAAGCAGCCGGAGAAGAAGGTGATCTTGCTTTAGAGGGCTCAGGCAGAAGCCGAAGGTAAGACCGCTGAAGTTCTCCCTCATCTCCCTGGTATAAAGGAAAAAAACAACCTTGCTCTCTCCGTCTTCTGAGTCTTGGACAAATCCTCTCCCCCAGGTGAATCCTGGAAAAAGCTGGAAATCGGAGGGGGTTGATTCCGCTGAAACAATTTCCCCCTAATCCGCATCAGGGAGAAGCGTAGTGAAGCCCTCTGCAGAGTAATCCTCTTCCCTGAAGAGCTATGCAGAAGCCCTCTCCTCCGATTCGTGTGGCAGAGGAATCAAGGGCAGGGAGAAATCATGCAAATGGGGCCCCAGTTTAGGTGCTGGATAATCTTTTCTAGAGAGAGATAGAGATGCTTCCCACAGATAGGCAGATGAGGAAGATAGAAATTACTGCAGACTGGCGGATTGGCAAATTGGGTGTACTAAAGATCAAGCTGATCGGAAATACCCTTTTTTCAGCAGAGTTGAAAATACTTCTTCTGACTTCTGTGATTGAGTTCTCTCCACAGGTATGCAGATCAGGAGATCAATCACCGAGGATCACTACCGTCCTGAGTGCATTCATCAGCAGATGCAGAGAAGACAGATCACTTAAGGTGGTTGAATTTCATGTAGTCATCTTTCATCTCCCAAGCCGTACTAGGGGGAACCTTTGGAAGGATACTCCGTTTCCTCAATCTACCGTTCTTTGGGTTTCTTTGTCTTCGCAAACATTCCCTCCACCTTCATTCTTGCTAAGCTCTCCAGCAGCAAACTGTGATCCATCATGTCGAACAAGGCAGAATGATACTGCACAGAGGAAACAAATCTCTATGCCTATCTCAGACTATTGTTCTCAACTTCCCTCTCCGCCATTCAAATGATCTCCGATTTTGTGCTGCAATGGAGAAGCCTGAGGAAATCTCATGGAGCATCTCTTCCTTTGCAATGGAGAAGCTGGTGCAGCTGAAAAACGTAGTTCAGGGCGAGGAATTCTTTCTCCCTCACATGCAGCATCCAGAGCTTGATTTCCTCATGTTTATCCACCATCGGATGGAATTCGGACTGTAGAGTTAGACTTTCCGCAAGCGCAGATAATCTGGCTTCTACTTCCTGAAGCTCCTGCTTTATCTCTCCAACTCCAGTTATCCTCACCTCAGTGAGAGGAGAATCCTATGAGCCAAGCTTGAGAGACAACTTCCCCACTGGAGTCCATCTTTGACGTTAAAATCAATGGCATGACTTATCTCCGAGGTTTTGAACTGCTCGAGAAGCTTCTCGTTCATGGAGAAATGGTGGAATTTTATGACTGTACACAGTTGAGAGCTCTGAGTGCAGTAGAGGTGCTCTTCTCCAAGAGTTCTCTTCTTGGAGCTTTGGAGAAGAGATCTGGCTAAAGAGTTACAGCACAGAGAGAAAGAGCTTCGGTGAAGTATGCGGCGACTTGGTGGATTACTGAACCTGAGGGAGAAGAAAGATTTTCCGGAACCCTATGTACTACGCAGACACATGCCTTAACCATTCAGTTAGAGAGGACCACTTTGAGGTGGGCAATGGCTGATTTGACCTCCGGATCAATGTTCAAGGCTGCTGGCCAGCTAAAGCAAATGGAGCTCCATGCCAGGAAGCAGATTGCTAAGAAGGTCGGCCATGTTTACCAGCTTGCTACCATCCCCAAGAAAATGAGACAAGACGGGTAATTGTGGTTGTAGCTCATGATTGTGAGGCTGCTTTGCTGTCTGATAACTCTCATGAAAGCATGTATTCTGCATTGTTTTTTGTAAATAACCAGCTTGGGGCTTCTCCTTTTTTCTCCTCTGCCATGTAAGCAGTTTCGGGAGTAAATGACGAATCAGTGCCCTTCGTCAAATCTAAGATTTAGAGGAAGAAGAAGGGCGGCGGGAGAGAGCCCCTGCTGGAGTTAATCCAGTCACGGTTGTTTTTGCAGTCAGAGGACGCGTTTGGAAGGTGATCCTGGGACATGGACATGCTTCTCCCGGGACAAGCCCAGGGCCTCACAGGATGGCTAGGTCATCGGCCACTGTTCAAAGACTCCAAATCCTTGTGACAAAAAAAAAGCTGACTCGGTGATAGCAGTGGAGAACACAGTGAAGTCCTACTCACAAAAATCTCACCAGGATGATGGAAGCTCTGATACCGTGTCAAGAATACGGCAGTGGAGAGCAGTGTAGAAAGTGAGCGAGAGCGAGATAGTATTCCTGAAAGGAAAATGAACGGCGACTGGGGTAGGATTCCCCTGCCACACTGAAGGCAAATGTTAGGAATTCAAATTATTTACTTTGACAGTACGAGGCCCCTTACATAGGGCTATAGAAAATGTTACCATTGGAATGGTAACTGTGAGATTACAGCTTCTGCCAAGGAGGAGTTGTGAAAGAAGAGATGAATAGAAGATAGACAGGCACGGACGCAGAATTAGGCAAAAAGAAGATATATTAAATGAGAAGAATAGACCTGTTTATAAGAAAAGAAGAAGTTAAGCTAGCCGTTTATAACGGCTAGCTCTAACGGCTAGTAAAACTAGCCGTTGTAACGGCTAGTTTTCTAGCAGTTACTCGATCTGTTAAACTTAACAGATCAGGTAGTTACTAAAATTAATGGGTTATCTTTGGCCCATTAATTTTAGTCATACTAATTATGAGTCTTGTCAATCACTGCTAACTATTACATATACATCATTAATACATGTACTCATAACAGTAACAATACTAAATAATAATAGAAAAAACTCAACTCCTAGGGAACACCATCTTACAACAATTTTAATTTTTTTTACATATACAAAGGGCATAGAATGGAGGTAACAAAATGTCTGATTTGCTCCTGATCTTTCAGAGTCTAAGGGAGATGTGGATCCGGCTTCTGTCAATCCTTAATGTTTCTCTGTCTTCTGATCCTTTTCAAGTTTGCCCACTTTCCTATTATATTGCTGATTAGAAACATAGCTTCATTAGAGTTTTTATGAGTCCAACCGATCAAATACCCATCGATTAATTGTTGATATTCATAAAGTGTATTAGTGAGCGAATTGTAGCCCATGTTTTATTTCATTTCTTAACTCCGTGGAAGTTGTTTTTGGTAAAAGTTGATTATACACCTGTGTAATAAATTTTGTCCTTGACTGAGAGTCAGCATTGAAGATATTCTCCAACATCTTGTGGCATTTTGTGTGGAATCGTTAGAGATGGACTATGTGATGCTTTTTCCAGAAAGGCATGTCCTACTTCGTGTTTTGCCTGTTCTTGTAGTTTTGTCAACTTCCTCAGAAAAGGATGGGGAGCTGCTCTACAAGAGAGTCAAAATCAATCGCCTGATAAATATCTTCAAGGTATATCTATACCATTGATGAAACTATCTGATCTTCCATAGTTTTCCCTTCATAATGTACTACTTGTATATCACTATCGTTTTCATGAAATTTAACCTTAATTAACACATTTGCCTTGTTTTTAGAACAATCCTGTTGTTCCTGGATTTCCCGATCTGCATCTGTCACCTGCAGCAATGTTGAAGGAACTATCAACGTACTTCCAGAACTTTTCAAGCCAGACTCGCTTACTTGCTCTACCTGTGCCATGTGAACTTCCTCCCAAGGAGACTCAAGAATATCCTTATAATTAATTTTCTTTTTGTATCTTTCCTTCAACAAATTTTCTAAATCTTATGATTATTGATACACATCCTTCTGTTTCTTAAGAATTTTTTTAAAAATTGTATAAGGGAGATAATGCAAGATCAGCGCTCCTTCCAATATTAATGAAATATATCCTTGTACTATACACAAGTGACCATAATGGTCCCCCTCCCACCACTCACTCCCTTCTAAACCAGCATGCTTCAGAGCCTTTCATGTCATGAATTATGCTGTCCACTGATGCCGCCCTCCCCTTGAAGATACACTTATTATGGTGCAGCCATATTGCCTGCAGGTGACAGATATACCTTGTGAATATTCAGTTCTTCAAAGAGCCTTCTCTCTTCCACCTTCCTCTTGTAAGCACCTTCAAGGTAAGAGCCCTAGAAGGCCTCTGATGATGTAATGTTTACTTGTGCGATCTGCTGCCTGGCCCATATCGCCCCACCAAATAAGCTCTCAAAGAACATGTGAGAATAATTTCTTTTCCTCTGGTGCACATAGTGTCCTTTGTCGAGGCTTTCGGGAATATTCTCTTCCGGAAGGCCCAGGTCACTAGCCTTCAACCAAAGAGCAACCAACCAATAATCTGCACCTTTAAGGGAACCTTTTGCTTCCATATGAATTAGCATGCACAAAGAGTTCCTAGTTCCTTGTGTATCTAACTGTGTCTGAACCATGCATAAACAACCCGGATTGTCAAGGAGGTGTCTGCCTACTGCCAACCATCTTGTGTCCTGCACACAAGTCGCAGATGTATTAAGGAATGTTGCATATTCATAAAATCTTCAACCCTCAGGTTTGACAAAGTGCCCTCTAATATGGTATTCCATGTGCCATCCCAGCACTTGCTAGCCGTTGCCGGAGGCTTCCAGGATAGGGCAATGTAACGTTGCCCTCTCAAATAGCTCTCCAAGCTGACCATTCACCTGCCAGTAACGGAATAAGGATTCGTCCCCTAGCTTGGCATGGAAGAAAACTCAAACTTGAGGAAACACTTGCAGGTGTTCTTCTTTCTGGAGCCATGTGCCTCTCCTGGTCATCCACACGCCATAACTGTCCTTCAATACCTTTATAGTTAGATCTGCCTTGGGACTCGTGAGTGTGCCTACCCAATGTGTTAGAAGCGCCATTTGCATAGTATGTGCGTGTAGTACATCGAGCTTCCCTAGGTTGACCAGTCGGCATATCATATCCTAGGAAACCAGTGCCATCTCCCTACTTTCTCCCATGTCTGAGCCTTTCGAGAGAGACCTCTTCATCCAACTTTCCAGCCATTTTCCAACACCCACAGGTATCTTAAAAACCAAAAGGTAGAAAGCAGAGATTGCAGAAAGCACCTGCTGCAACAGCACCTGCCATCCCCTTGACAGCAGTCAAGGCTACTTCCCCTCCAGCCTCCTTTCTGTCTTCTCAATCACTGGCTACCAATCCATGGTTCCAAGCTGGCCCCATGGCAATGGAAGTCCCAAATAGCGCACAGGAAATGTTCCAATTGGAACAATGAGTTTTGATTCTTAATGATAGCACAGTGAATGTTCTTTGGCATTGATATTTTTGACAGTTTAAGTGCGGTCTGCTGAGGGAGACCTGTGAGACAGTTATTTTTTTACTCAACTGATCCTACTTATTTGTGGAGGGAGAGTATGGTTGATTGCTGTGGATATTGAGCACTTGTTGGTTTGAAACTGCCTGAATCTTTTAAAGGTTCACAGATATTGTTGTCTCTATTGAGCATCCTTTCTACGCCAAGAACCTGGGAAAATAAAATGTAGCATTTTAGATCTTGAAAATCAGAAATTTCAATGCCAGTTCATTATGTTCCTATCATGACCTCCACTGATCTGTGTTTTCTTTTAAAAAAAGTCTCTTAGATTCTGGTTTTCATTCACTTATATGACTGTCTAGTCAGCCTTAATTTGACCACGTTACAGAGGCACTATCTGATTGCGAATCATATAGAAGGTATTCGTGTTGAGCACGATGACTTTTCCATTCGATTTGCTTCTGCTCTTAATCAGGTACCTTTTTTCCCTCAATCAGGTACATATATATTTACTTATTTACATTTGAAAACAAAAAGAGATGCCCTCTGGATGGGGACTTTTATTTGAGAGGCTGAATATTCGTGATTTTGAGCATGAGACCATGTTTTCATCTTATGATGATCGAAAACATGGTCATATAAGTCTGCCTCTTGATGTTCATGCATATGTTTCATTGACCATGGTAGTTTTTTCATTTTTTCCAAGTGATAACCTCCTTTTTGTAGGCATGAAGTTAACTAGTTGTTAATGTTTTGCATTTGTAGATAGTGACAAGATAAGTAAATTAGCTTAATCTTTGTAGACAAACTAACTTTTATCTTTCTTTCTTCAGGTTTTATTACTTCAGTCCATGGAAAATGCTGATGCTGAATGGTCAAGAGAGGTAAAGGGTAGTATGTACGACATTGTTGTTGAAGGTTTTCAAATCCTTAGCAAATGGACTGGACGTGTGTGGGACCAGTGTGCATGGAAGTTTTCAAGACCTTGTAAGGATATTCCTTTACCAACACAAGAGAATGCTGCCCCATATGTGGACTATGAAAAGGTGTTTCAGTTTTATTCTTTTGTCTTCTCCAAATTTTACTGCATTTTATTTTCTTTCTTGGGTCTAATTTGCTTTAGTTGGTGCTTCAAATTCTTGTGTCCCGTGATTGCAAGTGTTTCAGAAGATCATGTAGCGATTTGCTAGATTCTTCTGCTGAGTTTCATTCTGTCTTCTGGAGTCTTTTTATTACCAGGTTTTTCAGAGTATTTCTACAGTCACCAGGAGATGATTGAAAATATCAAAGATAGATGATAAAAGTCCCGGAACCTGCAATTATTGAGGACAGGAGACCTCAGGGTAGAGGGGGAGAAAGCTGAGCACAAATGACTTCTTCTCTGCCTTACTAACTCTCTGTTTGTCTCTGACTTCTTCCCTCCCCATTTCTAGGTGGGCCAACCTAGCCAGCTCACTAGATATGGAGAGGTAATACTATATCAGCATCATAATGGATTGGTCAATGAGGGGAAATACTATGAATAAGAGGAAGGGGTCCCTGAGGGACTTCAGTATTTGTGAAAACGTGTTCTTGCAAGATGGGGGGAAGATACCTTTAGAGCCTTGTTTTCCAAGCAGTTATGCACCCTGCGTACTGGTGTCTTCTTATTGATTCTTGATATTTAGTGTACTTCCTATATTTAGCAAGACTTCTTCCACAGTTAGGAGTCCAGGATCTTACTAGAATGTGTTTCAACTTTGATTCATTTCATGTGTTTCCTTTAAGTTGCCAAAAGTTTTTCGTTCTTATGGTAAATTTCAGTATGCCCTTCTAAGTTGATTTGACATTTTCTCTACCTGGAAGACTTCTGATTGTTTGGTGCAACATTGTCTATCGAGCCTTGGTTATTTGGAAATCAAAATAGATTATGTCATGTATGAGAGCCTTCTGTGCTTTCAGTGTGTCTCATCTAAGTCTTGCAAAATTGACCTCAATTTACGTGTTTAGTTTGATTAAAATTTTTCATGAAATCATATGTTCAGGTTGTGCGTTGGAACTATTCTGAAGATGATAGGAAAGCTTTGTTGGACCTAATCGGATTCATAAAGAATGTCGGATTGATGATTCAACGATCTGAGACACTAGTAGTGGATGCATTGTGGGAAACGATTCATGGTGAGGTCCAAGATTTTGTCCAAGTTAAATTAGATATCATGCTTCATACAACATTTCGAAAGAAGAAAGATATTTCAAGGTGAAGTCAGAGTTCTTTGAGCAAGATTTTATTGATTTATTTATGCAGACTTCTTTTTTCTGTTGAGTAATCTTATCATCCTGACATCATTGTTTTGACAGCTCAAAATTTGCTAGTCGCCTCATTTAGTAGAAAACATCCTTGGCTCATCCCTCTTAAAATCTTCTTCAGTTTAACTGTTCCCATAAAAGAGGGGAGCAAGGAATGTTATGATAATCGGGGCATTTGGTCGATCATGCTTCATCATATCACAAGCAGTATTGTTGGCTGAATTCTTGTTAAATATTGATTATTATGGAGACCACAGACTTTGCAAGCTGGGACCTATTGAAGTGTGTCTGCCGTATTGTCCTTAGGGAATTGAAAAATAAGCTCATCCTTTTGATGAATATGTGCTCATCCTAAGGGGTATAGACAAAGTAATCGAAGAATTTTTTCTGAGTTGCTGAGCTCTACTAGGAAGAAACTCCAATAATGATGAGGGCTTGGAGCTCAACCATTGATTGTTTGCGGATGCCTTGACCATTTACATAGTCACTATCTCCCAGTAGTTCTCAGAACTTTTGTATGGCTTCTACTAGGAGTCCCATCTCTGCCGTTAATCTTTTGCAAATACATTTTGTGAAGTTCTATTGTGATTCATTACTCTGATGGAACTCAATTGTAGTTGACAGTACATCTTTAGAGAACCTGGGGGGAGAGGGTGTTTATCACGTAGAAGGATATGTGATCTGTGAAAAGGGTGCCATTGTCTACTTCAAATGATCCCAAGCATAATTTATTTTCGTTTTTCGAAATACAAAAGTGACGCAACCTTAGCGCAAGAACACTGAAGAACAGGGGCTTGAATCCTCAAACCTTGATCTTCAAGAAGGGTTAGGTTCTGAGTCCACAGAACTAACCTCTTCAACCCTTGAATCCACAAGGGGTTATACTTGAATCCACAAGCACAGGAGTACTCTCAAAACAGGAGAACACTCAAAGGGGAGAAAGCAAAGCTCTCAGAAAGGAATAACTTCAAATTGTGAGTTCAAGTGTTACAATGGGGGGCCTTATATAGGCCTCAAAAAGTAAAGGATCGTCCAAGTGACATGACCCCTGATAAGACTACTCAAAGTCTTGAAACTATAACTATTACACCATACCTGTGTCAGGGGATGGGCCTGACATAACAAAAAGAAGCTTCTAGGCCTGACAAAAGACACTTTCCAGATTCTGGGAACTGTAGAATCTGACACACACTTTTGTGAGTCTCTAGGTGATCTTCTGCAGACAGTGACAGCTCCTCGAGATTCGCTCCTGGCCCAATAAGCTCTAATTGGGCCTCATAAGTGGGCCTTGTGACTTTCTGGGTTTTTATGAGTCACAATTGGGCAATGGAGGCCCTTAGCCTACATCAAAAAGGGAGATCTGTTATCCCCTGAAAATTCTGAACAAGAGCCATACGGGAATCCCCTCCCCCAATCATGCCCTTCTAAACCACCATGATATGAAACCCTCAACTTCGTGAACTATGCAGTCCACTGACTCTGCCCTTTGTCTAGATGGTCACCATGTTACAGTGCAGTGATAAAGAGTATCCCCTTCCCTACCTCCCTTGTCTATGCACCTCTCATGAGAGATCCCCATAAGGCCTCTACTGATGTGACATCTGCTCATGAGGTCTTTTGGCTAGTTCATATCACCTAGGTGAATGTGTACTTGAAAAACAAGTGAGAACAGTCTTCCTTGCACCTGTACACGTAGTACACTCATTCGTGGCCTGGGGAACATTCTTTTCTGGGAGGCATAATTCACCCCCCTGTCGCTTGAAAAGCAACCAACCAAACATCCGCATGTTTAGGAGAATCTTCTACTTCAACATCAAGTGGCATTCAGGGACGGTTGCCTAGCCCTCCTCTATCAAGCTATGTGTAATCTGCTTGTTAACACCCTAAACTGTCAAGGTGTTGCCTGCTCCACACCCGAACATCTTGTTCCACCTTAAAGGTCACAAATGTATTGAGGACTATTGTATGATCATAAATTCCTCCACCCGCGGGTCCATAAAAATGCCCTCCAATAAGGGATTCCAAGTGCCATCCTTGCAATCCCTAACCATTTCCTAAGGACCCTGTCCAAGTGCAAATGGTCTTGGGAACTCCTTTTGAAGGGTAGCCCGAGCTGACCGTTCATCCAACCAGAAATAAATCAAGGATCCGTCTCCTACATTGGTCAGAAATGAAGTCAAGGTAGAGATCCCGGACTTCTGAAACACCTATTTCTAACTATCCTAGAAAGTGGATGCCCCACTTTTTGGAGCTGCATGCCTCTCCCAGTCCAACCTGGGGCCATAACGATCCATTTATACCTTCATAGTCATACACGTGAGTGGACTCATTAGCATGACCATGCACTTTGTTAAAAAAGATGCAACATCACTAGACGTGGAACCCCTCGCCACCCAAAAAAAGGTTTGACCAGCATGCAAATCACTTTCCTAGATATGCAGGTACCATTTCCTACTTTTCCCCGAATCCAAGAATTTCCATAGAAATTGCCTCATAGTACCTTCCCACCGCTTTCCGACACCTTCATGAAGCTTAAATATGGAAAGGTAGAATATAGGGATTGCACCGAGTACTAATTGCACTAGTTGTCCCCCCCTTCGATTGCAACCTAGCCTGCCACACCTGTAGCCTATGCTTCACCTTCTCAATCACTGATTGCTAGTCTATGGTCTGAAGTCAGACGCACATCAATGGTTATCCCAGTAATAAATTTTCTGATGAAGAAAATGACAAGTTGGTGGAATAGAGATATTTATCAGCGTCTTTTTGATAATCTTCTTATTTGACCCATGTAGAACAAGACATCTCATCACATGAAACATCCTAAGTAAATCTGTGCCCAACCCATTGCAAGATAACTTAATATGCAGCCTACTGTATCCTATGTTATTAAAAGGGCACTCATAAGAAAATGACTATGTTTCAGCATGAGTCATGTTCTTTAAAAAAATTTATGTTTCAGCATAATGGAGGTACAGAGATAGACATAAATACTGATGCAAACTTTCTAGACTTGACCACTGGTAGGAGACCAATACCAGGATGCCTCACTTTTTCTAGAGGTAAGCTTGCTTGACCACTGATGGCATCATGAGGAAGTTTAAATGGAAAGAATGCAAGAAGGGGGACAGCCTTGGTAGCGAGGGATATGGTGTGTAGACCCATCATCCAGGGGGCCCTGGGTGTTGTGCACGTACAATGAACTTGGCGCTCTTGGCTAAGTGGGTGTTTGGGCTCATGAGTTTGGGGAAGGACTTGACCTCCAAGGTGATATGAGACAGCTATGAGAGGGGCAGTCAAGGCCAATATGGGTGGCAGCTGTGGCCAGTTCGAGGGGCTTCAACTTTTTGACTAGGGATCTAGAAGACCATCATCATCATCTTATGACCCTGGTTTTTCAGCCCGGCTGGGTGATGGGTCTGATTTCTGCTTTTGGTTAGATGCTTGGTCCAACCAAAGCCCTCTTCAAGATATATTCCCATGACTGTTTGCTCTTGTTGGAAACCCTCCGACGACGATTACTGAGTACTGGGATGGCACATGGTGCCCAATACTAGTAGGCAACCTCTTAGACCAGAGGATGTTAGAGATGCTACACCTTCAACACGCTTTACTTCCTTGGCACCCGGTGGAGGGAGTAATAGATGGCTAGGAATGGAATGGCCCACCATTCACAGTCCAAGTGGCATATAAATGGCTCAGGGGAGGAGGGAGTGTTGTATCCAATGCCAGGTAATATGGAAGTAGAAGATCCCTTTAAAGGTGAAATTTTTTTGTTGGTTGCTCCTTAAACAATGACTCAGGATATGAGTTGTCTTTCGGTGATGGTACTTAGATGCCTTAGCTGAGTGCATCTTGTGCACATGAAGGCCTTGCTAGGATTTGAGGCTCGAAAAGCTCTCCAAGTCTTCAACCAAAATAATGATTGCAGCGGAAGGTGTTGAATCAAAACATTCAACATAGTTGAAGCACCAAGAATAGATGATCTTTTTTTTTTTTTTTTTGAAAAAAATGCAAAAAGGGGTGCCCTTATTGGAACCCCCCTGATTTCATTAAGATAATGAAGCAGAACACGTGGTCGGTTACAGAGGTACAAAATTCGAGAGGCTGGAGCCGCCTCGATTCCATGAGTAGGCGATTCCCCGAGTGTCGTGCTGGATAGCGTCGATCGACGGGGATCGACCTCTGAAGATCACCTCGTTCCGATGTAGCCAAATCGCCCACAAGTTAGCGAAGATTGTGTTCTATTCTGTGGCACACCGAAATGGCCCCCAGGCAATAGAGTACCAAAAGGATTCAGCCGTGGATACATCTAGGCTGCTTGTAGATGCTGCCCGCCATGACGCCTGAGCAAATAGACACTCGAAAAATAGATGAGAACAATCTTCGCTAACACTGACACAAAGAGGGCACTCCGCTGAGCTGCCCGAATAGAACCTCTGACGGAAAGAGCGTGTCATCAAGCGCTGGCGAAGCAGAAGCCAACCGAATATCTTGATCTTTAGGGGAATGCGGCGCTTCCAAGTTATACGACAGCATTTGAGAAGCATTGTTGTGTCTGACGGGCCCTCCTGCTCTTGCTGGTGATGGTAAATATTCCGTGCTGAAAATCTAGCTCCATGCCCCACCCATGTGTCGGCCATCTCGACCGTCAATTGAAATTGACTGACAGCTAGTTGCAGCGCCGCTAAGTCCTCAAACCGCTGATCTGAGATGCTGCTGGGCAGAGTGGGAAACCAGCCCGCCTCAGACACGGACTTCACCGATACTCCGGGGTCTATGGCAAGAGCATGAAGTCTTGGATAAAGGTCCCGTAAGCGCCCGATTCCTGCCCAATCGTCCTCCCAAAATCTAAAGCTGGCTCCATCGCCCAATCTCGGGCGAAATAAATGTTGCATGGATGAGAAGAGAGGTCGCAATCTAGATATGAATGCCGAGTCCCCTCTACGGGGGGTTGACCAATCAGTCCAGTCTACGGTCGCGTCGTAATAGTCCCGCAAGAGTGCTACCACCAAATCCTTAGACTGCCCCATAATTCGGCCCACCCATTTGGTAAGTAGCGCCGAGTTAGTATGTTTTAAATGACGAATCCCGAGACCCCCCAGCAACTTAGGGCGGGTAAAAATGGACTATGCCACGAGTGCCACCCCCCTAGTCTCCGAGGTCCTCACCCCTTGTCAGAAGAACCGCCGCATAATGCGCTCTATCTGCCGTCGTACCCCTTCAAGCATACAAGCGAGAGCCATGAAATATGTGGGGATAGCCGTCAAGACAGACTAGAGCAGCACCAGGTGTCCGCATAGTGAAAGGAGTCGTGCCTGCCATCCCCCCAATCGTGCATCGATCTTTGCCGTAACTGGTTGCCAATCGGCATTGCGCATACGCCCCGCGGTCAGTGGAATCCCTAGATAGCGAATGGGCGAGAGGGGGACTGGTGTGGACAAAACCTCAGAGATATGTGCGAGCGCCTCCGGAGGCAATCCAATTCCCACGACCGTCGATTTGGCTCGGTTCAATCGGAGACCGGAAAAATCTGAATAAATATCCATCATGGAGGAAACGTGATGCGCCGCTGCGACTGATCCCCTCAAGAAGAAACAAATGTCGTCAGCATATTGCAGGAGCGGTATACTCGCCTGACTACGGGAAGACTGAAATCCCGAAAGATAGCCCCGCGTGCATAGCTGATGTGTGCAGATCGCTAAGGTGTCTGCTGAGAGGATGAATAGAAGGGGGGCTAACGGGCATCCCTGCCTGATCCCCTGCTGTAGATGTATCCACCCCCCTGCAGTTGACCATTGACCAAAATGGCGAATGTGGTGGTACACACACATTGCTTCATCCATTTGATCCAGACTGATGGAAATCCGCATCTTTTGAATACGTTCCAAAGGAAGCGCCAATCGAGAAAGTCATAGGCCTTTGCGAAATCCACTTTCCATATGAAACCTGCTGTGTCCGATCTTTTCCATTCAGCAATAATCTCTTCCGCAATGACGATGCTATCCATCATTTGCCTGCCCGGTATAAATGCGAACTGAAGAGGATTGATGTCAGCCTGTAGAAGCTTTCTGAGGCGATTCGCAAGGACCTTGGCGATGATTAAATATATGATCTCATCATCCATTTTAGGTGATTCTATCATCTAGTATAGAATAAAATTCGTACTTACATAGATCATTTGAAAGAGTTCTTCAGCCGTTCAAGTGTCCGGCCTCTAGCGGTATTCACACAGTCTCCGGACGATCAGAATTCATCTTGAACACTCGTCACCACGAGAGGAAGAGAAGAGGGTGGAGAAGTTCTACTAGGCTTGCATGGGCACCTCTATTATGGTTGTTCTCCCCTTATCTATAGACTTTGGGAATGTGAAATTTTCACAAAAACCCTTATTCTTATGTCTATATCCACCGACGTCCATTGACCTTATGTGTGTGACCCTCTAAGTCCATATATCTCACCAATTAATGACTCTATTAACTTAATAACACTTATTTGTCTTCTTTATCAATTAATTATATCAACATATAGGGTAATTGACTAAGCATCGATTTAACCCAATTGACTAGTTGAGTCGCCAGCCCGGTGGGTGGCAAGCTACATCACGTGCTCTGGGAGATATGGAGTATATTAGACCTCTTTCATGGAACACCCAACATGGTGTTCCCTTAACTCATGAATAACTTAGGGTATGGTTAATTGTCAAATCCTAATCGGTCACTCAATTTAGTACTGATGCGAGTAGGAAATCATTAAGAACAACTTCTCTAATATTTCCACTATCCTGGCCAAGGATTTAACCGCATCTCATTCCTTGAGTCGATCTCCTCATATACCGAGGGTGGATGATCCCATCATAACCACTCAATCTCTTTTGAAACTTTATATCGTATCCAATCTATGACGTTTTAGAGATCCCGTGGCTAGAGATTCATAAGTCATAGTCAAAACACGATCATCCATCCACAAGATGTCTTTGGTGTCTCAGGTCAAAAGACCACGTACACAACCGTGACATGAATAAACTTGATTGATAATTTGGCATAATACCATTCAAGGGATTCATACAGATCAATTCAATGAACTCTTTCTCCAAAGAGCACCTCCTAGCTATCCTTGGTGTTTCAACATCGATGGCCACAAGATCAGCCATACTTATTATATGAGTCAGATCAGATAGAGCTATTCTTTCTGGATAGTTCGATGTCCTTCTCGAATATCCCATGAATAGGAATATTTAGAACATATGCTTAAAGACCAGCGATTACTATATAATGATCTCATCATAATTCACTTGATCATTGCATATGTTCATGGACTTCATTACAAATATCACACAAGAATGACAATGAATAAAAGTTCATTTCAATGAATATAAACAAAAGATGAAAGTGTGATTGGCTTGCAGGCCACATAATACCTATCTGGCCTTGCCATCATCTGTTTTTTGAGTGCCCTAGTGCTTGAGCAGTTTGGGCCTCACAGAACATCCCTTTCGCCAATGTCACAGCTGGCAAGGCTTTTTGGGTGACATTATGACGTGGCGGGCCTCGAGGGGCAGTTGAGCAGGGAAGGATGATCGTAGTCCTCTGGGCCATCTAGTTGCATTGCAATGAGGCCTATTTTCAGGGGCAGACAACATTGGTGGAGGGAATCATCCACAACATAGAGGCCATCATAAATGTTTGGTTTAGAAGGTTATAATTACATGCAACTACTACTGTTGTTCTCTCTCACATATGGATACATCCGACCAGGGCATATCATGACATTGCTGATCTGCGTTTCTTAATTTCAAATAAAAAAAATCTTGCTTCACTTGTCACATGGCAGAGTGGGAAGCAAAAGTTAGTGACTCGATCAAGTGTCAAATATGGATTAAGGAAAATGGCTGAAGGTGTCCAATAATTACTATGGATGAACATCTTTAATGACTTGAAGATTAGTTGAAGAGATGAAGATCTACTGCAGCCACAGTCAGCTATTTGTATTACTCTCAACACCCAGTGCACTAAACACAAAGATATTGATAGGCAATTTATTAAAGAGAAGGATGCTGATTTGATAGACATGTGATCTATATAGTGATGGTCAATCATGATTATTCAAAATCCACCCTCAGAAAACTGACAACTCGATTTTCTGTCCAGCCAAATCATCATTGACTACCGTAATCAGTTGGTATCAATTGATTTCGACCTGTTAAGTATAACGGGGAAATCAGGGTAGAGAAGAACTCCAGATGTAAGCATGCTCACTCTTGGGCAGTGCATGGATGGGTGACCTCTTGGGGTAAGAGGCACCGGGGCGAAGAGGAACTCCAGAGTTATGCCAGCTTAGGCTTGAGCAGTGTAGGGATGGGTGTCTTATTGGGAACAGGAACGCCAGGGTGAGAAGAACTGTAGGGTTAAGGGTGTTTCAAGCTTGGGCTGGTACTGGTTGTCACTGATTTTGGGCGATCTTCCTTTGATGTTAAAAAAAATTCTGTAGAGGAGAGGGTCTTAGAAAAACTTCCATGGTTCTGTACATCACCAGAACCCTGCATTGTGCAGATTGAAGATTTGTAATAGCTCATTTAACAGTTTACCATGTTACCTAGGTGTGACTGGCATGTAGGTGTTTTCAAAGGTTTAAAGGAAATTAAAGTGAGAGAATATCAAGAGGGAATTAGATGGATAATGAGGATTGCAATGTGGAAAGGTTTGACTCTCTCAGTGCAGGTACCTACTATATTAGAGCTTTTCTGGGAAGAATAGTTACTTCTGTTATGAACCTTTTCTTTGCGTTGATTTTTTCCACTTTTTTGTTTTCTTGTTTTTGAAATGTTATATCCTGCACAAGCTGACTTTTATCTTGATCAGTTGCTTATGTATAATCTGTAAAAACAGGATTCTTTCTGACATGCGGACACTATCTGCTGACTGGATGGCAAATACAATCAAGACGGATCCTGAGTTGCCTTCATTACCCAATGAAGGAGAAGACCATAAAGGAGTTATCTTTCATCCGAGGCCAGTTGCTCCTACTGCTGCTCAGGTTTAATATCATATTATAATTTGATACGTGATCTTTGAGATTCTGTGATTTTTATTGGAATTCAATTTCAATTATGCTAGCTCTTGGTGGTTTGAGATTGAAGGGGTTTCTTGGCTTTCACATCTGGAAAGAAAAACTGACAGCACTTTCTGAATGATTATTGGTTTTAGAATTTTTGCATATTTCATTATACTTTTATAACTTCATTTATTTGAGACTTCTATTGCGCAGATCCATTGCCTTCAATTTCTCATATGTGAGTTACTCTCGGGCGGAAACTTGAGAAAACCTGGGGGACCAGTTGGAAACAATGCACTGGGAATTCCTGCTGATGATATTAAACAACTGGAGACATTCTTTTATAAGCTCAGCTTCTTTCAGCATATTCTGGACTTTTCAGGTCACCATTAAAAGGATCCTTTGACTTCTATGATTTAAGGATTTATTTAGTTATAGTTTAGTAAGCTGGTGATTTTCAAAATATATGCCCATTGGTCTTGAACTATGCTCCAACTTTAAGTTTTCCTTACTGTCTGTAGTTTTCTCCATACACATTTATCATACCAATTATGCACAAACATGATTTTGATGCAGTGCCCATGTTGCTTGGAAAGCTGGACTTGCCTGCCTACAGGCATTTATTATACACTTAGTATAATACTCTGACGCCACAATAGTGAAATCTCGAAATGAACACCACCTGGATTCCCAATTTCCCTGTTGAACACAAAATTGAACTGCTGATATAGTTCAAGGACACCTCCAGCTGATCATGGTATCTGAGTGGGTCTTTAAGAAAGGTGAATCAACAGTCCTGCTAGCAGGGAAAATACATCGAGGTTATCAGTCAAAGGTTGTTCACTAGATCTCAGGATCTAGATGAAGGAAATTATATTAAGGCCATCGGTGCAGGATAGAGAGAGGCAGTGCATGGCAGCAGAGAGAGGCATGGTCTGGCAGAGGGAGTGTGCAATGGCACGAGTCGGTGTGTCACAGAGATGTTTATGCTTTGCCTGCTCTTATACCAATTTCAGAGCCCTCCATTCGGACTGTTCCAGAGCTGGAGTAGGGCTGGCAAAACCCTGTTCCTGTCGTAAGATTGAGGGATGGACATGCATCTAGGACCTTTGGATGTAAATGTTATGTACCCTTTCCTCCATACAAGGAGATATTATCCACAAGAGCCTTGGAATCTGTTTTTGTAGATAAACTCTTATAAATTTTATAACTGTTACCACCTTTCTGCGAGGAAATTTGGTTTTTGAGAAGGTCACCTTTAATGAAGGAAATTTTTTTTTATCAGAGGGATACAAAGAAAATAAATGAGCTATAACAATGTAGAGAGGATAGTGAGTTAAAGGCTTCAAGCCTCTCACCATCAAAGTTGCTAGAATTAGAAGAATCGGTTCTACTCTTGTGAATGCTCTGCCAGAACACAAAAATTAGGAAATTCACCCAATTATAGGATAATTTGGTTCATAAAGACAGTTTCAGAATCAGAAGTATCAACACCAATTCAGGTCCAGCTTTTCAGAGGTCCATGTCACGAAATTAAAAGAAGATCATGATATGGCTCAAGCTGTATAAGGGCTCAATAATGATAAAACCAAGTTCAAACAACCACAAGACACCGTAGTTCTTGATCTACTCTCCTTTCAACCAAGAAATATACCAAGACTCACAGATCCCTAGTTGACTTGGCTTCCACCTCCAAGCTACCTCAGCCACATACAGCCCCTCCTGGCCTGTCAGTGCTCTTGCCTCTTCTCCTATCCCCCCACTCCCTGACCCTAGTTAGCAGACACGTGGCCTCACACTTGCCAACTGGTTTACCCTTAAAACGCCGGCTCCCGATTGATTTCACTGGTGACTGTTCCCCTTTGCACACTTCAGGGTGGGAGTCGTATCAGATTGCTGGGAAGAAGAAGATGAGATCTGTTGGGTGATTTAACTTCCGTAGTTATTGTTGGGAAATTATGGTGAGCTTTTTCGTTTGTTGCCGCTGTCAGAAGATTTTCTTGTTAAATCATTTGACTTCATGATGGGATGGAGAAAGGTTATGCTTTTTCTGTACTGATGTGGATAGTTTGAAGAATATTTGGATAATTTTTCACTTTAATTATATTTTATTTTCCAAACATTATTTCTTCTGGAAATTTGAAGACATAAATAGACAATGTTTACAAAAAATAAAACCATCTTAGTTGGCTTTTTTTTTTAAATGAGCTGGAGGTGGATTTTTTTGTGAGTGTGAAATGTTTCTCCCTGATCTTTGGATTTTCACTGCAGCGACCATTGGTTCATTAACTGATCTTGGTTTTCTTTGGTTCCGAGAGTTCTATTTGGAAAATTCTCGAGTTATCCAGGTACTGTAGGCATGATCTTTCTTCTATTAAACTATAATGGATATTTCAAATTCTCCATTATTTATATAATTTACATTTTTTATGAAAATGGTGAGTTCCATGTTAGTAATGGTAGTTGTCGTTTCAAAGAATGGTGATGTTCCTCGAATTAGATAGGATATTCTTAGCTCAATTTCCTTTGATGGGTATAATGAGGAAAGAGATGAGGATGCGGAGAGGATAGTCTTTGTATTTTATTAAATGTAGGAAGCTGTTTTAACAGTTTAAGACAGTCCACAGCCTATTTTCTACTGACTTGGAAATTTGTTTGGCTCAAATGTTGTATAAGTGTTATGAATCTGGTAAGATCCCTGACCTCACCTGCATTCTCTTTACCTGAAGTAGAATCTTGATGAACAGAATCGACATAAGAGTGAGCGGATTACAAGAGAGCACGAAGAACAGGAACTCTCTTCTCTCTCTCTCTCTAGGAAGGATAAATTCATGAATCATCCCCCAACGCTGTGCTTAGACTCTATTTCTGCTGCAATGCCCCTCCCAGATGAGCTCCTCTTTATTTATAGGCTTCAATCCCCTTAGTTGTCATGCCTCAGCCTAATTCTCCCTCTCTGATGTGGCATGACCCCTCTGTATTTATTGGGACACTGTTGGAGGAGTGACAGCTGTCCTCTCTTTGCTTTTCCTGACTGAAGTGACTGATGAGCTCTTTCAAGAATCTAACTTAGACAAATGTAATACGAAAATTTCTTGAACTGAGTTTTCTGAGTTGAATTGTCTTTGAGTGTTTCAGATTGCACCTCATTGATCCTTAAGGTTATAAATTTGTAATATCTACTCCTTATCGCAATGATTTCTCATATTGTGAAAGTTGCTTCCCTTGAAGCCCTAGATTACCGGTGCCTTTGTCACCTCATTAAGTTAGCAAAAGCAAATCACTACATGTTTAGGATCTCGTTTAAATACAAGTTATAAGATAACCATTAGTCTTCCCTTACTCCCCCCAACTGTCATCCTTTCCCAGTTCTATTAGGGTTAGAAAAATAAAGAATGACAGAAAACCCTTACTTGAAATGCACTTTGATTGTTTAAATTCCAACTTACTCAATATGGGTCAAAGCCACTAAGTCACTAATTCCGTGCATGAGAAATAGGTAGTTTATTGGTAACTTGACATGACCCCTTAATTCATAAATTAAATAAATAACAGATTTTCTGGGTAAGACATTAGGAACACGCGCTGTAGTTTCAAGTACATATCCCCAAAGGGATATTGGTAATTTCGAGAAGCTCATCATAGATTGTACCATGTCTAACAAATTTCAATTTCTTTTCTCTGATACACTTTTCATCTGAGAAGTATAGGGAGGAGTCAGCTGAGCGATGATACTATTATCTTCGAGGAATTGTGTAAATTTTATACTCAAGTATTCACATCCTCGATTTGATCGAAAGATCTTGATACTTTTTCTAGATTACTTCTCTATTTCATTCTTAAAGTCTTTAAATTTCTCAAAGGCTTCAAACTTATACCTCATAATATATATCTATCCAAACCTCAAAAATTCGACGGTAGAAGTAATGAAATAAGAACTATCTCCTCTTACTTGGATAGATATTCGGTCCCATACATAAGAATATATTAGCTCTAAGACACCCTTGTCACATTCTCCATATATTGAGAATGGAGACTTGGGTAATTTACCTATGATGTAAGATTCATAAGTTATAAATGATTCATAATCAAAAGCACCTAAGTATACATTTCTATGTAACTTTTGTAATCTTTCATGGCTGATGTGCCGAAATCTACAATGTCAGAGGTAGGACTTTGTTACGATACCTATATGAAGATACAAAAGAAAGCGCCTGAAAAAGGGAAGGATTCAAGGCGTTAATAGCTTAACGGCACATTGACCTGTCAATGCGTGAAAATAGGGAAACCAGGACCCCGGCGATGGGCCTATATAGGGACAGGTACCTCTATTCGAAGGGGGACTTTTTTGGGCAGTTACGTATTCAAGAACGGACAAAGGCGGGGGATTGACAGAGGCAAGAGGGGTTCCGGCGATGGTTTATTCGCAAGTGATCAGTGGGGCGAGAGCATGGGAGGCTATTTCGGCCTGCTTGTGGGAGCTACCCTAGTGGAAGATTGTGACTGGGTTGTCCTAGGTATCGGAGCTGTTCATGCAGTGGGGTGGAGGCACTGAACTTCTATTGTTCATTGAGTTCTAGGTTTTCAAATCACATCGTTGTGGTATCAAAGCCGCGATTCTGGAAGCATGATAGTGAAGGAATTGGAAGTACAAATGGAAGAGGTGTAGTGAAACATGGTTTGGATACAAGATCAACAGATTGGAAAACAACTGGCACGTCGCGCATGACAAACTCTACAGATTCAGAGAGGATAATTGCAATAACCTGGCAAAGATGATTGAGGCCCTTGTGGCCAAGATCGGGGCGATTCCTCCCCCATCACCGAAGCAGAATTCAAATCAGCGTGACAAGACTGAAAGACAATAAGAAGAAATAAGAATGAAGGAGAAGGAGGACGACCAAGGAGAGTCCGATAAGACCAGTAAAGCCAGGCAACCATACGCTTCAGTGATCCTTCAAGAAGAAGCAGTTAAAGGCAGAAAAAGACATTGAAGGGTGGGTACGCAACATTGAGTGGTACTTCCGGATGCAAAAAATTGTTTACGCAACATAGAGGGCATCATTTCTTGCTGGGAAGGATTGACACATTTGGTCGATTGATCGCCACACTTTCGAATGTTGGAATGATTTTAAGTTGCAGATTGGTAGGAGGTTCGGTGATTTGCTTTTCGAGGATGGTATGGGTCAGTTTTTTGATATCAAGCAGAACGGGTCAGTTAAAGAATAAAGGGATGAATTTGAAAGATTATCCATTTATTTGCCTCTAATAGAAGAAGCAATCACGCTGGGAGAGTGGTGTTGCCTTCATCATCCAAACTAATTTCAGTCTTACTTCAAGCATATCATGATTCGGCAATGGGAAGTCACATGGGCTTTCTCCGTAGTTATCAGAAGATTCAAGAGAATTTCTACTGGAAAGGCATGAAGAAAGATGTCAAGAAGCATGCAGATCAATGCTACATTTGTCAGACGCACAAGTTGTCATCTTTGGCACTTGTCGGGTTACTCCAGCCACTGCCTATCCCTAATCACATTTGGGAGGAAGTTTCTATGGATTTTGTTGAATGATTGCCATCTTCAAGAGGGTATAATTGCATCATGGTATTGGTAAATCGTCTTAGAAAGTATAGTCATTTTGTACCATTGAAGCATCCATTCACCGCAGTGGGGGTGGTGGACCAATTCATCAAAGAAGTTGTGTGGCTACACAACATTCCTAAATCCATATTGTCTGACAGAGACAAGGCTTTTTACCAGCTTGTTTTGGAAAGAGCTATTTCGACTATAGGGCACTACTTAACGTATGAGTTCCTCATATCACCCGTAGACGGATGGTCTGATTGAAGTTACCAACTGTTCCTTAGAAACTATCTTAGATGTTTCACTTCAGAGACACGCATGACCTAGGTACAGTGGCTCTCATGGGCCGGGCTATCTTACAACACTGCTTATCATTCATCACTCAAGACTACCCCGTTCAGCATGGTTTATGGTCGGAGTTCCCTGCGCATCCTTCCTTAGTGATCCATCCCGTCACCAATTGCCTCTGTGGACGAAGCACTACAAGAGAGAGACCGCATGCTCCAATGAATCAATCAACAACTGTCTAAAGGGCAAGCAGTAATGAAGGAAAAGGCAGACAAGCACAGTCAAGATGTTGAATTTGAAGTGGGTGATCAGTTTTATCTCCATTTGAGGCCATACTGCAAGTGATCTTTAGCCTGCAAGACCAACGAGAAACTGGCTCCAAAATATTTTGGACCCTTCCCTCTATTGCAACGGATCAGCCCAGATGCCTAAAAGCTACGACTCCCAAAAGGGTGTGGCATCCACCCAGTCTTTCATGTATCTTAGCTGCATGAAGCTGTGGGAGAAGCAACAGTTTGCGCCACTGTGCCCCTCGAGATCAACCCGGAACTTGAGCTCTGCATATGTTATGGAAGCTGTCCTCAACGCTCAAGAACGCAATGGCACAGTTGAGCTCTGCATCCGATGGAAAGGCCTCCCCTCAGAAGACTCCTCTTGGGAGCCAAGGACAACTATTCAACGACAATTCCTAGATTTTCACCTTGGGGACAAGGTGATACTTGATGGGGGGGGGAGGTAATGTTACGATACCCATGCGAAGATACAAAAGAAAGGGCCTAAAAAAGGGAAGGATTCAAGGCGTTATTGGCTTAACAGCGAATTGACCTGTCAACCCGCAAAAATAGGGAAACAATGACCCCAGCGACAGGCCTATAAATGGAGAGGTACCTCTCTTGGAAGGGGGACTTTTTTGGGCAGTTACGTTTTCAAGAACAGATGAAGGGGGGGGGGCTGACGGAGGCAAGAGGGGTTCCAGCAATGGTTCATTCGTTAGCGATCATTGGGGCGAGAGCGTGGAAGGCTGTATTTGGCCCGCTTATGGGAGTTACCGTGGTGGAAGATCGTGACTGGGTTGTCCTAGGTTTTTGAGCTAGGTTCCGACAGTGGGGTGGAGGCACTATTCTTCTGTTGTTCATTGACTTCTAGGTTTTCGAATCGCATCAAACTCATTCACACTTTGTTTGCTCTTGTTAAGAGCAGCAACAACTTGGATATTATAAGAAGAAATATCAATCAAATATACGCCATTGACCAAAGATGCTGTAGCAACCAATTGACTTTCAAAGTAAAGAGAACAACATTTGTTATTAAAAGTTGATGCATGACGCATCTTGTCTAAATAAAAAATTGAAATGATGTTCTTAACTATGTAACGAACATAGTAACATTCTTTTAAATAAAGAAAATCTGTGTATGGTAGCTCGAGGTCTATGGACCCTAACGCGACAACAACTCTTACTCCGTTTCCCGTCCTCAGTACCACCTCGGCTTTCTTTAGCTTCCTTCTACTTGTCAGTCTCTGCAAATCATTGTAGATAGAGTTACACATCCAGTATCATATACCTAAGATGTGGCCATTTCTGGCCATGTTTGGATCACCTATGGTGCTAGCAAAAATTTTGCAGGCCACTTATAAACTGTGGCCCATTCATGTAAAAAAAGAGAAATAACTCTAAAAAAACAGAAAACAGAGAGAAACATCGAAACCTAGATGAACACCTTAATGGGTTGACATTGATTATAGGAAAATGAAGCCTAGATGAATTTTACGTGACGAGTACACAATGCAGTCCATCCTGTTCAAGACAAATAAAATTTTGACATTGATTATAGGAAAATGTAGTGATTCAAAATGCTGCACTTATTGGATCTTGATGTCTTTCCTCTTATAGAGGGGAAACTGATGCTCAGGTCATACACATCTTGTGTTGTTCGCCTCAGCTGGGATATGCATAACAGAGTCATGTTGTATCATTTATCAACAATTTTCTGCTATACAATATGTAAAGTCTATTTTATCAGTCTGTAGAAAAAGATTAGTGTCTTTCACAAATTAACTTAGCCATGTGCTAAATTATCAAAACATGAATATCAAGGTTAAGTTACAGTAAGTTCATTCTTTTCTCTTGAATTTTACAAAGCAGATGTTTAATCCTCTGTTTTTAGTTCAGTTTCCAGTTGAATGCTCTCTTCCTTGGATGCTGGGAGATCATGTGATCACATCTCAAGATACTTCTCTCATTGAAAGTATTTTGCTGCCATTTGACATCTATAATGATTCTGCTCAGCAAGCATTATCAACTTTTAAGCAGCGGTTTCTTTATGATGAGATCGAAGCAGAGGTACATGTTTCATTGCTTTTCATATTTGTATTTATAATTTTTTATATCTAAATAAACTGATGCATTTTGCATAAACGTTGAATTTCTGTGCCGAAGGACATGCATTTGAATTAATTGTTTTGAATCAAATATTTATTGCACTACTAATGAATGTTTTGGTCCCTTAGGCTGACCTATGTTTCGACCAGCTTGTGTTTAAAATCTGTGAGACTATTTTTGCATATTACAAAAGCTGGGCGGCAAGGTAATTCATCTCTATTCCTGTCAGGATGATATATATGTGATCATTTTTAACCAGGTTATAGGGCATTAAAATATTTAAGGAAATTCTTAGTGAAGATGACACTATTCAGATTATCCTGTGTTATATTAGAAAGCAACATTAGTCCAATGGTGTCAAATTAATTTTTTTTAAATGGAAAGAATATATAATGTTTTTATATATTTGTGTAATATGTACTAGAATGGTCGCAAAGGACCACCCCTTGCCCCTTCACATCTTTCTACACCATCATGACACAAATCCCTCCACTTGTTGAATGACCCCATCAGTTGATGCAACCCTCCCCTTAAAAACCCGCTCATTATAGTACAGACCAATTGCCCACAACACCTCCAGGATACTCTCACTCCATCTTCCTTTTGGGATCATAATGTCTCAATGAAGCCTGAAATGCCTTGTCAGAAGTTACCTCCAACTGTGGTATCTTTTAACTGGCCCACATCACGTGAGTGAATGGGCACTCGAAGAGCAATTGCGGACAGTTTTCTTCCCCCCTCTGTGTAATGAAGAACATTACACATTTTAGAGATGTGCCGAGGAGCAATCTCTTTTAGAAGACTCGCTTCAAAAGGAACTGCCTTAAACGCAGCCAAACAAAAATTTTCACGTTTAGCTGGAATTTCTGTCTCCCTATGCGTCTACATGCCTGGGTGGTTGCTTGCTGCCTATTAAAGCTGCCAGCACTCTGATCTTCACGTGAGCCCCTCTGATCAAGAAGGTTCTACCTCCCCACTCCCAACAGTCTTGTGTCCCATTTAAGAGATCCTCCACCTTCTAGAATTGGATTCCTTGTGCCATCCCACTATTTCTAACTGTGGCATTAAGGTTTCGTGCCAGAGCAAACGGACATGGAAAATCTGCGTTTACGTGGCCCCAAGCCGACCGGTCATCCAAGCATATGCCTCATACCATGCCAGAACATGGGTGCCCCTCAAAGTAGAGTTACTCACCGCTCCCAATCTAGTCACATGCCAGAACAGTTCTTCAGCACTATCAAAACCCAATCCTCCATGCTTATAATCTTGCTCACCCATTTTGTTAGAAGTTCTAGTTTCATGTTTGTAGCTTAAACACCTCCAACACTCCAAGATTGATTGTTATTCACAACCCTTCCTATGAGACAATTGCCAGACCTTTGCCTTCCCTTGACCTAGTGCCTTTCTGGAAAGACCCCCTCATTGACCCATCTGGCCATTTTCCAACTCCTGCAAGTAGGCTAAAAACCTAGAGATAACAACTATGTATCGTGGAAAGCATCAACTGCAGTAGCAGTAATCTAGACCAGTCTCCTTTCCATATTATCTATCACTGGTTGCTAGTTTGCGGCCAAGACCGACCCCTCGACTGCAGTAACCTGACTAACACATAATGAGTGTCTCAATAAGTGTCCTCAGTGCCTTGAAACATTGTGCATCCTTCTGCGATAGCCCAAATATTTGTTGCAGTTGATCTGTGGGCCTGACAAATCTGCAAAGAGGTTTAAAGGCGTGCAGGGATTCTTGCCTCAATAGGCAATGGGAGCAAGCTTTCATCATGCACATAATCAAAGCATCCATTGCAAGCACAAAGAATAGTGGTGCCAAGGGGCATTCTTACCTAACCCTCCTTTTCGATAGGATCTACCCCCCTTTAGGATGCCCATTGAGGAAAACCAAAAAAATAGTGGGGTGTACTACATTTCTGGACCCATGCCACCCATTTAACGTGAAATCCTCTCTTCCGCATAGAAGACCATGTGAAGTCCCAATCTATGGAATCATAGGCTTTTTCAAAATCGACTTTTCACATGAAGCTCTTGATCCCTTTTCTCTGTGATGTAGCTAGGATCTCTCCTGCTATTGCTGCACTGTCCACGAGCAACCTCCCTAGAATAAATGCTGATTGAAAGGGATTGACTAGATCAACAAGCACCTCCAGTTACTTATTTGTCATGACATTTGATATGATAAGGTAGTTATATGGAAGTAGATAACGAGATGGGCTGGTAGTCTCTGACTCTAAAGGCCCCTTGACATTTTAGAAGGAGGAATTAGTGCAATCTAGTGACTCTCTCCATGCCATAATTCCCTGTACAAAGTTTTCCGTTATGGCATAACCTCTTTCTTGACCAACCACTATAACTCACTTAAGAAGAATATTGATGGCCATCATGACTTCTCTATTGAAAACGGCCTCACCAGATTCTGCAGTTCCTGCATCACTCTAGTTGCCCCTCAGTCACACCATTTCAATTGGCTCTACTCCCTTATTTACAGAAGATCCAAAAGTGGGCTGCCAATGCTACACCAAGTGCCTGTGGCTTGAATACCCCTGATTCCCTACTTGCACTTTCAAGATCTTCTTTTGCAACTTGTTTTGAGATGGAAGTGTCTCGTGTTAGCCTCGCCCTCCTTCAGCCACATCTGCTTTGATCTTTGTCTCCAGTCTATCTCTACCTTCCTGTCTTCCTCCTCCACAACCAACCTACATGCTCTTCGTTCCCTTGCTTCATCTTCTGATAGGGATCTTATATCGTCCATGTTGTCTATCAGTTTTAGTCTAGCTAAAAGTTCGTTCTTCCTTCTCGCCCTGTCCTCCTGACTTTGCTTCCTAGCCCTAAGGAGGTGTCTCTATATCCCTGCTAGATTTTTAGGTAGCCCTACTGTAGCTGAACGCCTTTAGGATTGTGAGGACCCCCTTGAAGCCACTCTCCCTCAACCAGTATTTGTCCATCTTGAAATATGTGGATCTGCCTTGTTTGCCAGTGGTCTTAGGAGTGACTGCACGTTTTTCAGCGGAAAGTACTCCAAAATTGCCTTTGAGCACCTTCAGTGACTCTCTACTCCTGTTGACAAAAAGGACGATGAATCCTCTTGAACTTACATTTGCAACATCTTCTGCTCTCCTCTGCCGCCTCCCCTTGTGGCTGTGTTGGTCTTTGCTCCATCAGCTCAAGATCAAAGTCTGCGAGCTTGCTCTCTGCAGATGCTCGATCGATGTCGTTGAAGCTTTTGTGTTACTGCCAATGTGGTATCCCTCTGAGGACAATCTTCTGACTCCCCTGGTCTCCTTGCACTCATTGGTGCCAGTGGTTGTGTGTGTGTGTGGGGGGGACTGCACTGCAATTGAAGCCTGAATTTACTGCGGGACCTTGAAGACTAACTTATAGTGGCAGTTGGAAGGGCCGAGCACCTCTGCTTCCCAATACAATGTCATTAGGGTCCTCTGACACCAGCTGTGTTGAGAGAAGACCATGGAGTCTCCCAAACATCTTTATTATGGTCTCCATTGCCTGCCAGGTATTTCATAGAAATCCCTCATGCTTCCAGGATGACCGTCTGTGGCTCCCCACCAAGGCTCCAGCTGGGAGAACTCAACACTACCATACTGCTACACTCCTTTGGACTCTCAGTGTCCTACCACAACCCTGTACATATGCTTTCCTTGAAACTCCACATAGGAGGAAGGTGCCTGTATCTAGCCTCCACAGCTCCTCCCTATCCAGCGCTTGACACTTCTTCCACATTTCTCAGCAAACCTCCTCGAATCGTGGGTTACCACCCTCAACTTCTCCCTCCAGGCATCACAGGAGAAGGCTTCAAAATGGGTCAGCCCATCCCTCAACTGTCTGATCCTCTGCCAGCCCTCGGAAAGCCCCCTACCCTTTCTCATCTTCCCTTGGGGCCCCCCTCCTCTTTTGCAACCATTCTCCCCGTGGCCATGTAAACTGATGGGTTCCTGCACCTCTGCATATCCAGAAAACTAGTGATCCCTTCATTCCCATGCATAATGCCCCCACGCTAAACATTGGAAGCAAATATTCTCCTGTCCACTATTGATTCTTTAACCTGTTCTCACGATTGATTCTTTTTGCCGATATGCGGTGGGGTCCCACCTTCACCTGGCCGACCTTCATCTTCCTCCGCTGCCCCAACTGTGTCCTTTGTTGAACAGTTTGATCAGGTTGTTTGATTCAGCATTCTCAGGGACCCCCCTTGCTGACTGCTGTAAACCTGCCTCCCCGTCCCCAGCTGTTTCCCATGGGCCCTTGTTGGCAATGTCTAATAGGTGCCTCAACCCTGTGCCAGTGCTCATGCAGCCCAATCTGGCACCTATCATTGGAGTGATTGAGGGATCTGTCTCTGCTGCCTTCACCCCAACCATAATGCAGCCTTCCCCCACCTCTGCCAAGGGAATGCCCACAATCGCATCTGCCTCCATGGCCCTTGCCGTGCTCCTGTATGAATGGTGCCTTCCTCCACTTAGAAAGCCATTGCCATTGCTGTGCTGATAGTACTCACGTGAAGATCTCTGCTTAGCTGGGAGGCCAAGGGATTGCTGTAATCCCACTCCTCTATGTTGTGCCGTCTCATTGTAGTCTCTTCCATCTCCACAGATGCCCACTCTGTAGAGGGGATGCCACCCTCCACTATCTGGGCTGTTCCCCCCGCCGTGTTGTTCAAACCATTTTTCCATTATCCTTCTATCTCTTAGATGGTTCTGCACTGAAAATCCTTGCTGCTGTGCAAATCCTTGCTCCGACATCTTAATGGTGCACGCACCATTGGGCCGTGCACTGTCTCACATAGTGCAAGTCCTTGCCCTCTTGTTGCCATCATCCCAAGGGCCCACAAGATGCCCTGGCTCATGCGTCCTCGTGTCGTGAAGAGAACAGCAAAAACCTCTTGCGCCGCGAAGAGATTTGTGAAGAGAAATGCATCACCCTCGCGTCGAGGGAAGAGTGGGACCCTGGCCCTAGTGTCCTTGGCATCAAATGCTGTCAAATAATGTTATCAAATTTGTCAAAATACGCAAAGTTGCACCCGTACCCAAAATCTAGACTAATTAGATTTCTGTCCTTTTACTATTTGATGTATATCCTATAGCAAAGTGACCGTTAAGATATTACCATTGTAACTGAACGGTCACTTCAACCTGTATAAATACCACTCTTGTGGAAGAGTATAATGAAGTTTTTTCTTTCTTTTCTTCAACTTGTCCATAGAGACCTTTCTTTGCATTATCTCTGAGTCCAGCATGATTGATATATCCAATCATCACAATATTTATTGAAAATGTTTTCACATTTGGGCACAACATGGAGAAAAATTTGATTTAGGAAGAACAGGATAATTATGAGGTATGAAGACTAGAGATGTATAAATAGAGGGAATTGTACATTCCTGACAATATGGTACCTTCCTGTGTTCGAAGGAGTAAACATAAGAAGGCATCTTCATTTGAAATGACCAACCACTGGTGGCCACCTCATGTTCGAGAGTAAGACACGAGCTGAGAGAGCTGAATTCTACTTATGACATATATGATCTATTCTCAGTGTGGTAGAAAGTAGAATTCATTCCTTGCTGTCATGCACAAGAAGTAGAAAGAATTGATGACTCAATTTGGTAAGGTTAGAGATTCAGCTTTTGCTTATATTTAACACATTCATCACATGCAGAAATCTGCTGGATCAATCTTTTTTGTCTGCTGTTGATAATGAAGAGAGCTTATTTATTCAACCAACACGCTTCACCGTGATTTTCAATCAGAGAAGAGTAAAGGTGAACATTTGTTTGAATATTGTGCTTTAGATGAATATTCAAGGGTATATTGTTTCATTTACTTTGCATCTGAACAATGTTTACTGTATGTCATGATGACTGTGTGGTTTGAGGGACTGGTAAGATAAGTTTAACTTCAATGAAAAATATATGTCAGAAGAGGTTTAAAAATGTCTGCAGAGTTTTCTAGTTGAGTGACGACAGTGTTGTTTGAGGCACTGGTGAGATAAGTTTGACTTCAATGAAAAATATACGTCAGAAGACGTTTACAAATTTTCTGCAGAGTTTTCTAGGTGAGCTCTTTTCTTAAGATGTCTTGCTGTAAATGAGTTTATATTTTGGGGCTCAAGAGTTGGTCTTTTGAGCCTTTAATTGAGGTTGTCACTCTAAAGTTTCCTGTCAGATATTGGAGTTGTGCTGATTGACAAGATTTAGCCTTCCGAAACCATCAGATAACCATAGAGACATTTGAATGTAAGAGACTCAAAAAGATGTTTCAATCTGCACAATGAGCTGATTGAATACAAGTTACATATGAACCATGGTAGAATTTTTACTGAGAGACCTTTCAGACCATTCATTAATTTCTATCAGCCCTTGTTAGATGGTTTTTAAGTTACCCTGTTTTGAATTTTATAATAGATATTTCTCGTGTATTGTTACTTTTACAATGTTAACATTGTAGAGCCCTATTTAAAGGGTGATTTACTGTGAAATACATATCTGTTTCTGCGTGGCATCCTCTTCAAAGTGGCGGGGGATCCCTTTCCCCACCGCCCTTCATCTTACCTTTTGTGATTCACTGTCTCAGTCCCACTATCTGCTGTTGTAATTTCGACATGATATTAGAGCAGCGATCAATGACTGCTGGTTTGTTTTAGTTGCTCTCTTCACCACTGCTGACGGTCATAGAAAATAAGCCAGATTCTGGGTGATGATGTTCTCCCATTCTGCGTAGCTGCTGGAGATGTAAAATCTCCTAAAATGACAAATCAAGGGCCCACGCTTGGAGAAGGTCTTGTTACTACATAACTGCAGAAGTTTGAAACCACCTCAACTATGTCCCAATCTGCTCAAACTGCGGAAGTCAATTTTTTTTCCTGAATTGAACGAAATCTCTCCTAGCCCTCATGAATCCTCAGCTCTGATTTTGTCTGCAGGCGAGAGCGATGGCATTTCTTTCATGCCTCCCATGTGTGTTTACTTCGCCGTGGGATTCATCTGATGGAAAAAATGCATCTACATGGCAGGCATCAATTACCTACCATGCGCATTTTCTGTCAGGGTTCCCCACATGATTGGCCCCGCATTGGGATTTTTTTTCAGCTTTCTTCTGCTGCCATTCTCCAACTGCCACCTGGCAAGACATTGCATCTCCAGTGGTTCCTTGGGCTTCTGATTTTATAGGTTTATAAGTCTTTACTGTGGCAATTTCAGTGTGCATTGATTTTCCTGGGAGGTCCCTTCAGCATGCAAGTTCTATGTGTTTCTTCTCTGGCTGTTCTTCATCCTGCATCAGCAACAGCAACACTTTCCCAGTGTTTTTTTCCATGCAAAGGGCTTCACAGCAATTGCCCGGCATAAATTAGGGGAGGATCATGGAGGTCAGCCCCTCCACATTCTGGCATGCACAGATTTGCTGATTTCTCTCAACTGAAAGTTTGGAGACAAATTTGTGATTTCTATCTCCTGATTTATCTGAAATAGGTGATTCAGAGAAAGAGTTCAACTTAATTGTGAAAGGCTGCGAGGTTGATGGCTACTATTGGAGGATTCAAGAGCCTGAGAAATGGAATTGATTCTTGGAGGAAGAGAGGGAGGACAACGAGAGGGAATAAGAGGAGTTGAAAAAGAAGTGGGGGAAGAACAAAAGGAAGGGAGAACAAAGGGAAGATAGCGAGGGTGAGGAGATGGCATTGACGAAAGTCAGAAGCACAGGGGTGAGTGATCTAGGTATCTTAGTTGAAGTAAATCTCCGGGTGATGGGCTAGTAGTAAACGATGAGAGCTCGTCTAAGAAAAAGAAATTGAAGGTTGACAAAGAAGACGATGAATCTCTTTGGGAAAAGATTGCAGTGTGCCTTAATCGACAACCTGTTTTTGGCATTTGGGATGTGAAACTGTTCTTGCATGCCCACTGTCGCAGGCCGTCTCCAAACTTGCATCTGGCCTCTCAATTTGTATGTATTCCTTGCATTTTAATCTGCTTCTCCCTGTAGTGGAAACTGGAATCTTCCTCCATATCCGTATCTGCATCGTGATCTGTAGGTCGTAACATTTGTAAGTGTTGAAGAATTGAGAACATCGCAACTTCCCCTTCTTCTTCCTAGAATTGTATTTATACTTTTCTTTATTTACATCTGTACCATACCGCATGTTGGGAACTGACCGATACACAGTAACAATCAAATCCGCCTGTATAAAAGGCTTCCATTCATTAATGAAATCCATCCTTTTTCTGCTTCTATCTTCTCTCCAGCACGAGATCTACCAAGGAAGATAAACTTCATGTCTTGCTAAGGGGGCAGTAATTCTCACATCGTATCAGAGCTTCCCAAGTGCTAGATTGAAGGGTGCGTTCTTTGGAAACTATCAAAGCCATCGGTCACTCTTTCGCAGTCCTGATTTCAGGACTTAACAGAAGTGAAGAATTTATTGTAAAGTCTTACCCTTGACCAAATGGCACGAGGAGAAGCCCATTTCCTCTCCAGCAGAAGGGGCATGCTAAAAACCTCCATCAACTAGTCTCTCCCTTGCTACAAGCGATCGGTGGTTCAATCAACTGCCAGTGGTAACTGCAAGGAGTCAATTTACTGGTCACAGCATCTATTTGTGGGTGAGGCATGTACCAGCCATCCTAAGGTCGAGGAATCTATTCGATCATTTGACAAATGAATCCCCTCCCACAACTGATGCTGCTCACAAACAATGGGTCGTGGAGGCAGAGATCTTATGCATTTGGATCGCCAACTCCATGACAACTGAGATGGCCAATCGGTTCATTCAATATGAGACAGTAAAAGAGATATGAGAAACTGTCCACAAAAACCATAGGAAAAAAAATGATAGGGCGAAAATCGCACAACTAGTGAACAAAGCATGCATGATATGACACAGTGAGCAGTGTCTGTCATTGCTTATGCAAATGAATTAAGTTCTGTCTTTGGGGAATTAGATCATTATAGATCCCTTGTCAATAGCTCAAGAGATAGAGATTACATTCTTATGGACAGGGTTTACAAGCTTCTCCAAGGGCTAAGGCCTGAATTTGAGGTAATCAGAAGTCAATTATATCGTAGGGAGACGTCTCTAACCTTTGATGATATGGTCTCTCAATTATTGAATGAAGAAAGTTGATTACCAGATATGAGAGGAGGAGAAGAAACCTAAGCTTGTGTAGTAACTCAATCAAAGGCTCTTGCAGTGAACTAACTAAGTCAGCCTACTCCTCAATTTAGTAATAACAGGAAGGGCGCAGTGAAGAATAAAGAAAATCTTTGGTGCAACTACTACAAGAGGAGGGGCCATGTGAAGGAAACCTGTTGGAAACTGCAGGGCAGGTCACCTCAAGTATATATGATGTCACAACCATATCCAAATGATAGGGAAATGTAGGAAATCAGCAGTGGGCACAGAACTATATGCCTCCATCATATCCTAGCGATACACAACCACTCACTAATACAAGTACTTGGGTGAATTCCCACCAGATGTAAGATATGAGGAATCTCCTGCAACAGATACAGAGTCTCCAATAGAAGGTACAAAATCTTCAAGCCTCCTCTACTGCTTCTACTCTTGTTGGATCGGTCATCAGGTCTACTTCTATCACAAACTCAGGTAAACAGCCAATTTTGATAGCCTTATCATTAGGATTGTCACCTAAATCATATGAGAGCTCTTAGAACTTGGATTCAGGAGCAACTGATCACATGACTCCAAAATCAGATAGGTTTGTGTTGTATGAACCATGCATCATAAGAAAGAATGTTCAAACTGTCGATGGTACACTATTTGAGGTAGCTGGAATTGACAGTATGTATGTAGAGCCAATAGGATTGTCATCCAGGGTCTTGCATATCTCTAAATTATTCATAAGCTTAGTATCAGTTCAAAGAGTAGCTAAATTGGATGAATTTAGAATTATATTTGAAGATACTAATGCAATTCTTTGTAATAAGGTCTACGGGTGGAAGATTGGACTTGCTAAGGTTTAGCAGGGCCTATAGTACCTACCTAGTACGTCACCAAGCAATGGAAGATCATCTCACTGCAGAAACAACAACACTAAATAGCTCATCGGAAGAGGAGAAGGTGACACTCCTGCCCAGGCAACTAGGACACCCCTCCTATACCCTTTTGCAAACTATGCACCCGCAACTATTTATAAACTTGCCTATTGACAAATTAGTCTGTGATGCTTGTCGACTTACAAAATCAAAGAGATAGCCGTATCCTGTTATGGATGATAGATGCCTAGGTCCATTCTAACTCATACACTGTCATGTCAGGGGACCTTTGCCACATACGGATATAAATGGTTACAGATGGTTCTTGGCGTGTATCAATGACCATAGCAGATTTTGCTAGTTATACCTGATGAAGCATAAAAGTGAGATAGCCAAGATTCTTAAAAATCTATGTCAATCCATGAAAAGGCAATTTGAGGTGAATATCCAGGGGTTCAGGACTGAAAATGCCGAAGATTTCTTCAATAATGAGTTGCGCGAATTCTTTGAACATGAAGGGATTGACATGAAACCTCCTGCATATATACGCCCCAACATAATAGATTGGCAAAGAGGAAAATATGTGACTTAATTGATAAATGCATGCTCAACTCCCAAAGAATCTCTGGAGCTTCTCAGTAATTATTGTTGTACACCTGGTTATCCAATTACCGACAAGAACTTTTAAGATGTAAAGTTCAATTGAAGTCTTAGAACAACTATTTCCCCAAGTAAGACTGAGGAATGGCTTGACACCACAAATATTTGACTATGTAAGATATGTTCACTCACATAGTCCATCAGTAGATAAATTATCTGTTAAGGCTTTGAAATGTGCATTTGTAGAGTACTCCAATACACAACTGGGTACAAATGCTACCTCCCTCCAACTAGAAAGGTAATAATTACTAAGGATGTCACTTTTGATGAAAATAGAGTCTATTATCAATGTAATACTGAATTTAAGGGGGAGCGAGAAATCACCTCGGGAGAAACCCTGACTCCACTGCCCTTCCTTAATACAAGTGAAGAGAGAGATAGAGATCTCAATCTCAAGAAAATCAAGTGGATACTTTCCAAAATACTATGTGAGGAGAAACAAACAGCCACCAATACTCCCTTAGGGCAGTAATCAGTAGAGTAAACCCAAAGGAAGAAAATCAGTTTGAGGAATCATAGGAGTTACCTATAGCACTGAGAAAACCTACACGAACACGTGTGAAGCCAATTCCATACTCTAACCAACTACCTCAACTATAGAATGGTTTCTACTAACTATATAATGTTCCATACCACTCTCAATCAAATGACTATTCCAACCACAGTTGAAGAAGCATTTCAATATCCTCAGCGAGAAACAGCTATAGATGAAGAAATGCAAGCCTTAGTTAAGAATCAAACTTGGGAAGTGGTAAAATTAAAGAAAGGAATAAAACCAGTGGGAGTTAGATGGGTATTTAATGTTAAATATAACTTATATGCTGTTATAGGAAGGTATAAGACAAGATTATAAGCATAAGGGTATACACAGACTTATGGGATGGACTATAAGGAAACATTTGCTCCAATAGCCAAAATAAACACTATCTGAATCCTTATGTCCTTAGCTGTTAACTTAAATTGGAAACTTAAACAATATGACTTTAAAAATGCAGTCTTATATGATGATTTGGATGAAGAGATCTATATGACAGTGCCTTGAGGATTTGAGGAAGGTTATGGTACAAAAAAGGTATGCAAGCTAAAGAAGGCACTATATGGACTTAAGCAATCTCCTAGGGCTTGGTTTGATAAGTTCACTAAAACTATGAAGATGTTAGGATACAAACAGTACAACGGTGATCGTACACTGTTCTTTAAGCATTTTCAAATAGGGGGAGTTGTAATGTTGATAGTATGTGTAGATGACATTAACATTATAGGGCATAATGATAAGGAAGCTATGAAGCTAGAAGAATAACTCACTACCTTTTTTGAGGTTAAAAAAATGGGTACTCTAAAAAAACATTTTGGAATAGAAAGTAGCGCAATCCAGTAATGGATACTTGATGACTCAACGAAAATACATCCTTCACCTTCTAAATGAAACTAAACTACTACAAGGGAAGGTTAATAGCACTCTTACAAAAGTCAATCCTAACATCTAGGTAGGACGATCTCAAGGTAGAAACAAGATCATTTTAAAGGTTAAATGTTAAATTATCATACCTCTCACATACTCGATTGAATATTTCATATTTAGTCAATGTTCTGACCCAATTTATACATAGCCCATAGAAGCCTCACTGTTATGCTGCTCTTTGGGTATTAAGATATGTTAAAGGAACAAGTGGACTTGAACTCACATTCACAAAGATAGGTAAACTAAACCTTGAAATTTTTACTGATTTTGACTTTGGTGGATCATAGGTCTACCACTGGATTGTGTGCTATATTTGGGGGGAATCTCATTACATGAAGGAGTAAAAACAGAGCATAGTTTCGAAATCAAGTATTGAAGTGGAGTTTCGACCTTATCTAGTGGAGTTGATGAAATACTATGGAGTCGAGGAATTCTAAAGGACCTTTAGATCCCTTATGAAGAACCAATGCAAATGTTTAGCGGCAACAAATGTGCAATCTGTATAGCACATGATCCAGTGAATCATAATCCTACCAAGCATACAGAAATTGTTAGATTCTATATCAAGGAGAAAATTGAAGGGAAGATCCTATGCATAGACTGCATCCCCACAACTGAGTAGTGTGCATATATTCTGACCTAAGGATTCTGGAGTAAACAATTTTCAAGGTTGGTGTCCAAGCTAGGAATGAGGAGCATCCCTTCAACACTCTCCCTCATGTTAGAATATTCCAAATTCCCCTTCTTCTTCCTAGAATTGTATTTATACTTTTATTTATTTATATATCTACCCTATCGTATGTTACCATTGGGAATTGACTGTTAGACTTTAATGGTCAAATCTGCCTGTATAAAAGGCTTTCATTCATTAATGAAATCCATCCTTTTTCTGCTTCTATCTTCTCTTTGTGCATGAGATCTACTAAGGAAGATAAACTTCTGTCTAGCTAAGGGGTAGTGTTTTCTCACAGTAAGTGATCTGCTGCAATTTGTTGCGCGCTATGATCTACATTTTGCAGGGCACCTTCAATCTCTACTTGTTGTGATCTACAACTTGCCAAAATTGGCGAGATTTTCATTCTTGCTTGGCATAATCTGCAGTTCTTCTGGTACATTGAATGGCTGCCATTTTTTATCGGGAGGAAATCCAAGTAGTTAAGCTTCTAAGCAAAAGAGTTCTTATTGGAGTTGAAATGTTGATGGTAAGAGCAAGAAACTCTAGAATTGCTTATGGAAAAGAGAGTTCGTAAGTTCTAATATAGGAAATGAAGATGAGGGACCCTAAATAGGGTTGGGAGTTTGATACCACTATCGGACACTCCGCCTCAAGTTGGAGCAAATAGATCAAATATGCCCAACTTGGTAAACGTAGCGTCATAGGATATCTTGACTACACTCTTCGTGATGACGTCCGCAAGCTAATAAGATGATGTTATATGAGGGGTATAGATGACTTCGGACATAACCTTGTCTGGAATGTAATGGTTGTCAATCTCATGTTTCTTTGTGTGCTCATGAAAAGTAGAATAGCTAACAATGAAGATAGTGACTGGACTATCACAATGCATGGGCATTGAAGAAGGAGATGAGATGCCAAGATCTTCTAGAAATGATTGAAGCCGTACTATCTCCCGCACGGTCTTTGCCATAGCTCAATACTCAGACTTTGTGTTGGAGCATGAGGCCACCTTCTATTCGAGGACTACCAGGTGACAAGGTTACCTCCTATATATGTGCAATCTGTAGAAGATTTACAATCTCCCTTGTCACCTGCATACCTAGTATTAAAGTATGCTTCGATATGAAGCTGACCATGTCATCGATAGATGAGCCCTCTTCTTAGGACTTAATTGATGTATGCAAGAACCCGTATAGCTCCCTCCCAGTGGACTTTTTGAGATTCCTGCATGAACTGACTCCAAACACTAATTGCGTACACGATGTCAATGCAAGTGACGATGAGATATATTAGCTTGCCTAACGAGCTTCAATAACAATTTGTATTTTCTCATGGAGTGGAGACAAAGTTACTAGATCTCAGGCGAGCTTCTATGGGTGAGGTCTCTAGCTTGCATCAAAGAAGTCCTGTCTCTTGAAGCATGTCAAGGGCATACTTCTATTGGGTTAGAGGAAGCTTCCTGGCTTAATACGCAAACTCAATTCCAATAATGTATATAGGACTTCCCAAGTCACGGATATTGTGGTGGTGCTATAAATAAGTCTTGGTAGCATGAATACAACTGTCATCATGACCAATCAAAAAAATATCATCCACGTAGATTGTGAAAATGACAAGACTGCCCATAGTCCACTCTGTGAGCATGGTAGGATTGGGGGCCCATAATGTGAAGCCAAAGGTAGAGAGAAGACTACTAAACTTGGCCAACCATGTGCGTGGACTTTGCTTTAACCTGTAAATAGCTCATCACATGAAGCAGACCTTAGATGACTCCTCCTGAGTTGCACATACAAGAGATTGCTCCGTAAAGACCTGCTCCTCAAGATTACTATAGAGAAGTACGTTAGAAACATATAATTAGGTGGAGAGATCAAGCTTGGTCGATGGTGAGAGAAAGTAGCACATAGACAGAGTTGAGATGAATGGGGGGGAGAACGTCTCAATATAGTCAATGCCACATGCTTGGATGAAGCCACGAGCAATCAAATGAGCCTTGTGACATGTAATGGTATCATAAGGATGATATTTGAAGGTGAAGATCCAGTTGCACATGTCAATGTTGGCATTTGTTGGACGAGGAACTAAGGTCCACGTCCCTCAAGAAACCAAGGCCTTCACGTTTGAGTCCATCATCGCTTTTTTGTAGGTACTTGTGTCGCCTCAATAAGTGATTGTGGAATCAACTCAGAAGCTATCAAAAAGGCAAATACATGGAGGGAGAAAGTTGATGGTAGGAATTAAAGTGAAAAATGGGATGGCGAGTACAAGCGTGTGTACCCTCGTGAAGGGTGATGGGAAGGGGAAGATCTTGTGGAGGGGCTTGGGGGGTGACATCTGGGGATAATAAGCTCGCATTGGAGAAAGGAGACAATAGGTTTGTATCTAGAGTAGAGTAGAGGAGAGGGGTAGAACTGAGGAAATAGGAGGGGGAGAAGAGAGAGAGAGTGAAGGAGAGAGAACCGAAAGAAGGGGATCAATGATGACTAGTATGGGAGGAAGCCAAGAGGAAGAGATGCAGCAGCTGGAGTCGGAGAAAAGAAGGGAAAGGAGAAGAAGGGAGAGTCTTCATGGAAGGTAATATCGACATGAGTCACATAATGATGGGTATCAAGAAAGTACACCTAGTAGCCATCCTATGTCATAGAGTAACTAATAATGGTGAAGAGGAAGCAAGGAGAGTGGATGTACTTGTCGTGGAGGGAGTGAGAAGCGAGTCAAGATTGGTTGAAGAAAAGGCGTTGGTACTCCCAAAGCAAATTAGTGTATCATACTCTGTTGACATGAAGGTTAAATGATATTGTGGAGCATGAATGTTGGGTGAAGCTGGATAAAAGGTAGCCAGAGGACTCACAATTGCTTGGGCAGTTGGAGGTTGGCCGAATTGCTTCCAATATTTGTTGGCAAGATGATTCTATTTGTCCCACTAAGAACATGACCAAAAAGAGTTCCAACTTTGCCCACGAGACTACCATCAGAGCAGGGAAGGAGACTATCATCGCTAGCTCGAGAAGCAGATATCATTATAGTTGAAGGAGTCATATCACCCAGAGCAGAAGAGAGAGGGAAGGCATATCAGTCGTGGTCTAAAGAGTAGCAGAGAAAATAGTAGTGAGGCTAGGGATATGATTACTAGAGAGAAAAGAGCCCTTAATTTGGGGCGCAATGGAGGGACGAAGCACACTTAGATAGATGCCAACACAGAGCTCTGTGTGGTAACACTTCAGCATCACAAGGTATGTGGTGACGGGCCGATTAATGGCGACCTCTTGAATTAAGGCCTGCAAACGACTAAAGTGGGCTTGAAGAGAGAGATCACCTTGCTTGCAGGTGAGAAGGGACTCGAAGATCTCTACCGTATGATTGATGTTCATTTGGTTAGCATACATTGTCTGAACAGTTTGATAGAGGGAGTGTGCCGGTTTGATGCGCACGAGAGACTCAGCGATGCTCTACTTGATGCTGCGAAACATCCAAGTAATGATTACGACAAAGAGGCATAAGATGGGTCATGAAATAGCAGAGGGTTGTCCGTGAGATGATGAAGAAGACTATAAGACTCAAGAAAGAACTCAAAAGTACAAGCCCAAACTGTATAATTATGTTAAAACTGTAGATAAGATGAGTATGTTATACTATGATCGTAAGACGAGGCGTAGAAGTCAGCTGAGTAGGAAGCACTATAGGTGAAAAAATCACTGAAGTGTCGACTTGAGGTGCCGGGACAAGTGACAATGTAGTATCAGAACTCAGAGCTGAAGAGGGTAGAGATAATATAGGATCCCCAGATGATACCATAGATTGTTCATGGAGTCCGATGTGCCAAATAGGGCGACGTTCTGCTCGAAGCAGCCAACAACGCAAAGCACTGGACGTTGCGAAGCAAAGGACACCATATAACGGGACACATTGCAGAGCGTCGGACGTAGCAGAGTGATAGGTGAGGCCCGCAGGGTTGACAGTAGAAACACTTGATAGCAGTGATGGCTAGAAACAATGATAGAGAGGAGAGTGCACTAGAGTAGCAAGAGGAGACATGCCGGGAATAACTATTGCCTCACTTTATAACAACGGTGATAATGGAGAGAGTTATGACACTAATATCGTGTCGACGGTGAGAGCAAGAAACCTTAGAATTGCTTATAGAAAATAGAGTAAATATTTCCTTTTATTGGAAGTGAAGATGAAGGGCCCTAAATGGGCCAGGAGTTTGATACCACCATCAAACATGGAAATTCTTATAAAGGGGGAAGAGATAGTACTTATCTTATTAATGAATATCTGTAGGTGGGCTTGATTTGCCGGAGGGGCAGGGGAATTATTGCGTTGTTCTTCCATCTTCATGGGTGATCTGTGGTATATGTGATGTGGACCTGGACAGGAAATTTGCAGTTTTGTATTTGCAGGAAGTGTTGACTGAGTGACTTGGGGAAGGTATTCATCTCAGATATCGAAGACCTACATGGTGAAATCCATGGCAAGGAAGAGCTTGTAGGAATCATGGAGACAACCTCCAGTTTGTTCGGAAATTCATTTCATGTGTGGAGGACCTATATATTTTGGAAAAATCCATGACGAGAAAGAACTTGGGCGTAGTGTTGAATTGACCACCACGTTATCGGAAATGCATCTTGAATACGGAAGTCTTTGGGAAGACAAAGTCCAAAACGAGAAATAACTCGAAGGATCCACCAAGTTCACCTTGTGTTTTCTGGAATAATCATCTTTCTTGTGAAAGATGGGGAAGGATTCATATCAGGAAAGAACTTGGGTATATCCACATATAGCTTCCCAGATATTTAGGCCAAGGACCAAGACATCTATTTGCAAAGTTCCAAAGTCAATATGAAAGTGAATAATATTCACTATTCAGCGTGAGGGGGAGTGTCATAGGATGGTTTTAAGGTACCCATTTTAAAATTCTCTATTAGATACTTCTTTTTTGGAGCCCTATTTCAGGGTCTTTTCCATGAAATACATATCTCTTTCAGGGCGAGTTCCCCTTTGAGGTGGCAGGGATCCTTTCCCTGCCACCCTTCATCTGCCATTTTGTCATTCACTCTCTTAGTCCCACAATCCACTCCTGTAATTTCAACAGTCCTCATAAGGCTGTATAAACAACAGTGATACTTCTGTGGCTATAAGGATAAAGAACTATCAGTTTGTAAGAAAAGCTACAGAGATGTTCCACCCTCGCCTAATTGACTGGAAGTGTTTAGAGGAGGAAAAAGTTTTTCCCGTATGCTTGTTTAAAAACAGATTAAATCGTATCGCTTGTTTTCTTCTTGTTGAACAGTGTGATAAGTATTTTTTTCAGGGTTGAGAGTATTCAGGATTCTTGCCTCCACACTAGTCAACTTATTGTACATTATTAATGTGAAACTATTTTTTTTTCTTTACAGTTACTGGGGAGAACCATTGACCTAAGGAAGCTAATAACGCAACATATGAACAAGTTATTCCGGGAAAACCTTGATATTCTCCTCGACCATTTTGAGAACCTAGATTTATGTGGCATAATGGTTAGTTTTTTTTTTTTTTTTGCATCGTATAATTTAAAGAAGAATGATTGCTGAACAGGAACTTCAACAACTTTTGGGTATCATGGAACTCAGTCATGGGTTGCTGTCCAGGGACCTTCATCTTGATTCATTCACCCTCATGTTAAATGAGATGAATGAAAATCTTTCCTTGGTTTCATATTCCAGCCGTTTGTTTTCTCAGGTTTGTATCACAGCTTTTTTTGATGTTCAGGTGCAACTAACCCAATCTTTCAGAATCACGATTCACTCTTTGTACGCTGAAAATTGTTTGTCTTCTTTTTCAATCGTTCATGCTGACCTTTCTCTTTGTAATATTTCCTGAGACTTCATGTTCTCTTTCTTTTGACGTTGCAGATCTGGACAGAGATGCAGAATGACTTTTTGCCAAATTTTATTCTCTGCAATACTACTCAGCGTTTTGTTCGGTTTACAAAAGGGACTTGTCATGACAATAAGAAGCCAGATTCTTTTGTTGTGAAGCCATATTTTTATTGTGGCTCAGTAGTAAGAATTCTGGCTCAAATTTTCTCCTCCATGGCTCATACTTTCTTCTTTTGAAACAAATTTTGGGGCTTACAAAACCCTAAAAGTTTTGGGTTTATTTACAAGTCTTCTTTTACATGGTAGACAATGTAAGAATGTGTTTTATCCCAGGATATGATTGCCATCATTGAGTGAGATCATTGGTAAATTCCCACGCATAGGTGTGATAAAACATTTAATTGAAAAGTTAATTGCCTAATCTATCATATTGTTTTGTTGTGACTGTAAATTGGATTCAGTGCCAAGACATGGATAAAGACTATAGCCATCATTAAGGGCAGTCGTACGAGGGTAGTCTGAAGAATCTTCACTGATGAAATGGTCCTTTTGAGAGAGAGAGAGTGAGGGGTAGTTGAGAAGATGAAAAATAGGATTACTTCCAGCATAGGGTTACATGAGACTTAAGGACAGTCAAATGGGGGTTCATGGGTGGGCCCTTAACACCTTCTAGAAGGATCCAGGGAAAGAGACATGTGTCCATTTAATAGGCAACATTACATAGGGCTCTCGTTCATCATAGTCATCAGTGAGTCTTAAGGGACGGGGTTGTAAGCTGGGGTTAGGTGTCCGAGAAAATTCATTTGGAAAATTAGCTATTGCTACAGTTTGGAGTAAATCCATTTGATATCTGATACAACACTTTACCCTTCCTGAAAGTATATTGATTCATTTGTTGTTCCTCTTCTCATTTTTGTGGTTTTCTGTTCTCAACTGTGTTCTCTAAAATGAATTCAGTTCTTGGAGATAACTCGGTTAGAAAATCTTGTCATATTTCGTGTTTTTCCTAATGCGAGAGAAATATTAGGATTTTGAAATGATGTCCTTATCAAATTGGTTCAATGTTCTTGTTATAGAAGCTTTTCTACGTATTTTAAGCCAGCAACTTAGATGTTTATTCCTAGATCAAAAAAACTTAATTCACTACAAAAATGAGAAGGATCTTTTGAAAGTAATAATGCAAATGAACTGTTCTTCCACATGGGGAGAATGATTCCGCAGTTTTCTAATATCATTTTTGTTCAGCTCCATTTCTTTGGAGTATATTAAATCATTGATTACTATTGAATCTGATCACACTGATATCCTAGATTTGTCACAAGAGCAGAGAAATAGGGAGAGAGTGAGTATATGAACTGTAATATTGCCTCTGGAGGATGCAGAGCCATATAAATACCCAGTTTACAGAAGTTGGCCTCTCTAACCTGAGATTATAAATGTGATCCCAGTGAAGGTTATAAATGTGATTTGACAGAAATGATTTTATTGACATGAATGTGATGCAGAGCTATACAAATTTATTGACTGATTTAATATGCACACTTCTCATGCTAACAAAAGTTTTTTGGACATTTCAGTTGTTTTGGACTGTTGTACCTATAAGTACCTCTGAACCACTTTAAAAAAATTTTGCTTTCTGTGTTTGGGCTTTTTGTCTATTAGATGTGCATTGGCTTTAGTTTTTTTATTTATTAGTTATGCGTGGGCATTTAAATGTAGGAGTTGAATAAGGCACACAGAAGCATTTCAGGGCTGTATAATGAGTTCTTCGGTTTACCTCACATGTCTGCGATTGTCAAGCTATTGTGTCCCAGGTCATTGCCATGCCTTATCAGAGCACTTCTGGATCATGTTTCAAATAAGGTGACATATAAATTTCCATTTACACTGTTATTTATTGAAAAAGCTTGTCTTAATGTTTAAAAACGTGTGAAACCTACCAAAATGTGAATGTATTTGATAAAACCCTGGTCCTAGGGATGAAAATTAGAAGAAACTTGTTACAGGTAGTGTTGTTGGGGTTGGGGAGTGGGGAGTGGGGGTAGGATAATAGGAGCACTTTGAGAATCTCCAATATCTCCTGCTTTAGCAAGCCCAGGGTTTCCCTTATTGCATGTTGTTCTTCATCCTTCTATTCCCCTAGGGTTTATTTATGGGATCGGCTCTAGTTTTGTTCTCCTTTGAGCCTTGCTGAGCAGCTTACATTTTGGCCTAATGTCTGTATGCTTGAGTTAGAAAGGGTGTAGGCAGGCATGCTTTAGCTAGTCCCCATAATTTTTTTGGAGGCCCACTCAGTGTATGGTAGGCTGCAGGCTGCATATTTGACGCAGCCTTATCATAAGAACAATATAGAATAAGGAGTTGAATCTACTAGCCTTGCTCTACAAGAAGAGTTAGAGTTTGAATCCACAGAATTCATCTCTTCAACCCTTGAATCCACTATGGGTTGTACTTGAATCCATAAGCACAAGAGCACTCTCAAATAGGGAGAACACTCAGGAGGAAAAAAGCAAATCTCTCAAGAAAAGGATACCGTCAATTCTACTCTCAAGGGTTACAATGGGGGCCTTATATAGGCTACAAAAAGTAAAGGGTCGTCCAAAAGATAAGACCCTTGAAAAAACAACTTAAAAAATACAAGCCTGACAACATATATGTGTCAGGCACCAAAATTGACAAAAGAAAAAGTAAGCTTTCAAGCTCTGATGCGCCATAGTAGAGAGATATTTTTTAGATTCTATCAACTGGACATCTGACACAAAATATTTGTTTGCCTCTTGGTGATCCTCTATCAATATGGTCAGCTCTTAGAGATTCTCCCCTGGCCCAATAAGCTAGAATAGGCTTCTAAAGTGGGCTTTCTCAGCTTTATCCAAAATAGGCTGTTGGGCTCCACTCTAGGCTACATCAATATTGTCAGCTCTTAGAGATTCTCCCCTGGCCCAAGATCAAGTTCTAGATTTTGCAAGACAGGTAACCATAGTGAATGAATTCCACTCTTGGCTCTGTGCAGTCTCGTCTATGAAGTTTCTTTGCTTTGAATTCAGCCCGCTTAGGCTGCTGTGCGGTTGAAGGCCTGCAGCTGAAGTTTCACTTCTAACCCTTACCAAAATTAGAGTTTCAAGGTTACCTGAGGCTCAACTGATTGTCATGGCACAACGGATTTGCAGCTGCAGATGTGTAAGCTGTGGCATAAAGAGGAAAAAAAGTTGGCATAATTTTGACAGGCATGGTAAAGTGAGTCCCCTGGCAGCTGGATGGTCATTGCAAGGCATCACACAATGGCTAAGGGCTTTGCTTGTGGTGTTGATGCTGGTGGTGGGCAGAGACAAAGGCCTGTGCATGAGCTGTGACAAGCTGGCAACATTTCCCTTTTAAGTGGAAGCTGTACTGAGGGCAGAAACATTAGAGACACTGTGGCATTGTCAGAATGGCAGCACATTGCTGTCGGATGTCGTGCTATACTTCTGCAATGCAGCTTGTGGTGGAACTAGCTGTGGCAGTGCGTCTGGCAATTGTCATGTTGATGGCACTGTGGTGAAGGCAAGGGACAGTAGGTTGTGGACCACGGTGGTGATGTTCTCCCACCCACTGACCGATCCCTAGCCCTAGGTAGGGAACTCAGATAATGCTTGGTGATGAAGTGGGATAAGCAGATAATTTTGTTAAGCTCCCAGGTATCCTGCTTCAGCAGGCCTGGGGTTTTCCTTTCACACATCTTGATCTTTCCTCTTTCAGTTTTCATAGGGGCTATATATGGGCTCCCATACGATAGATCGGCCAGATTTTTAACCTTGTGGGTTAGGGGTCCATAAAAAATATTCTCGTAGTCTATATCATTTAGATGATGGTATTTGCTATGGCAAAAAGTTATGATTAGTTCTTCAAAGGAGTTTTTGTTTAAAAAAATCTAATTTCTTCCTATTATAAGCTCTTAACCTTCATTGTGACTGATTGTGGTATTCTTAATCAATTTCTGGCATCATAAATTTTGCGGATTCCAAAAAATTTTTATGCAATTATTATGCTACAAATTTTTATCTTTCCATAAAGAGGAGATAATTTTCTTCAAGACTTGGACACTGTTCAGAAAGTTCAATCAATGCTGTTTTTCTGAGGGGGTGGATCTACATGCAATTAATTACTAGATACTCGCATGCATTAAAATAATATGGAGCACATATGATTTCAGATAACAGAGATTGTACCCAAGGTCAATCGTTTACAGGAGGCATTGCCCAAGTCGATTGGCCTACTCCCATTTGATTGTGGAATCTCAGGTATGATTGTTGATTAAGAACCAATTTTTTTTCTCTATGACCAATGAGTCAGTTATACTGTAGATTTTTTTCTAAATGACAAAAGCTATATATCCCAAGATGAACTGGATATTTTATTATCCTTGCATTTTTAAATCTTATTTTCCCGATCAGCTATTAAAATTTTGGACAATCAGAGAGTCTGCTAGCAATGGAAATCAAGTCTGCAATTATTAAAGGAGTGCTCAAACAAAATTCAGGAAAATGAATAGTTGTCTCAATGAGTCAGTGTGGCTTTGCCTTGTGGACCTGGAGCAGTAATTTAAGAGACTTCCACTCCTTTAGTCTCTCAACATTTGATCCTTGCGATTCCTCTCTCTCGATATCTGTATCTTTTTTGTACAGTGTCTGGGACACATTTTCCAAAAACTGATAGCAAGTTGTATTCTTTCTAATCATCAGTTCCCTATTTCGGGGTTGATCTTTGCTATCACTGATATTTCTCCTCTTTTCTCCATCAAGTGTCTAAAGATTAGTATCAGAGAGATATAGTGGACCAACTCAAATGATCAGTTGAGTAGTGCATGCAAAGATGATATCAGTTGTAGAAGTTGAAACACAGAAATAATATCATAGAACATAAGATCCTTGAACTACGATGCAGAAGAGTGCTGAACTACGATCCTTGAACTTGGATGTGTTTCATATGAGGATCTCTCGCAAGAAAGGCGGCATGATCCAATGATCAATGGAAATCACTTCTGATCTCCACATTTGAAATAAGGGGGAAGGGCACCCCGAAACAGTGCCCCCCCGATGTCATTGAAGAAATGACAAAAAGAACAGATCATGTACTACAGGGGTACAGAAATCGAGGGGCCTAAGCCACCTCGGAGCCAAAAAGACGCAAGCCCCCTCGCGTTGTGTAGAATAGCATCAACGGAAGGGGTACAACCCCTGAAAATGACCTCATTCCTATGAGTCCAAATGGACCAAAGTGTGGCAAAGATAGTGAGCCACTCAGTTTCTCGACGGAAAGCACCGTCACTAAGAGATCGCCAGAATGCCTCCTCCGAAGTCGTCACAATACGTCTAACATCCGCCGCCAACCATACTTCTTGAGCGAATGGGCAAGTGAAGAACAAGTGCGGGCAATCCTCCACCGCCCTAGCGCACAGCGGACAATCCACGGAAGAGTCCTGGACCATGCGCTGCCGCAAGGACCTCGTCATCAATTGCCGTCCTAGCAGGAGCTAGGCGAAGATTTTGATCTTCAACGGAAGACGTCGCTTCCACACTAAGCGACATCTCTGCAAAAACTGCCGGTCCTCCGGTGCCCCCTGGTCTCGGAGTAATCTATAAGCTGCTCGGACGGTAGAGTTTGGGCCGTTCCATACCCACGCGTCCTGTGTTGCCTCTGACAAGCTCTGGTCGGCAAGGAGCTCCTGCAACCTCAGCAACTCAGCCACACGTTGGTCAGATAATGCCTCGGGTAGAGCCGGGGCCCATGCTCTGTGCCAGGCCTGCTGTACCGAAGCCCGCGGATCCATGGATAATGCGTATAGGCGAGGGAAAACCCCACTAAGACGACCATGTCCAGACCAATTATCCTGCCAGAACCGGAAAGTCTCCCCGTTCCCAAGTTGCAGGCAGAAGAACCTCTGTACCTGCAGAAAACACGTCCGCATGCTCTCCATAAATGCCGAGTCACCGCGCCTCGGGGTCTGCCACATCTCCCAATCCAGCGAATGTCCGTACCCGTCTCTTAACACCACCGATACTAGATCTCCCGAAGGTTGCATAATCTAGCGCACCCACTTAGTAAGAATAGCTATGTTGGTATGCTGAAGATGGCATATGCCTCGTCCACCCTGAGAAATCCGCCGACATACGGTGGTCCATACGACGAGTGCCCCCTCCGTGATATCTCGGGCCGGGAACCACGCCAGAAAAAACTGCGCATAGTCTGCTCGAGACGTCTCCTTACCCCGGCCGGCATCCTAAAGATAGACATATAATAGATGGGTATAGCGGCCAGCACTGATTTCAGAAGAACCAAACAGCCACCGCGTGAGAGGAGACGAGCCCGCCAGCCACTCAGGCGCGTCTCCACCTTCTCGAGCACAGGCTGCCAATCATGGATCCGTAGGCGGCGATCGACAAGCGGCACCCCAAGGTATCGGATCGGCAGGGAACCAATAGGCGTCTCCAGAATCGGGGAACATCCGCTCAGCTCCTTCTGATCTCCACATATGTGCAGGGATTGAGAGTGGATGATTTATAATTGGATTGGCTCTTATATTTTGTGGCAAGAATACTCATGGCTTGATCATAAATTTAAAATTTTATTTCAAGCTCAATAAAATTTTAGATTATGTAGATTGGACATAGTAACTGTCTGCATAGATGAGGATTCTGCCAGAATCCCCCACTCAGGCAACTGTAGAAAGAGAGTGTGTATGATGAACTAGAGTTTCCTTACCCTATAACCCTGAAAAAAACTCCCAGTGTTTTTTTTGAAATGGAAAACTTTCAGATTTTATGTCCCAAGTTTGATATTTTCTCCCCGAGGTTTATAAAGGAGAGTCAGTTCTTGGTTGGACTGGTACCAAAATGAGCCAAGAATCCTTGTAATTTCTCTGGGTTGGTTCCTGTAGAGGAAGTTAAGCTTTCTATTTCAGACCTGGTAGGGCTACAAGGACCAATTGAAGTAGAAATTTTGCTCCACCACCAGTGGTTCAGGTGTGGGATGCTAGTAATTTCGTGGAACTTGGGTTCTTTGATTTCTGGATTTAGACTTCATGACTACATGAAATAGATAACTTCCGCTTTGTGGTTTGTGATCTTTATGTTTTTTGTTGTTTGCACAATATTTTACTCCTCACCTGCCTTGCATTTATTTTCAGTCTCCCTTGTTTCAAATCTTATGATTTTTGCATGGTGCACTTGATTTATTATTGCAGGATGTCAAAAAGCTATTCATGAACAATTGGCATGGGGTTCAAATTCTGAACTCAAAGTTGACATTCTTCATGGATTGAAGGAAATTGGAAGTGTCTTTTACTTCATGGGCCTCCTAGATATTGTACTGGTGAGAGAAATTCAACAAATAGACTTTTTATTTTTAAAAATTGAGCAAGCAATTCTGTGTCAGTCTTGCTGGTTCATGTCATGTTAACTAGCATTAAAATTTGTTGCCTCATTCTTTCTTATTAGTTAATCTCTCTAACACTTTATCTTGGTGAGACAATGTTCAGTTTATTTGTCTTCTCTTATAAATATTATGTTTAAAAGCTTTGGAAGCGTGTATTAGACATTGTTATCATAAAGTTGTTTCTGTGCACAGATGCGTCATGATACTCTTACAAGTTCTATTTTATCTGAAAGTTTTTATTTTTATTAAATGATAAAAAAGAAATCCAATTTGTTAAAAAAGTGGTTTAGTTTGAAAATCTGCACACTTTGTTTGGCAAAAAGAAGTAGATTGCTTCAAGGCATTTTAATGTCTCCTATAGCAGTATATGTGATTTTTGGGACTTAAAAATGTCTTTTTTGTGAATCATAAAGGAAGATCGCCAGAGAATGGTGAACTGCCAGCTAGGGGTTATTGTTGTATAGATAACACATAAATGAACCCATGCTTCCTCCTACCCATCCGTCATGCTCCCCTGAATCAGTACACCACAAGACTTTCCATGTCATGGGCAATGCCGTCCACCAATATCGCCTGCCCCTTGAAATGATCTTGTTGTGATGTGCAACCATATTGCCCAAAGCACCATGTATCCTCCCTCAAACCTTTGGCCCCCCGATCTTGCAACCCCTTAATGAGCTTCAGAATGCCTTGGCAAACAAAAAATGTTCAACTGAGGGATCCTCTGACTAGCCCATACCACTTGTGCCACCAAACACACAGGGATTAGATGATCTCTATCCTCTACCCCCTCAGAACACAAGGCGAATGCTCACGGGCCATCAGGGATCACTTGTTCATTCACAAAATATTATGCACCTTGAGAGGAAACTTCTGCTTCCATATGAAACGACAAGTGCTGGTGACCCTAGACTCTTCAGTTTTGTGACAATGAGATTCTTTTTGTTCTTTTGGAAAAAAGTAAGGAAGGTCTCCCAAGGCCGGTGATCAACCTGATGTCATGTAGATATGGTTTTTTATGATTACATGAGCGGTTCCTCTATCATCTCCCACCAGCCCAAATGGCCACATGACCCTCAATCTCATGTAGGACTCCATCTAATGATACTTTCCTCCCCTTAAAAAGACACTCATTACAGTGGAGCCATATTGCCCAGAACACTGCCCAAACTCATACCAAGACCAGTGTGCCCCGACCTCTGTATCGCCCAAAGGAACTCCAGAACCTCTCGATTGATGAGGTGTCCATCCTGTGATCTGCTGGTTTTCCCACACCCGTTGTGTAAATGTAGAGTTAAAGAAGAGGTCATGTACATCCTCCATTTCCCGTTGCACATGATGCAGTTCGCCGATGCATCTGGCCGCCACTTCCTTCGATATGCGCATGTCACCAGCCGCCATTAAGCTAGTATCCAGCTGGAGATCCTCACCTTCAGAGGGACCTTTACCTTCCATAGTCATTGGCACCCCTTTGTTGTGTTGGTCTTATCCTCTGTCTAGGCCCTAAGTAGCTTTTGGTAGGCTGTCTGGACCTAGAAAGGTGCGCCTGCCCACTCCCATCCATCTGGTGTTGCGACTGTAGGTTGCAAATGCATCAACTCCTGCTTCATGATCCTCAGCTCCTTCGCTCTCTGTGCCGAAAGACGATCCATAAAGAATGAGTTCCATGTGCCCTCCCAGCACTCTTGCATGGTGAAATGACTGGTGTGGGCCAGAGCATAAAGGGGGGGGAATGTGGTTTGAAGGATGGCTTGGGATGACTAGTCATCATCTCAGTTTGGAAAGATGAACTGTCCCCCAGTCTAGCAGTGAAGAAATCTTGTAACCTGGGGAAGATTCATCTGAACCCTTTCCAAAATGCAGAAGCCTTTCATACCGAAGTAGTGAATGCACTTACCACGTGTACGACCAAGGTGTGCTCACAGGACATGCAAAGAGGGTACAAGACGATGAGTTACCCTGAGGGCATTCCCTTTTTATAATATGTGGACGACACTGCGTTCTTTATTGAAGGCTTGGTGGAGGAGGCAAAGAATCTGTCTACTCTTCTAAACCTTTTTGCTCATTTTCAGGTCTCAAGACCAATTACACCAAATCAGCTTTTATGGGCTTTGGACCATCCCAAGAAAAGGAGTTGCAATGCTCAGGGGCTTTGGGAACACCAATTGGAAGTTTACATTTGCAATAAACAAGGGTCGACTAGTGCTTACAAATTTGCAATTAGTCATTGAAAAAGTAGAGAGGAGGTTTGAGGGTTGGCAAGCTAAAATGTTGTCTGAAGGAGAACGACTGGTCTTGCTTTGATTAGTAAGTGCTGCAATCCCCAAATATTATCCCTTAGTATTCAAGTTGCCGGTGGGAATCGAGAAGAGACTCGAAGGATTGATAAGACGGTTCTTATGGAAAGGATCTGGAATAGGACAAAATTTGGGATGTAGTACTTAGATCCACTAACATAGGGGGGGTTTGGGGATCATGGATGCACAAACTATGAACATAACACTTTCTACAAAATGGTGGCAAAGATTATGAGTCAACAAGAAGATATTCTCATGCAAGTTTTGAAGGACAATTTGGAAGGGGGTTGTATTGGGAAAGTAGAGCAGCTTCAGTTAGAGGGGCATCTCAATTCTGGCAAGGATTTAGATCGATATTCCCACAAGTGTGTGTTTTCTTTTCCTCGAGTTTTAATGCCGGCAAGAAACCCTAGCGTCACAGTAAAGGATTGTTGGCTAGGCACTTGGAATTCGATTTTAGATAGCAGTTTTTTAGACCAAGAGGTCAGGGAACTTTTGAGCATGCAATAATGCTTAATGTGTAAGAGGCCCTAGAGTATGACACATGGTCGATGGGATTGGGTCAGTGCCCCCTTCTCTATTCGAGGGGCTTGCGCAAAGATAAGAGATTGGCAATATGAGGATGACTAGTAGATCATACCTACATGTAAGTTCATCTGAAGACAAAAGGTTCCATTGAAGGTGCGGTTACACGGATGGCTTCTCCTTAGAAGAAGAAGAATGACGAGCGTATTTTATAAATGACTCTACCCAGATATCACGACAGAACGCATGCTATGCTCAGGAGCCGAGGACCATGCACATCTTTTTTTTTTAGTGTCCCTTGGCCAGGACAATTTGGACCAGCCAATTAATCTTGGTGATGAATGCAACCTCGGAGACATCATTAGAACTCTATCAGAAGGGTGGGGGCAGAAGGAAGGATGAAGAGAGTTGCATACTCACGGTGTTAAGGGCTATATGGATACATATGGATCTACGACCTAGAAGCATTGGTGGCATTCTGGATTTCCAAGACATGTTGGGAGGCAAGATGTACTTTTAAGTATTAAACAAATAGATTGGTCACCGATTTTTGGGTTATCGTCCCTTGTCAATTTCCAAAAAAAAGAATAAATGATGATTGAAATGGACCGATAAGATCCCCAATTATCTCCTTAAGTGGATTTGTCAAAGCATTTGCAATGATGAGGTAGATGGCCAGATATTCCCCAGCTCGGCAGCCCTTGGGCTTTAAGGCAATAAAAATAGGTATGATCGGTTGATCCACTCCATGTCACAACTACCTTGACCGAATTCGTCAAAGGTATCTGCAACATATGCCTCTATCATATCCCAGAACTACTAGTAGAAAAACACCCAAATGCTATCGGGTACTAGAGCACCTTCTCTCTTCAGCCCCTTGTGTCAATGGCGTTGTCCCCTGACCACTTCATCTCCATTTATTTTAGAACCCATGTTGAGTTAACATCTGAAAGTGATGTGCTATATGCCTTCTGGCAGGGCACCCATGTATTCTTGCTTGGCCACCTCGCACTTGCAAAATCTGGTCCAATCTCCTCCGGCCTCTTGTGGTTAGATGGAAGAACTTGGTGTTCGCATCTCCTTCCTTTAGCTACAACTGCTGTAATCTTTGATGCCAGTTAATATCCACCTTTTTGTCCTCGTGCATCTCCTCTGTCGACAGCTGTTTGACATCCTCCCAATCATGCTGCTCGTTGACCTTTGATAAAGCTTTTGTTCTCCAATTGTGCCTCTCTTCCCCATAACCCCTCCTGCCCTTTTGTCAACCACATTATGGAGCTGACCCCTGTGTTATTTGAGATGCCCACCATTTGGTTACTTCCTCCTTGAAACTCCTCTCCTGCATCCATGACCAATCCATCTTGAAATATATAGATCAGTTGTATCCATCATGAGACTGCCAAGCTATCAGGGAGTGATCTGACTGCAGCCTTGGAGGCAAGTGCACATCCGCCATGGGAAAGCGGTCCAACAGCTCCACTGAGTATAGGAATCAGTCCAGCTGAGAACAGGGTCTAGGGCCTACTGTACTGTGTCAAGTATACACACAGTCCGCATGCCCCATTTCCTGCAACCCTGCCTCCAAGATGAGGGACCCAAATGGCTCTGATCTCCAATCTTGTCCCCCTGCTCCATATGACCTGTCTGTTGACTTGATCTTCACGTTGAAATCTCCACCAAAAAGCTGTGCCTTGGAATTTTGTCTTCACTATAGAAAATTCCCTCCATAAACCTTCCCAGAGTGCTGCAATCCCTGGGCCATATATTGATGTCACCACCACCTCTAGCCCATCTCTCCTCTTTAACTTCACTGCTGCCACGAGCCATCCCAGCTACAAGTCTTCTTTGGTGAACACCTCCACATTCCAAGCTAGCAGCAGTCCTTCTGACCTTCCCACCGCATTCACACACAGGTATCCTTCTAAGAATTCCTCCGCACTGTATTCCAAACCATTGGCTTGCAATTCTCCAACATTGTCTCTGCCATGCACATGACCGTGACCCCCCACTATAAATATATTCCCAAAACCCCTTGCCACCGTTCATCACGGAGACCCTGCATGTTTCATGATATACATTTCATGAGTTATTCTTGGATGCTCCCCCTTGCAGCGGCTCTGGCTGGAATCTGGCTGTGTCAGTCATTTCTTGGGTGCAGCTTGCCCTCTCTGGCATTAAACCCTCCCTGCCCACTTCCAAATGGCTTTCAGGTGTCCTGCTCTCTTCGACCATTGGTTGAACCATAGTCCCCATTAATTGACACGTCTGACAGGTTCCTGCACTGTCATTGCACCTTCCATGATCCTCAGCTTGCCTCCCAACCCAACTGCCAACCATATCTTCTTACCCTTTGTGTTCCTTTCAATTTGTTCCTCTTGAGATGTCAATATGGTCTGAAAATATCTTCTGGTTCTATCTGTCTTCCCCCAGTGGTGCCATCCTTCTCCCTGTTTCCTTGGATTAGTTCCACTGCTGGCCCCTGATGATAAATTTGCCTCGTTTTCATTCATTCCTGAAAATAATATGTTTGACAAGACCTCTGCTGACCTCAGCCACCGGGGAGGGAACTGTCTCCTTACTGTTGTCCCTATGTGCCCTCTCCCCCTTGGTTCCCCCTTATGAGTGATCTTCCCCCACTGCCCGGCCCCCGCAGATGGCCTTGGCCTGGCTTGGACTGTTTATATTCTGGCCTCCATTCACCACACCTCGAGGCTCCTCACCGACCTTACTTCCCTAGACATAGTGTTCCTCAATTGATGTTCTCCAGAAAGGTTCGTTGGGTCTTGGGCATCCTTCTGCTTCAGTCCCATAGTGTTGATATCCTTCCCAATGAGATCCTCATTGTCAACTTCTGTGGTGGATAGTGTGTTTAAAAATGTGTTTATAATTGAGTTTCCTTTGAGTGACGGTGAACACTTGCTATAAAGTGATAATTCACCATTTTGCCTTTCTGGTTGGTAACCCAATAAGTACAAGGGTCCCAATCAACATCGTCTACTGTCAATTGAGTGAGATCAAGTGCAACAATTGGAACTACTCAGAGAGAGACAGAGAGAGGAAGAGAGATTTATAGAATTATAGTAAGATGAACAAATTTTCTGTTATAAAGAGTACTTCTGTGGAAGCTTCCTTCATGAAATGGTTGAATATGTTGTCCCATGTGGACAACATGATGTAAAGTGGACCCACTGAACTAATGTGGGGCAATGATTGAGAGAATTGAATAGATAGCCATAGGAGAAATTTGTTAGAAAATGTGTGCAAGAGAGAGAGATAGTGGCAGAAGTCACAAAGGCAGAGTAGCACTCTTTAGAGACTGAGAGAGAAACAAATCTGCTAAATTAGGGTTGAGGAAAATGAAGAGCAAAAGTGGTAGCATAGGATGGCCTCAGGCATTGAAGGGGAAAGGAGGGAGGGAGAGAGAGAGGGGAGAGAGAGAGAGAGCAATTGTGGTCGCATAAGGAGAGAACGCCTGGTAGCAGTAGCAATGGATGGTGGCTTGGGCACAGTTTTTTTTGGGAGGGGGGAGGGATAGAGAGGGAGAACACATGTCAGAGCAGTGGCAGAGGTGGTGGCATATATAGTATTGACAGATCACCCTCTTGTACTCAAGTTTTGACTATGATTCATGATCAGTTATCTATTGATAGAAAATAAATTTTAAAGAAATAATTTCCGATCAATCAAAATGCCAGGTCAAAGATCTGACTATAGATCATTTTCATCTCACTGTTAAGAACTTTCGGAGACCAGCTATCCCTATTTAGAGAAATGGAAAAAAGAACACATCATCTTTATATAGGTTTGGCCTTAACTGCCTACATCCTCTATCTACCACTCTGCTCTTGGATTGCAGATATGATTCCACTTCTATCACTAATGTTTTCTGTTCTTACAGACTAAGCATTTGAAATTTTATTTTTCTTCAGCTTGAAGTATTATCCCAATCCACATCTCGTGATTTTTTTAATATTTCAGAGGGATTATGACACAGTACAGTTCATGCAAACAGCTCCCTGGCTAGGGCTGAGGGATGGAAATGATGGACAAATAAAACAGGTTCAAGAAGCCAGAGAGAGTCCTCTCATCCATTTAATAAGGAATGCCACATCGGCCATCTTGTCCGGAAAAACAGGTTCAGACGCACTGTACCTCAACACCATGTCAAAACAAGCAGAAGCTGCGGGTGAGTTAGATATGTATTAAACATTAATAGTCAGTTCATCCATTATTAATGCATGAATATTCAGGTTATCCATTATTATATGATACAAGACCTATATTATACTGATTATTTGTGTTTTCATTGATTCACATGTAGTTAATGCAGTATTAGTTCTTGGTGCAGATCTTCTTTACAGGAATAGCTTAAACTCAGGAAGTGTTCTGGAATATACCCTTGCTTTCACAAGTGCGGCATTGGATAAACATTATAGCAGATTGAGTGCAAATCCAAAAACGGGGTTCATGGATATCACAACTTCAAAAGATTTCTATCGTATTTTTAGCGGGCTTCTGTTTGTAAGTAGAACCAAATCTTAATTTATTATCATGCCAATTTCACCACTAAAATAAGAAACACAGTTATTTTTTATTGATGACATGTAGCTTGCTGAAAAGGGGGAAGAGGGATCCTTCAGTGTACCTGGATTTTTTATTTGAATGTCAAAATCTCTTGCCTGCCCCTCTCCCTATGTTTATAGATACATACACACATGTATGATCCTCTTTAGTTCCTGTAAAGACATGAGTTTTCTCATGGTAATGCATCAGCTAACTGCCATCTTTGGCAAACCCCTAAGACTGTTTGTTACATGCAATGCCTATATTGCAAATGCACACTTCGAAGTGCTTCTGTGGCTGATTTCGGTGTGGGAACTATCTCAGGAACATCTGGAGAAGACAGTACAAGATTCTTCAAGACGCCATGAATCCATAAGTGATTCAGTGGCCTGGGGTGGTTGCTGCATCATCTACTTGCTTGGTCAGCAGCTTCAGTTCGAGCTGTTTGACTTTTCCTACCAATTTCTCAATGTGTCAGAAGTAGCATTCATGCAACCAGTAACATCTTCTGAAAAGAGCAAGCCTCCCACTTCCAACCAGGTAAGACATTTTCAATGTAATGGCTGTTAAGAATCCGTGTTCTACTTTATCGGTCAATTATAAGGCCCACTATTGACTTCACTGTGAAATAAGCAATGTTTGTGTTTTCTTGATTTCTGGTTGGATGGAATGTATTGTTGGCCATGGCTAGATTGAAGGATAAAGAGACCAGTTGCGAGGGGGAGGGAAATAGAGGAAAGTGGAAAGTGATGATGGGAATAACAATCTCCTTAACTGTACAGAGTAGTCTTGATATTTTAAGAAAAATAGGATTAGTGTTGGGACAGGGTATTCCTTGCCATGAACTCCATTGATCCATGATTTTACCCAAAGAATATTATTGAATTTCCCAAGAATGGAGGAATTAAAAGGCAAGTGGGACGAAAGAAAGAATGAAGAGAGAAAGAGAAAAAATGTATCTTATGTCATGCTCTCTCTTGATCCACGGTTATTGATAAAGCTACTTTTATTTTATGTGTGTCAAGGCAAATGAGCAACTTCTCGAAGCAATGAGGAAAGTGCGGAGGTTGAATAACCATGTGTTCTCCATCCTTAGAGCACGTTGCCCGCTTGAGGACAAGATTGCATGCGCCATCAAGCAGAGTGGTGCCCCTCTCCATCGGGTCAAGTTTGCCAATGCAATCTCCTCTTTTGAAACCCTTCCCCTCCAGCAAGTCTAGGCATACCCCTCCTTTTAGCTGCTTTAAAGTTGAACTTTTTCCAACCTATATAATCTACGTGAATAAATAATGTTTTAGTGATAGCTTCACTCTTTCATATCCTAGTCCATTATATTTTGATCTGTTGTTATTGTTGTTGTTGTTACTGCTGATGATGTTGTTATTTCTACTTTTGCTGCTACTGTTGTTGTCATTGTGGCTGCTGATACTGCTATTGTCGTTTGTTTTGGTAGCTGTTGTTGTTGCTGATGATTCTACTGTTGTCGGTAATGCCGTTGTCATTATTGTTGTTGTTTCCCTTATTGTTTGTTTCTGTTGTTGTTTGTTTTTTGTTTTTGTTGTTGTTGTTGTGGTGGTGGCGACAGCGGTGGTGGTTGTTGTTCTACTTCTTATTGTTTGTTTGTTTGTTTGTTTGTGTTTTTCTTCTAGTTGTTGTGGTGGGAGCAACAGTGGAGTTGTGGTTTTTTTTTTCTCTTATTATTATTTGTTTGTTCTGTATTGTTCTTCTTGGTGTTGTGGTTGGTGCTGGTGTTGGTGTTGGTAGTGGTGCTTTATTTTTGTTTTTTTTGTTGCTGATGCTGCTGCATTGGAGGTGACAGCATCAGTTGTTGCCCTTGTCATTTTCATCATTCATGGCTGTTATTGTTATTGTCATCGTCATTGTCATTGTGATTGTCGTTGTAATTGCTATTGTTGTTGTTCTTGATGTTGTTTTTTCTTGTCAGTCATGCTGGTGTTGTTGATGTTGCTCTTGTTGTCACCCTTTCTATGATTGTTATTTCTTTTCTTCCCGAGGAACCTCTTCTGTTTTATCATCAGGTATTCTTGTCCTTGATAGGAGAACAAAACAAAAATTAGGAAAGAGGAATTCTATGTTGAACAAGGATTGTGCAGATACATTGAACTTCTAGATGATTTAAATCGTTGATCTCAAAATTTTCCTTTGAAGTTCAGAATAGAAGGCAACAAGGTGCTTGATATGAATAAATTGATGTGGTTAGAAAGGATAGAGAAGCAGAAGGGGGACAAAGCAAGTACCAGAACAGGTTTACACTCATAAAGTTTTTACCATTCCATAACGGATTTAGTGCATGAATTATGGTAAACCATGATACTCTCTTCTCTTAGTCCATGAAGGTTAGAAGGAAGCATTGATAAAAAATTACAAGTACATGCACTCAGTGTTCAATATACACAATGAGGTGAGATGCCTAGGAGTTGAATATTGAAAATCAGTTGCAAATGTCCGTAAATGCGTCTGTAAAGGGGAAAGATGAAACGGAGTGAGATTATTGAGTGCGAGAGAAATATTGATGGGTGTGCTTAGGGAGCCATGAGCAAAAATAAATATGGACACTTGAGATGAGAACATGAATCTATCTTGAGTTCAGCATTGATCTTCAATAATTTATAAAGATTCTGAATTGTGGAATTTCAAGATGAAATGTACTCTCAAATTTTTAAAGAATTTCCAAAGGATTTTCAAATGTCATGTGGCCATGTATTCTCCTAGAAAGAATGAATTGACCTCCTCCAAAAATGAGATGAAACTATCAAGCAACCAAAATAAAATTTATGAACATATTTTTAGAATGGTTGCAAGCATAGCAATATTTCTAGCATAGTGTTCAAAATATTTTTTGTTATTTCCACATAAGATTTTTAATTTAAATTTTAGTTATGCGTGTGACGTGCCACACTTAGGAGCATTTGATTGGCACGAAGGAAAGAGAGTTAAGTCTTAGCCCTTCACTTTCACTTAAGTGAACTAGGTATGTGGCGCATTCTTATTATGCGGTGATCTGAGCTATTCATATAGGGAGTTATAATGGCTAAGATTAAGTGCACCCGGCAAACTTCATGAGACGCATGGCAGCATCTCCGGAATCTGATGAAGTCAAAAGGCACGCGTTACACGACGCTTCTTCTTTATGCGCGACATGGCATCATCTTAGCGCTCCATCTTTGATTGAAAGGATGGGACTTAACAATGACGATTTGCATCATAAACTTTCATTAAACCATTGATCAAAGATCAATAGTCAAATCTAATGGTCATACCTAAATTTTGACTATTTATAATCTCTCTCTTGGACTGTGTAAAACATTCTTGGATGTTTCAATCAATCGAACCTTTTGGACATCTTAATCCTTGAATCTCTTAGTTTTCATCTTCTTCTAGACTCACTTTCATGTCCAATGAGTTTTTAAAATCAAAATTTCGTCAGGAGAGAAAAAATAATTAGTTGCTTGAACTTTAAAATTTTTGTTTTTCGAAATCGCGAAATGAACAACTTTGAGTTAAAAATTAGATGGATCATTTTGAGCATGATTTGGGTTAGATTATGTATTTTCTTCCTAATCTTTCATCTTTTAACATTAGATTTTAATTTTTTATGCATAGATTAGTTTAATTTAACGAATTTTAGACAATTTCTCTCTCTTCGCAATTGAATTTTCTCTCTTGATTTCGCTCCTTGATTTATCTATGAATACTAATCCAAATTAAGTGATATTTGATTTTACAAATTTGTCTTTGAATCTTCTTTTGAAAAATACTAATTTTCCTAATTTCTCACATTAATTCATTGTCTGATTTGATGTAATTTTAAAAAAATTCCTAAATTTGTGTAAATTCCACCCTTATTCACCATTATACTAATCAATTCATAATTAAATATTCAAATTGGTGAGTTTGAAAAAAAAATTGACATGAGGAAGTGTGTTTTTCAATAAATGTATGAAATCATTTCGTCAATAAGTCACAGAAGAGAGAATAATAGATGAGAGAGGGGGAAATCAAGAAGAGAGATTGAGTGGGAAGGAAGGAGAAGGGAGGAAAGAAGAATGGGGGGGGGGAGAGAGAACATAAAAGAGTGATTGCGTGAGAAAACTAAGGGAAAAGATATAAGAGAGAGCATGTGAGGAGTGATTTGGTGAAAAAAGAGGAGAGAAAGAAAGTAGGGACAATGAGGCAATGAACCCCATAGGGGGAGAAAATATAGGGGAGAGAGAATGAGAAAGAGGGATAAAAGAGGGTAAGGTTCTCAATCAACTCATGTGAGGAAGCTTTTGGCTAACATGGTCCAAAACTCGATTGGGACATTACTTGGCATGGCCCCTATAGGCATTGGTGAGGGCAATGCCATGGTTGCATGTGATTCTTGAAAGTAGGGTGAGGGATGTTGGCAATGATAGAGGAAAGGTGGGGGTGGAGGATGGTGGCTGTGGTGAGGGGTTGAGGGAGAGAGACACTAAGCGAAGAGAAGAGTTCATAAAATAGTCCTATGATGGAGCCACAGGATTTCGTCATATCATTGCGATCGTCACTCTTCACTTAAGTAATAACGATCGTCGACTTCACTTAAGTGAGGGGGTACACGACACAATCCGATTGGGCGACGATATTTTAATCAGCAGCCTTCGATCTTTACTCAATGGGCTGAAATTGATTAACAATCTCATTGCTTTACTTATTCGCAATAAATGGCTTTGATTTTTCTAATGTGGGACTATCTCCCTTTATTTTATGTGCATGTGAAGTGGCACAATGAGGGGTGCTTGATCTCCCAATTTAATCGCAGCCTTCGATTTTCACTTATAACCAGGGTTGCACGGTGACTTCTTATCAAGGGTCAATTTGTCTTAATTGTGGACGAATCCTGGTCGTTGATTTGAGGAGTTATAACGACCAAAACTCAAAGCGCCTGATGCTCCTTTGCCCGACATAGAGCATTGGATCATGATTGAACAAATACGATTCAACAGTGCTCTCTCTACATGCGATGATATGACGAAATCCTGGAGCTCCATCATAGATCCTATGATGGATATATGTTTTCAACGACTGCATGATCATGCTTCTCAGACATCTAGGTTAAATGTGCAGCTAGGCGCTATTGGTTAGGATGCGGAGATTTCTGTTTGATCATATTTCATGTGTTATAAAGATAAGATAGAGAGGGCTAAGACTCCTAGAAAGCTACACCTTACAACCTACATCTGTTTTCATTAATGTTCTTGACTTTTTGGTGTTTCTTTAGTTTTTCCTCTCTTCAATGCATTATTTAATTATTTTTCGCTGATTTATATTTTCTCGAAGCACTTAACAATTTTATATATTATTTTATGATTCTTAAATTATTTTATTCAATTTTCATGGGTCGGAGTGCCGTGGGCCATACCGGGCCCCACCACGTCAGTGGCCACTTGGGCCATGGGCTATGCCGTGAAAAACACGGCCAAGCGGACCTCGGTTTTTCAAGGTCTGCCGACTTAACAGGGAGAGAGGGATTTTATCCTTCTTTTTTTCTTCGTTTTTTCCTCCTTATCCGGTCTGAATCTTGATACGAGCTCAAGAAGTCAAGAAGTCAACTGTCCGAGGAAAGACACGCCGATCCTACATTCTCTCCAACTGATCGTCTTCTAGGATGAGAAGGGACTAGTGGGCCATGAAGTTGTGGTCCTCACCCGTCTCCTTCTCGTCTTAAGCCGATCCGATATCCAGATTGAAAATTTGAACCGACAAACCAACCGCGGACCAAAGCGGATCGTCGTTCATCGTCACTCATCTCCGCTCGATTTCGCCCTAATTTATCATCTTTTCCTCCTTCCTTCGCCACCCTGTTTCCAGTTCGAGGTAGCTCATCCCTGATCTTTACCCCCGCCATGGCTTCCAGCTTCATGTCTTCAAGCCCGGTTTCCGTTTCAGGAAAGGTGAGTGTAAAAAACCCAAAAGGATTCTGTTTTCTTTTCCTTCAGTGGATTCTAATCGTGATTCTAATCGCGCAGAGAGAAATCGTGAGGCATTCAATAACTTCTCCCGCGATTGCTCCGTCATTTAGAAGTAGAAAGGACACTGCTAAAAAGATAATGGCAATTATGGCCCCTTCGCCAACTCGATCGCCTTCCCTTACTGGCTCGGTTTGTTCTTTTTAATTGTTTTTACTCGCTTTGACTCGTTGATTTCTTATATTTCATGATTTATTTGAATTTCTCTGTCCTTAAATTTCTTAGTCGCTTTATCGATCAGGTGAAGCATGCGATGACTTTGACGGAGAAAATATTGGCTCGCGCTTCAGAGAGACCGCAGCTGACTCCTGGGGAGAACGTGTGGGTGAATGTGGACGTTTTGATGACTCATGACATTTGTGGACCAGGAACCATTGGGATATTCAAAAAAGAGTTTGGGGATAACGCAAAGGTATGGTTCTCGTTTTAAATTCGACCTGTATTCACACAAAAAATCAAATAAAAGCCCTCTTATGTGAAATTATGATGTGATTTTCTAAATAACCTCTTTGCGATATAGGTGTGGGATCGTGAGAAAATTGTCATCATACCTGATCATTATATCTTCACTAATGATGAACGAGCTAATCGCAATGTGGATATCTTGAGAGATTTCTGCTCAGAGCAGAACATTAAATACTTCTATGATATCAAGGACCTCAGTGACTTCAGAGTATGTTCTATTTTGTCATTCTAAAATGATGCTGAATTTTATCTCATTTGATTTTGAGAGGTTTCCAGGTGAATCCTGATTACAAAGGCGTCTGTCACATTGCTCTTGCTCAGGAAGGCCACTGCCGACCTGGAGAGGTTCAAATTTTGTGATGTTTCTATTCTTCTTCTTTTCCCCCTAAATAACACAGATTTTCAACAGGTTTTGCTAGGTACAGACTCCCACACTTGTAATGCTGGTGCATTTGGGCAATTTGCCTCTGGAATTGGTAATACAGATGCTGGCTTCGTGATGGGAACGGGAAAGGTTCTTCTTAAGGTTTGGAAATTTTTTGTTATTGGATTTTTCATTGTATAGATTAGATAGGAAATTTTTATTTGTCTGGTTATCGGGATTCTTGGGCTGGATCAATCATCATGATCAGCAAATGATTACCATCACTGGCCCATTGGATTGTCATTGACCAGTCATATGAAGACATCTTGATGGTGGTGTTCGGATAATTACTTAATGGGCCACAGGAGCCCAGTAAAAATCCTCCTCTCCTTCTCTAGAAGGCAAGAAGCAGCAAAGCTGTCTGGAAAAGGATGCGATGAGCAAGCAATGCATCTGCGGGCAACCTTAGCAAAGCAGCAGAAAAAAATCTTCTCTTTCTCTTCCCTCAAAATTTAGTCCATCACTCTGAATTTTTAGTAATAAAATCTTAAACTATCTTACTTTGTTGGTTGGTCCTTATAATCTATCTCCTCTTATGATTGTAAATCAATCCCAAAGCCCCATTGGACATTTAACTGATCAATTAAACTTTTGATCAGTTGATCAAATTTGAAGATTTATCATCTCCCTAAAGTTGTCAAATTCTTCAAGTTGTAGGTGCCTTCAACTTTGCGGTTCATCTTAGATGGAGAAATGCCAGATTTTCTACTTGCCAAAGACTTGATTTTGCAAGTAAGTATTACCATCAAATTTCAAATTTTTGGTGGAAATGACTTAATCACAAAGTTTGATTGTTCTATCCAGATCATTGGTGAAATAACTGTGTCAGGTGCAACCTATCGTTCCATGGAATTTGTGGGTTCCACCGTCGAAAGCTTGAGCGTAAGTTCTCCAGTAAATCCTAGTTTACTTATTTCTATAAGATAATGTTATTTTCTTCTGGCAGATGGAAGAAAGAATGACATTATGCAATATGGTTGTTGAAGCTGGAGGCAAGAACGGGATTGTTCCTGCTGATAAGATTACATTCGGTTATCTTGAGGTAGGAACCTACCTCAAGAGCTTACACTAAAGTTCAGAGCTGACACCAGATGATTTTCGTGTTTAATCACTTTTTTTCCAGGGCAAAACATCACTAACTTATGAACCAGTGTACAGCGATGCAGATGCCAGGTGAGGTTGATCAAGATGATTTTCATGAAAGAAGTAAAATGATGCGAATTTAATATTTTTGGAATTTCTGTTACGAAAACTAACAGATGCAGATTTTATTCATCTACACAAATGAACAGTAAACTTGTCTACCTTCTCAAAAAAATGAAAACCCTTTGTCTATCTACTCTCAAAATTTACTGTCCGAGTTTTAATTTGGTCCCGATACTCTCACGAAGAGCTGTCTTCTTTCCTTTGTAAAGGTGTCCTATGATATGATATTCAAGTGCATATTTCATTATTTATAAATTTATTATCTGATTTGAATATCACTTATCAATCTCTCTCGTCTGAGCTGTATGGATTTTTCAGATTATCATAAAATTGATTCATCAAGATTGTATCCTTTTTGTTTCAGTTTCCTTCAGGAGTACAGAATTGATGTTTCCAAGTTGGAACCTTTGGTCGCGAAGGTTTGCAATCGTTTCTCTTAACTGTTTTCTTGAATGATGTTTTTCTTTGACAATATCTTATTTTTATTTGTAACAGCCACATTCACCTGATAACCGAGCTTTGGCAAGAGAGTGCAGCGAAGTGAAGATTGACAGAGTCTACATAGGCTCCTGTACTGGTGGAAAGACTGAAGATTTTATGGCAGCTGCCAGAGTTTTCTTGGCTTCTGTAAGTCCCCTTTCCTCGTCAATGCTTTCTAATTGAAGAGGCTTCCGCAATTGCTTTATAATTTTAAATGTTTACCTAATTCCTTTTCACCAAGTTACTTTTAATTGGAATACTCACTCCTGAAAATTATGAAAGTCATTTTTTGGGATATTTGAATTACAGGGAGCAAAGGTGAAAGTTCCTACCTTTCTTGTTCCTGCCACCCAGAAGGTTGGTTATCTTCAAATATTAAATGTTATTTTATGTTTCCATGGTTCTCATGACTCTGATTATGATTATTTATCATTTCTAGGTTTGGATGGACTTGTATGCAATTCCTGTTCCTGGATCCGGTGGAAAGACATGTTCACAGATATTCGACGAAGCTGGCTGTGATACTCCAGCTAGCCCCAGCTGTGGAGCTTGCTTGGGCGGCCCTCAAGATACTTATGGCCGGATGAATGAAGCTAAGGTTCATATATTGATCAATTTCTGCCTATTCTCTCTTTTCATCGCCCATTTGTATCTATTGTGTGTATATACATAGATATATCTGAACATACTAGAATCATCATGCCAGTGGTTTTAAATGCTAAGTTTGTTTATAGGTTTGATTTGAAAATTATTTACCTTTACAGATGTATATGTTGATGGATATGCATGTAAATAAACAAATACGTACATGTATGCATATCTTAAAAATGTCAATGCACACAAATGTATGTTTACATTTGTTTCTACATGTTGATGTGTGTAAATGCATTTTTTTATCTACCCTACATGCTGCATATTACATACTTTGGCGTATATTTGTAATGGTTCTTGTTATAATAGATGGGAGGGGTTCATTGTGCAGGTATGTGTTTCGACGACTAACCGGAACTTCCCAGGAAGGATGGGCCACAAAGATGGTCAAATCTATTTGGCATCCCCTTACACTGCTGCAGCATCAGCATTGACTGGCTTTGTCACAGATCCTAGAAATTTCTTGAGGTAACTTCATTTGTCTGGAGTTTAATCTCAATGAAACAGTCGTGCTTGTCTTCTTCCTTCCAGAGGTTTTTGGTATTTGAAGATTTTCCTTAAACGGGCAATGGGAGTTGGAGAGAAACTATGTTTTTAAAATTATACTTTACCCATAGTTTTAACTAATATTTATAAGGTGCTTTTCTCCTACTTCAAGAGTTCTCTTCATCCTCTCCGATTCCACATTAGATTGTCATGAATCTCAGAAAGCTGGGAATGGTAGATATTTACTCAGCATGAGGGGGAGTCTTGACGCATGTTGTATGATGACTTTTACCTATATTAATGGTGATACACTCTCCCTATAAAAGGGAATATTGATAAATAATACGTCTATGGCTCATTGGCACCACTCTTTTTTATGCTGACCTACTCAATTGGGCGTCCGTTGACAGCATCAACTTGAGGATATCACATGCATCATTACGGTCAAGAATCCACTTTCAAATATTCTATGACCATTTCACTTGAAAGATCATTTTTACCTACAATTTTACTTTTAATGAAGACATTCTTTTATGAGAATAATTCAAAGGAACGAATACTGCCTCGGTCATCTTCAGGAGACATAGAGACAAGGGAATTCCATTTCTTGGAGTACAGATTGTCAACACTCAAAGGGTACTCAAATGTACCTAGCAGAATCGTCATCAAATAGAGTCAAGTTGCTCATGAACCTCCCTCAGTAGTCCAAGAGATCTAGAGAACATCTTCTTCTGCCTTTTCCCGAAGTATACCCAAGATGCTAGGCTAAAAAACAAGATCAAATTCATTGATCGAAATTGAGTAACCGATGGAGTTTGTTGTAGACGAGTTGGTGGACTTGAACCATTTGGTCAAGGAGAAAAAGATGAAGAATACGCTTATGAGATTAATGATCGAGCCATTGTTTGAAGGAGTGGGAAATGTGTTAAGACAACTCCATGTTAAGTAGTATTGAATTTTCTCCCAAAAAAAAAACCTTTCAGAGTTTAAAACCTTTGTTACACAGCTTTTGTCCATTCATATATCCAGAAAAGTGAATGAGGCACAAAGCCATTCTCTGAGCAAGAAGGCTATGGATGACGAAATGCATGGTTTAAACGAAAATTGAAGTGAAGAAATAAGGTTGTAGGATATAAATGGATTTTCACTTTCAAATACCAAGGAACTGGCAACATAGATAGAAATAAAGCATGATTAGTCTCCTAAGGTAATACTCAAACATATGTAGTGGGTTACCCTTGAAAGAAATGCTCATGCTATGCTAAACTTGAGGATCAAAAAACATAAGTTCTCAATTCCCTCATCAAGGTGAATGTTGAATCTTGAGATGTGTGAAGACCCATGGCTGAAACTAGCAAGCAGCCCAAACTAATCAATTATGAGCCCACCAACTTGCTAGCGAGCTGCCAACAATTAAAGACAAGTGACATGCTAAGATCTAAATTCAAATGGGTTTCTAGTCATGGTCAGATACTGCGATGTTCACAATGGCTGTCAAACAAAGGCATCCCAATATCTTCAACACTAATTCCCTTCCAAAGCAAGTTACACTATTTGGCTTCCGTCATTTTGTACTTAAATTCAGAAATCTAATTCTAGAATACTAGAAGTTTAATGGTGACCACACATTTATTCTTTAGAGATACTAATATTGGTGAGACAGTCATATGATTACTTAATGTTGATAGCTATTGCAAGAGCAAGTGAATAATCACTTTTGCTACACATGTATGATTGAGGCTTGCATTCAATCAAAACAATCTGATCTAGTCCATGAAAGCAATTATTGAGATGTTAGTAATCAAATATTCTTAAGCCCTTTCACATTAATCGTTTTCTCTTAGTCCATTGGTTAAGAGAGGAATGGAGGGGGAGGAGGGAGAGGGTGGGAGAAATAGCGAGAGGGAAAATTGGCTTTTGTTGATGCCTCAAGTTGATGCTTTTGTTATGACGCAAGTAGAGAGGTTGAGTTAAAGGGAGATGGAGTGAAAGGAGAGGGAGTAGGATAGAGAAAGGGAGAGAGGGAGAGGGAGTGTGAATTAAAGGGAAAGGTGGGAAGAGATAGATATAGAGAGGAGAATGAGAGGAAATAAAAGAAAGAGGAAGGAAGGGATGGAGGGAGAAATAGAGAAAGAGAAGGAGAGGGAGGGTGAGGTAAAGAGAGGTGGGGGAAGAGTGAAAGAGAGCAGTGAAGGAAGAAAGGGAAAGAACGAGATGGAAGAATCTGAAGCTTGATTAAACCTTAATATTTTGATCAAAATATCGAACACAATAGAAGACATTGTTAAATAAGACATTCAAAATAATGAGGCACTAAGAACCAATGACCCTATCATTTAATGGAGAACAAAATCCATGGTTATAGGGTACATTGAGGGAGTACTTGAAAGTGTTTAATTTTTTAGCCTCTAACAATATCCGCACGCTTGTTTCATCAAGATAGAAAGAGAAGACACGAGAGAATTTTTAACATGGCTCTCTAAGGCTTAGGTGCAGCCATTCTCTCCCTAATTTTAGACATTGGGTTTAGGAAATTTTCACAACAGCACTAAAATTATGTCTACATCCAACAACATCTATTGACCTTGATAGACCCAATACCACTTATTTGTCAACCTTATCAATTACCTAGATCACCATATAATAATTAATCAAGGGTGGACTTTACCTAATTGATAAGTCGAGTTTTCTAGCTCATTGGGTGCCAGGCTATATCACATGTTCCAGGAGATATAGAATATGTAGGAGCTCTAGTATGAAACCTAGCTGTTATTGGTTACCGTATATATATAATCATTCACCTGCTTAAGACTCATGAATGAGCAAAGATATGTTCAATTTTCAAACCTTCATTAATTTACTTAGTTAGTTATGATGTTCAAAGAAAATCATAGAGAACATCTTCTCTTATATTTGCACTATTTTTTCCAAGAATTTAATTGTATCTCATTTCTTAAGTCAACTTCCTCTAAAACCAAGAGTGGAGGACCCTATATTGACCATATAATAACCTTTGAAGACTTCATATTGTATCCTATCTATTAAAGTTTTTGAGATCTCATAGCTAGGGATTCTTGAGTCACAATCAAAACACAATTGTCAATCTATAATATTTCTTTGGTATCTCAAGTGTAAAGACCACATACATAATCATAACATGAACTAAATTAATTGATAATTAGTTATCACATTTAAGAATTCATACGGGATCAATTAAGTAGACCCTTTCTTCAAAGAGTACCTAATATCTATCGTTGATGTCTCCACATTAGTAGTCACAAGATGAATTATAATCATCACAAAAATTAGATCAAATAGTGTTATTCTTATTAGATATTTTGATGTTCTTCTTGAAATCTCTTAAATAGAAATATTTAGAATATATATTTAAAGACTAGTTATCTTTGCATTATGATTTTATTATAATTTAAAAAGTAATTGCTTACGTTCATGGATTTTATTGCAAACATCACTTAAGAATAAAAATTAATAAAATTTCATTTTAATAAATAGAAATGAGAGATAGAAGTAAGATTTGATTTATAGGCTACAAATGATGTAGAATGAGAGACATATAGAGAGAGAGAGCAATAGAGAGGAAGAGAGAGGGAGACAAAGAGAAAGAAAGTGAGAGATGAAGAGAGCGAAAAAAGCAAGACGGGAGAGAGATGGAGAAAGGAGGAAAAGAGGGAGCATGAGAGGAAGAGAGCAAGAAATAGAAACAAAAAGAGTGAGTGAGCAGCAAAGTGAAAAATAAAACGACTAGGGGATGGAGGGAGGAATAGAGGGAAAGAAAGGCAAGGAGAGAGAAAGAGAGGGAGGGAGAAAGAAATGGATAAGGGGAGGGTGAGGGAGAGAGGGAGAGGGGGATAAAGAGATAGAGGCATCATGAAGAGGGGAGAGAGAGAGAAAAAAAAGTAAGGAGAACTAGAAAAGAGAGAGGTAAAGGATGGAAGAGAGAGAGAGAAGAGAGAGGATGGGATGAGAGAGAGGTAGGGAGAGAGGGAAAGATAGGGGATTGAAGAGAGAGCAAAGAAAGAGAGAGAAAGAGCAAAAGAGGGAAAAAGATCAGAAGAGAGAAGACAAAGGAAGAAATGGATGGAGAGAGAGTGAGATAGAAGAGAGAGCAAGGTAGCTAGAGAAAGTGAGAGAGAGAGAGCCGTAGAGCGAGAGGGGGAAAGAGAGAGAGTGACAATGAGGTGGCTGATGGATATTATGTGGCTCATAAGCTGATCATACTTATGTGATATTTATGTTGATTGAAATTTATTTATTTATTATCATTCTTATGTGATGTTTGTAATGAAGTCTATGAGCATATGCAATGACTAAGTGAATTATGATGAGATAAGAATACAATAATCACTAGTCCCTAAACATATGTTCTAAAAATTTCTATTCGTAGGATATTTGAGGACATCAAATTATCTAGAAAGAATAGCACTATCTAATCCAACTAATATGATGAGTGTGATTGGTCCTATAGCCAGTAGTGTGGAGACACTAAGGATAGATAGTGTGTGCTCTCTAGAGAAAGAGTTCATTGAATTGATTCATATGAATCCCTGAATGGTAGTATACTTAACTTTCAATAAGGTTGATTCATGTCACGATTGTGTACGTGGTCCTTTGGCTTGAGACACCAAAGACATCTTGTGGATGGATGGCCATTTTTTTATTATGACTTAAAAATCCTTAGCTACAAGATCTCTAAAATATCATATATTAGATCGGGCCTTTACCAATGATAGGATAGGGGCAACCTTCATTAATAAAAATAGTTTCAAGATTAGGTATTTGGTGAAGTCGAGAAAGAAGGGAGGAGGTACCTGCCAAGTGGGCAGATGCCCCCGAGTCAATTATGTAGGATCCAGACAAGGAACCTAAAAGAGTGGTACTTGAGCTAGAGAAGGAGCATGGTGTGAGGTATGAACCACTGGCGTTAGCTCGGTCATTCTCCTCATAAGGCAAGCACCAAGAGGTGTCGTAGAACGGGAGGTACAAAAGTGGTCATACTTTACTTTGTCACAATTCTCACATGGTGGGTAAAATAGGCCATTGATAAAATGTAATTTATACTAGTAATTATATGATTATTAATACAATTTAAGGCATAAACCATTCCATTCGTATGCATGTTATCATACTTTGAGTGCATATCTATCATTTCTATACAATTTAAAGTTGTAATCTGAAATGCACTTTTTTTTAGATGATCATAAGTAATTCAAGTCATATATTTGAAATTACATTATTCGTATTTTATATTTGAGTTTATAATTGAGTTTTAATATCAAATAATAAGAGAAATTTTTTTGTATACACACATTTATTTTTTTTTAGTTTTGTTTTCTAAAAGAAATGAGTGTATTTTGAGATAAAAATTTCTTCTCTTTTTATATACCAAATTTGACTTTTAGAATGATAGATTATTTTATTTCTCATAAAAAAAGATTAAAAAAGAGTTATATTTTGAAAGTTATGAATTTTCTAATTTTTAGGGATTTCTTTGAAATTTTGCGTAAAGTTTTTGAATTTTTATGGATTTATACTAAATTTATTTATATTTTAAAGAATTAAAAATTGTGTTTCATTTATCAAGATGATGTGTCAAATAATGTGGTGGTGTGCTTGCGTGGCAACATATGCACATGCCAGGTGGCGGACACATGTATATATATATATATATATATATATATATATATATATAATATCCATATAGTAATGGGTTAAGCATATATTGCACTCCTTTTTATAATAATGGGTTAAGCATCCTTTTTAAGGATATAAGCTAATCGATTATTGCACTTTGCTATTTATACGTGATAAATGTTGACATTTTTGCCATGCGGGACTATGTTTTTATTTTCCTTTATGCAGGTGATGTGGCGTTTTCCAAAGTGTGCGATCACGCGTTTTAATCGCTACCCTCTGTTTTCACTTAAATGGAGGGTTACATGGTTCATTTTCATTTGGCAGAAAATTTTTTTATTTGAAAGTGTTTGATCTCAAGCATTCATATGGGGAGTTATAACTCTGGATGCCCAACAACATCTGAGAGGTCTGGTGAAGATTAAATGCCACGCGTTACACTACGCTTCTTCTTCACGTACGATGTGGCTTCATCTTGGCAATAACTTTATAACCGGAGAGATGCGACTTAAAGTCATCGATTCACATTATAGCAGTACATTTGAGCTATTGATTGAAGATAAAGAGGTATATCAAATGGCTAGACCCAAATTTCATCTATTTATACTCCCTCTTCTTCAACGATGTAAACCATTCTCGGGTATTTTGATTAATCAAACTATTTTGATGCTTCAATCCATGAATCTCTTTCTTCCTCTTCTAGACTCATTTCCGCGTCCAAGGAGTGCTTGAAATCAAGATTTTATTGAGAGAATAGGGATAATTCGTCGCTTGAACTCTGGAATTTTTCCTTTTCAAAATGCGAAATGAAAAGCCTTGATATAACAATTAATTGGATCATTTTAAATGCGATTTCAAGTTAGATTACATGTTTTCTTCCTATTTTTTTTTCTTGTGACATTAGATTTTAATTTTGAACAATAATTAGTCAAACTTTATAATATTTCAGTGCTCTCTCTTCATGATCAATTTTTTTACCTCTATTTCGCTTGATTTCTCTACAAATACTGATCCAAATTAAGCAATTTTTGATTATATGGATTCTTCTTTCCAAAAATATGAAAATATTTGATTTATTAACTCAATTCATCATTTGATTTGATCAAATTTGATGAACACCTAAATTTTTTTCCCAAAATCTCTGTAAATTTGACTCTTACTCATCATTACACTAATTAATTCGTGATTTAATCATAAAGTTGGTGAGTTTGATACTTATTTGGACATGAACTCTTGTGTTTTTTATGATCGCGGGAGTTCCTTCTGTCAGCCATTGCCCCCTTGTGGTGGTTTTGATCTTGACCAAACCTCCAAGAATAACCACTAGTGCTATATTTCTGGTTAGTGGGGGTCCCAAATAGACAAAAAAATGGAATTAGATTCTACAAGTGTAGAAACTGTTGGTGTCATAGAGTTGGGAAGAAAACTTGACACCCACTTTGCAGCATTGAAGGCTTTCACAATCGAGGGAAGAGTAGCCATGCTAAGGATGACACCTCAGATCCAAGAGCTAACAGAGGCTTGAATAGAGTTGAGAAATAATGATAGTGAAAGCTTCTTCTTATAGCGTGACTATGTGGCCACGTCTAGGGTGAAAGGTTAGTAGACCTTGAATAGGTGAGAAATCCATGAAGCAAAGCATAGACATCCTCAATAGCCCCTTCCAAGTCCTTTAGCTTGAACATCTTCTTAAAAGTATCCTTAATGAGAGTAATGTTAACCAAAGCACCATAAATTCAAACCCATTCATCCAAGATTTCCTTCAACTAGCTTAAGAGTTCCATGGGTTGGATAATACAAAGAATGGAAAACTTGAACATCTAGGCACTTCTTGATTAAGAAAAGTCTAAAAATTGAGATTAGGGTCACTTGAAGGAGGAGACGCTTCCGCAATGAAGAGCTTACAACCATAGATCTGCAAGAAACATCAAGAACTAGCCAAACAAGTAAGATAATTTGCACCAAAGAAAATAGCACATGATACTTAGAGTTGGTAGATGAATGGGTTTGGTGGAGCATATGGAGCCACTGAGAGGCCAATTGAGGCAATAGGAGGTGGTTAGACAAGAGCTGCAGATGAAGGTGGAGTGGCTGGAGGGACAAGAAGGCCATCAGAGTCTATGAAGAGGTAGCAAAAGCAGTTGAGGCGGTGACCTAGGTGGTTAGTCAGCAATGGAAAAGCGAGAAAAGTAGGTAGTAGAAGGAGGTAGCATAGGGCCGCGAGTAGAAGGTGTCTACGACTTCTTGGACTCTTTTAGTCGTTGTATATGGACTCTTTCTTTTATTAATTTTTTAAAGAAAACCCTTGTGGTAGATGATGGTTGGGAGTAAACCCTAGCCCTATGCACAAGTAGGGCAAGCATGTAGAAGGCAAGTTGCTTGAGCTTCTAGGGAACTTGCTTGAGTAGAAGGAGATGATCTACTAGGCGAGTTGCTCGAGTGGAAGAGGACGACGCTATCTAGGGAAGCAAAGGGCTATTGCGTGATCTACATGAGCAAAAAGTTGGCAAGCAAAGGATGGCATGACTATCATCTTGTAGGTTTAATGTTGTAGATTGGCAAGCATGAGCAAAGATGGTGATGGCGGGTAATGATTTTTGACTCTATGTAAGAAAGGATGTCAACATGCAAGGATGTTGTGAACAATAGGTCATGATCTGCCCAAGAAAAGATGGCGGGCAGCAACACAAGCAAGGATTTCGACTTGCTTGAGTGGAAGGCAGCAGACGGTAGCTTAGCAGCCTGTTTTTGTTTCATTTTATTTCTATGAAAAATGAAAATGAAAAAATTGATCTTTACTTAGGAAAAGAGGAGAGGACGAAGAGAGAAATATAGGGGAGAGGAGAGAGAGAGAGTAGAAAATTTAGAATTACACGAGTGCCATTGTGGCCCATATACACTCATCGTTTCCTTGTGGGGCAGTGCTTGAATGAGGGTTCCTCTGCATAAGTAGAGGGCAAGTGTTGGCATTGGAGCTGTGGAGGGCTTTGGCTGGGTAACACTTGAGAGATGCTGATCTACACAAGCCAAAGCTCTTCTCCTAGGCATCACGTGAGAGATATGATCTACACATGCCGAAGGTCTTTGGCTGGCTGGGCTGCACCTGAGTTGAGGTCGAGTCCACAAGGAGGATGGTTAAAAGATCGAAATCAAGAAATATTTTTGGTATTTTTAGATTTATAAAGTAGAGATGATCAATGAAAGGAAGAAAATATACGCGCGAATGAGATGAACAGATCAAATGCTTCCAAACTCCTTTGGAAGATAGAAAACCCTTGATTGATGGTCTAAAAGTGATTTTAGAGTTTATCTTAGAAAATATGTACACGGAAATGAGATGAACCATCAAATGCTTCCGAACTCCTTTCGAAGATAGAAAACCCTTGATTGATGGTCTAAAAGTGATTTTAGGGTTTATCTTAGAAAAGATGTACACGGAAATGAGATGAACCATCAAATGCTTCCAAACTCCTTTCAAAGATTGAAAACCCTTGATCGATGGTGTGATGAGTTATTTTAGTGAAATTATGAAATGTTGATAAATAGATGCAAAAAATATGAAATATGAATGAAAAATGGCTCTAATATGACGATTCATAATAAAAATAAACACAAGCGATGATCTTGAATAAGAAAATACCTTTGCGAGATCATACATTTTACCTAGACTTAGCGTCTTGAATCCAACACAAGGAATGAATAGAAAAGAGAACAAACTAACTAAAAATGGTGTTCCATACATAAAGAATGATCAATCATTGCTTTCTTTCCTTTTGGCTGTCCAATGCTAAAAGCACAAAATGAAATATTAAGAACACCAATTTTTTCATCTCCAACAGATTTGTAAAGCTTGAAATGATTATCGTGTTCATGAAATTTCATACCCTAACTTGATCAAGATCATGATATATTGCAATTCTTATTTAGACCATCTCTTTGCTATTGATGCGATTTTTCTCTCCTCAAATCACTTCTATAAAAGTGCCTTTAGTCAAACCGATCCAATCGAACTTCACTAAAAAATAAAAAACTTATGTCAAAAGCCCCTCTCTTGTCTTCTCTCTACCTCTCTCTTCTCTTTTCTCTCCGCTCGCTCATGATGGCTAGACGCTTTGAAAGCAAGTGCAAGGAAATGTCAAGAGCAGATGAGCGAGGGAGCAAGGGAGGGAGGCAAGCAAAAGAAAGATTTCAAGCAAGGATTTCACAAGCAACGGAGATGATTTTTGTTGTGCAAGAGAGGATGGAAGTTAGACGAGAATGAAAGTTGAAGAGAAGAGAGGTAGAAAAGGGGGGGGGAGATGGCTATGGCAGATGGAGAGAGAAGCAAGGAAAGAGAAATTAGGGAAAGGAGCTCCTCGTCCTTGTGCACGCATGCGCGCATGGGGGAGGGAAGCACGAAGGAGAAGAAGTTTCCCCCTCTTGTGCGCGCATGCATGCCTGCGTGATAGGAAGGATGTCACAAGGCATAGAAGTGGAGGAGGGGATTTCCTTTGCTCCCTTATATGCGCATGAACGTGCGTGCTAAAATGCAATTTTAACATGTAATTACATGATTATTAATGTAAATTAAGACATAAAGCATTTCATTCTTATACATGCTATCATACTTTGAGTACATATCTATCATTTTAAGCAATTTTAAGTTATAACCTCAAAATGTACTATTTTAGGAATGATTATACATTTTTAAAGAATATACTTTTGAGTAGATTATTCCCATCTATATTTGAGATTATAATTGGCTTTTAATATTAAATGATAAGAGAAAATACTTTTTATATACTCATATATTTTTCTAAGTTTTAATTTCTAAGAGAAATGAGTGTATTTTTGAAATAAAATTTTATTCTCTTGTTATTTAAATAATTTATTCTCTTTTTATAATGATAGATAATTTAATTTATGATCAAAAAAATAAATTTAGATTAATTTCGAGTTATATTTTGAAAGATATGAATTTTATAACTTTTAAAGATTTTTCTAGGCCTTTTTTGAATATTTTATAAATTTAATTTGATTTATTTTGAATTAAAATGAATAAAAAACTATATTTTTATCGTGTGCTGGCATAGTAGCTGACATGGCGCCGACAAGATAGCAGCACCACTTGGTGGTGTATGAGAATGCCACGTGTCATACACGTGTACATGTGCGCGCCTATGTGATTGCATGCTTGTGTGTGATTAATGAATTGTGTGTGAGTGCGTGTTCAAGATTTTTGTTATCTACTTAATTACACCGGTGTTATATACTCGTCGAATCACTTGATATTTTTTCATGTGACAGTATCTTCTATTTTTATATACATAGGTGACGTGGCATCATTTGGAGCGTCCGATTTGCTCGTTAAATCAAAACCATCGATCTTCACTTAAGTCAAGGGATAGTGGCGCGTAATGATTCATCATCAAATCATCTTAAAAACAATTTAATATCAGCCGTTCATCAAAGGAATTATAACATCTGAGTTTAAAACCGTTCGGTGGACCCTGTGAACACATGGATGCATCCAGAGCGTGAAATGAATATCAGATGGCATGCACTTCACGCATTTCTTGTACACGCGCGACGTGGCGAAAATCACAACGGTTCATCTTTGATCGAATGGATGCCATTTAAACATAAAAATTCACATCAAATGCGTTTCATTAGAGCTGTTGATCAAACATTAAATGCCGATCCGATGATTACGCTTAAATCTCCATATAAATTAACATGCTCTTCGATGATGTAAAGCATTCTTTGATGTTTTGAGCTATCGAACTATTTAGACATTTCAATCCTTAAAAATCTTACTTTCATCTTCTTCTAGACTCATTTTCGAGTCCAAGGAGTGGTTGAAAGTGAGATTTCATCAAAAGAGTAGGGAGAATTCGCATCTTGAATGCCGACTATCATCTTTAAAATTGCAGAATGAAAAGCCTTTGATTCAGAGATCAATTGGATCATTTTGAGCACTATTTTGGGTTAGATTATGTGTTTTCCTCCTAATATTTCATCTTGTATCATTATATTGTAATTTAGAATCTTGGATTAGGTTAATTTTAGATTTTATTTCAGATTTCTCTCTCTTTGCAATCGATTTTCTATCTACTTTTTGCTCTTTGATTTCTCTGCAAATCTTGATCTAAATCAAGTGATTTTTGATTTTGTGGATTAGTATTTGTGTTCTCTATCTAAATCTATTAAAATCCCTAATTTGTCCCCTCAATTTGTTGTCCGATTTGATAGAATTTCAAAGAGTTCCTTCAAAAGAAGTTAATTCTTTGTGGATTTGACCCTTATTCACCACTAAACAATTTAATTCATGATTATTTCTCTAAATTCATGAGTTTGGTATTTTTTTATGATTATCCATGTATTCAATGACTTCTCGGATTCACTTCGACAAATGGCGCCGTTGGTGAGGAATTAAGACTTATTTTTGAGAAATTTTTTCAATTTTGACTTGGTCAACCTCAGATTTTCCATTTTATTTTTTGATTTTAACTCGCATTGATCCTAGATTGAGTGACCCGAAGTAGAAATCTATCTTTGAGGTCCTTAATTTGATGAGAACAAATGATTTTGGCTTCTTTTCTAAGGATTACGGGCGATCATTTGTTTCAAAATCACATTAAGAAAGCATAACTCTTACGGATATCGACACCTAGGTATGATCGTTGACATTATTTGATAATTATAATTATATATAAATTCATTATTTTCATGATATTCACTTAGAAAACTTGTTCGAATGCCTTTAAAAGATAAAATTTATCATCAAGGATCCTCAATTCGATGTCATCTTGAGTAATTTTCCCTTTTCCAAGGATTACAGTGTATTGTTCATGGGCATTATTTTGAGATGGCCGAGCTCTCACGGAATTATGCACGAGTTGTTTTCTAATCATTGGTGATTTTATATCTTTATTGAAATTCATGATTCCATGTGAAAAGGACTATTGTACAAGGGCTATTTAGAGTTTTTCATTGTCCCAGGTTGCATCGAAGCTTTGCTTTGAGTAGACTTATGGTTTGATAAACTCAAAGTGATCTAAATTTCAACTGCTCAACTAATAGAAATGTTTTAGAAAAACACACACACACACATACATAGATATATATATATATATATATTTAAATTACCTCCAACATAAATGTGATTGCATGAATCTAATTGGATGAGATGATTTGAATTTCATGCATAAATTCTGAATTTCACGTTCAAACATAGAGTATAATGATTTATTATTCATAACAAGGATAGTTATTGTTTGTATTTTGAGGGAATTTATTATCATGCATCGAGTTTTGATTCATAACAACCACATATATTTTTGGAGAAGATGAGATTAAATGAGTCTGGATGAAGACGTTAAACTTAGCGCTTATTGGGAGGCAACACAAAGTTATCTTTTTTTGTGTTTTTGCTTTAAGTTTTTTCATAATAAAATGTCGTCGAAGAACTACATTATGAGGGGCGCAAGTGAGAAAAATCCCGTGAACAAGCATCAAAAAGCCAAAATAAGTTTTTCTAAAGCTTTTCTTCTCACCACATTTTGTTATCCTTTTCATGACATGAATAATATTTTTTCCATCTTTTCATGAGCATGGTGATTTCATTGAGGACAATGAAGAGTTTAAGTTAGGGGGTGAGGACTTAGAAAAAATCAACAATTTTTTAAAAATTTTAAAATTCTAAATTCTAAAAACTCTTATTTTCTAAATTCTAATTTCTCCCTCATCTCCATGCGCACAAATGCATTTGCGCATGAGGAGGAGAAATTATTCTCCCCCTATCCTCCTCTGACCCTCACACATTCCTCTTTCCCACCCGATCAGTCTTCCTCTCTTTCTCCTCTTCTCTCCCAGTTCTCCCTTCCAGATCTTCTCGCATGCCAGATTTCTATTGCAAGAGAGTTTTCACCGCTCCCGCATGCCTCTTGCGAGAGGAAATCCTCTCTTGCACCATCTTTTTTCTCGCATGATGGAGAGACGCGATGCGCGACAAAGAGAGGGTCTCTCCTCTCGCTCTCATCCTCTTCATCTCTCCCCTCGTTCATTTCTCTCTCTTGAACACGATAGAAATTTTCCGTCACGTATTCATCATTTCTTCATCTCTTTCTTCATTGTGTTCTTCTTCTCTCCTTATCTCTTCATCTCTCTCTCTTCTATCTCCACCGCCTTTTTGTAACACGCACGCGTGGGCTAACACATCTGTGCTTTTCCGCTTCTTGTGCTTTTGCTCTTCCCAGGCCTCACGTGTATCTCTCCACTCTCCCTCTCTCACGTCCGCACTTCTTATCATCGCGAGAGAGGAGAAAGTATATTGGAGAGAGCTGAGGAGCATTTACATAATTATTTTATGATTCACAAAGTTTCACAAACCTAGAGCGAGTTGATGGGCACGTATTGAGGAGAGAGAGAATTAGATCAACAGTTCGGATTCATCTGGATTAAAGGCTTGATATCTGACGATCATGATGGAGTTAGGGGCTGAAATTTTATGGTCATGATAGTCATTTCTAGTTCTATGAATCTTCATGGGCTGATTTAAGTTCTAAAATGGAAAAATAAGGGTTATGAATGTTTCTTTTTTGCCTCTAGCATTGGCTAGCCAGAAGGAAAGAAGGCAAAAATTTATTATTCTTCATGTATGGAACATAATTTTTAGAGATTTTCTTTTCTTTTCTTTTCATTTTTTGTGTTGGATGCAAAAGGCCAAGTCCATGCAAAATGTACATGCTCTCAAAGGTATGTTTTGATTAGAGAGCATCACTAGAGTATGTTTTCATAATAAATCATCCTATGAGAACCATTTTCCATCACTTTTCTATTTTATTTCTCTTTTTATCATATTTTATCTTTTTCAAACCCTAAAATCTTTTTTCCATGATTGATCAATAGTTTTCAATCTTTGAAAGGAGTTTAGAAGCATTTGATCGGTTTATCTCATTTCTATTAACATCTTCTTCCTTCTATCAATCATTTGTTCCCTGTAAATCTAAAAAATATCAAAAAAATATCTTGTGATTTGAATCTTTTAACCCTCCTCTTTATGGATTCATCCTTGACTCGCCACTGTTATAAATTTTTAATGCGAATTTGAAGAGTTGAGTATAAATTTTTTTATACGTGAATTTGCGCATTCAACGATCATATTTTTATGCATATTAGGAGTAAATGAGACCTCCCATATAGAATCTTCCTCTAATTGCTTATCATGTACGTATAATCCTTCATGTGTATGCAACCTATGAATAACTTAGGGTATGGTCAACTATCAAGTTATTACTAATATAGGTAGGAAATCATCACGAACTCCTCCAATATTCATGCTACCTTAATTGAGGATTTCATGGAATCTCATTCCTTGAGTCAATCTCCTCAAATACTAGGAGCAGACAATCCTATCTTGACATAATCATCTATGCGGACTTTATGTGATATTCAATATCTAATGTTTTGGACATCCCATGGCTACAGATTTGTAAGTCCTAATCAAAACATGTGCATCCATCCAAGAGATGCCTTTGGTGTCTTGACGAGAAGAAACCACGAGGTTGTTGAATACATGCGGACTCGTGTAAAAAATTATACCAAACTTACAAATTTAGAGAAATACTCACAAATTAGATAGTATAGTGGTGAATAAGGGTGAATCCATGGAGAATTAAGTTATTTTCGAGGAAATCTATGAAATTCAATCAAATTGAACAATTAATTGAGGTGACAAATCAAGAATTTTGATATGTTTAGAAAGATAACTTGAAGACGAATCCACGGAATAAAAAATCACTCAATTTGGATCAAGGGTCGCGGAGAAATCAATGAGCGAAAGCAAGTAGAATTTCGGAACACAAAGAGAGAAAAACCAAAAACTAAACACAAAAATTAACTTAATCTAAAATTTGAAATTGAAATCTAATGTTATAGGAAGTGAGATTAGGATGAAAAACATAATCTAACCTGAAAGTAGCTCTCCAAACGATCCAATTAGTCGCTAGATCAAGGGCTTTTCATTCGACAATTTCGAAGACAATTTGTGGCATTCAAGAGCAATTTCTCCCTATTCTCTCAACAAAATCTCACTCCTTGGACACAGAAATTGATTTAGAAGATGATGAAAGCAATAGATTTGAGGATTAATACATTTAAAATAGTTTAATTACTCGAAATACTCCAAAATGCTTTACATCGTCGAAGAACATGTGTATTTATAGGGATATTTGGGCATAATCGTTAGATTGAGAATTTAATCTTCGATCAATGGCTTTGATGAAACACTTAGATGTGAATCATTACATTTATGTCGCGTTTGTTGGATTGAAGGTGAACCGTTGATATTTCATCACGTTGCGCGTGAAGAAGAAACACATGGAATGCCTGCTGTTGGATCTTCTTCTAACAGTCTAGATGCGTCCACGTGTCAATGCGGTTCACTGAATGGTTTTAGCCTTAGGTATTATATTTCCTTAGATAAATTTCTATGATTAAACAATTAGAAAATGATTTGTCGACGAATCAGAGTGCATCTCGTACCCCCTCACTTAAGTGGCAATCGGCGATTGTTATTGAATTGCTCAAGGGACGCTCCACATGTTGCCACTTCACCTGTGCATAAAAACAAAAGAAAATAGTCCCACATGGCAAAAATGATTGAAATCCGACAGGCATATTAGTAATGTGAGACCAACGAGATAGAAAAAAAATCCTAAAAAGGGTGCTTATTCTCATTAATCACACACACGTGCACACACACACGCATGCACATGGATGCTGGCACATGTACACGTATGTGACACGTGGCGTTCTCATATGCCATCACGTGCTGCCGCATCAGCACGTGATAAAACTATAATTTTTCATTCATTTTAATTCAAAATAAATAGAATTAAATTCATAAAATAATCATAGAAATTCCTAAAAAATCTCTAAAAATTAGAAAATTCATTTTTTAAAAATTTAACTCGAAATTAATCAAAATTAATTTTTTTGGATCATAAATTAAATTATCTATCATTCTAATAAGTTGACATGAGTAAAACTGATTGAAAATTAAGTATAGTACCATTTAGGGATTCGTACATAACGAAACAACTCTTACTCCAAAGGGCAATCACTACCTATCCTTAGAGTCTTCCATAATGATGGATACACGATGAGCAATATCATATGAGTCTTATTAGATAGTGTTGTTCTTTTATGATAATTCGATGTCCATCTTGAATATCTCTTGAATATGAATGTTTAGATCATATGTTTAAAGATTAGTAATCACCATATTATGATCACATCATAATTTACTTAGTCATTGCATATGCTCATTGGGCTTCATTACCCACATCATGCAACAATGTTAAGTAATAAATTTCATTTCATTAAAGATAAACGAGATACATGAAAGTTTGGTTGGCTTGTATACCATATAATGTTCATCATCATCCACTCCTATGAGCTAGCCTCTCTTCTTTAGTATCTCTGCGACATCATCCTGGAAGACTATTTAGATGAGCTCCAACGCTCTAAATATAAAGCATGGGGGAAACCTCAAGCATATAGTTTGACTAATAGTCTTGCCTCTAATTTAGGTATATATGATTTTATTGCTTCTAGATCATCATGGGTAATTGCTTTTATATTAAATGAACTCTTCCATCCTCTTCTCTCCTTTCTTACTCCTACTACTACTTACCCATTTGTTATTATTGATGCTTATTTATGCACTGTTAAAAGGTATGGATTGACTAAACCAACTCCTTCCCTTACATACATAATGGCCTTTATGTTCTCGGCTTTCCCACTAACCTTATCTCTAGTAGTACCATTACCCATACCCTTAGTTGTGTAGTTATTTTATTCTCTTTCCATTGTATCTTCTAGAATCTATGATTTTGTTGGAGGATTGGATTTAGGCATGAGAACGGTCATGAGATCTATGAGCAAATGTCAAAAAATTCTTCCTTGGGGTTTCTTAATTTGTTCTTCAACTCAAATTCTTTAACATCTTGTTTGTGGCATCCTAGACTTGGCCATCCTTGTCTTTTTGAAAATTCAATAATAGTTAGTATGGTGATCCAAAGGAGAAAACATTATCGCACTGTGTGCCCTACTTGCAATTCTATTCTACCATCCTATGCATTTGACCTGATTTACAACAAGTTTTGGGGTCTACCCTGCATTCCATTTCTCTTTTGCCATCTTTATTGCATTATATTTTATGATTACTACTTGACTCATCTAGGTACATCTCATCAAAGATCACATGTAAGTTATTGAAATTCTCCACAAGTTCACTCACAAAATTACCAAACATTTTGCCACCAAAAAGATCATTTTAACTGATAATGCTTGAAAAATATCCAAGATATCCTCCATACCTTTTGTGCTGACCATGCAACGATCTACCAAACAACCTACCCTGACACATGTTAAGAAATGGTTTTATGGAGAGAAATTATAGTATTCTGCTTCACTTTAATTGCACATTACTCTAAGAGATGCATGTTCTACACAATTTGTGGTCTAATCATTGATAACATATAATTATACTTGAAAGTACATGATTATTAATGCATTTTAAGCCATAAATCATTCAATTATTATGCAAGTTATCATATTTTGAGTGCATATTCCTCATTCTAAAAATTTCAAGGCATTATTTTAAGGGATAATCATGTATAAATCAAAGAGGAATTTCTAAAATAGATTGTCCTCACTTATATTTGAGATTTCACTTGAGTTTTAAATACAAATATAGAGATAAATTTTTTTTATAGTTTTATTTTTCAAGGAAGTTGAGTGTGTTTTTGAGCTAAAAATTTATTCTTTTATGATTTTTTAATTTTATAAAATGATAGAGTATTTAATTTGTGATCAAAAATTCTTTTTAATGAAAAGGAGTTATATTTTGAAAGTTATGAACTTTCTAATTTTTGGGGATTTTTATGCAAATTTTCTAAATTTTTTTGAATTTATTTTAAATTGATTTTAATAAAAATCTTAGAAAAAAGTAGATTTAAGTGCGTGTTGGCATGGCTGATGATGTGGCATGCGCACTTGTGTGTTGATATGTGGCGCACGCGACATTAAGGAATAAGGGCCCTTATAAGGGCATAATTTAACTATACAATTCACATATCTATTTATATGCAAAAATTTCTTTAATTATTGTAATGTTGGACTATGTTTGTATTTCTCGTATAAGGGTCATGTGTCACACTCACACTTGTTGGATTTCGTGTTCTAATAATGAGCGTTGATCTTCACTTACTCGGGAGGGGTGATGGGTGCATCTCACTCATTGCAGTTATCTCTCTCCTTGTGATATAATCACGATCATCAGTCCTTGATCATACAGCCAGCAATGTAGCACAATCTGGGTCATCTGTTGGCTTAGAAGCACACAATCAAACGGCTGGGAGCATTTCTCCTTATTTTGATAGGTTTTTCCTTTGTTTTTAAGGGTAATGACATGGAAAAATATCAGTCGTCGGGATCTTAATGCTGAGATCAGATGGTTGAGGCTTAAAATGGCCCATTAAAAGCCATTTTATTTCCAAAAACCTACAAAGAGGGTCCTCTACCTCCATTTTCTTTTGTGCTTGAACATAAGAGGCCTTTTTCTTGACCAAAATGTTTCTTTCACCTAATTTATTTTAGTTTTGGATTTATTTCATGATTGTATGGGAGTTTTTGTGGAATTATCATGAGTTTCCCTTGAAATTCATGAGGTGTCCATGCTTGACAATCAACGCTCATCTTGAAGGAATGTTATATACAGCCTTGGATCCAACAAAATTGGACCATCTTCATGAGACTTTTGAGTTAGTAATCAACTACCTCATGTATTAAAGTTGACCTAAAGGTTAGATTAGGAGTAGGAGTAGGACTTACCTCATGTAGATTATGCTCGATGATTTTCTTCAATTTTCTCTATTATAATTGTGATGCTCTTTCTTCAATATCTCCTCTAATTCAATTATGTTTAACACTCGGTTTGATTTATTGGCTTCCTCTCTTCTGTGTCTTTATAATTATTTTTATAGCTTTATTTTCTCATCAAGTTTCACCCTCTAATTTAGCTAAAAGCGTCTCTCATCATCATCAATCCATTTCCCTACAGATTCGACCTTTATTCACCACATTACTTGCTTTCAATCATCTTTAGAGTGGATTCAGTTTTTATGTTGTATGTATACACGCATGACTTAATAAGCACTAAAATGACCGCGTGAAAAACATTCATCAATCGCATCATAATACTCACTTACCTCCTTAATCTGACAATGATGACTCAAAGATGCAAATTCGTCTCTTCTTACTTAATCATAACCGTTAATCAAAGATGAATCGACAACCGAATAGCCAAGCCTAAATTTTTCCTACTTAAACTTTCTCTCTTTGATGGAAAATGTATTCGTGGATGTTTGTATTGATACAACCATTTGGATATCTCAATCCTTGAATTTCAATCATGTTCTAGAATCATTTTCACGTCCAATGAATGCTTGAAGTCAATATTTTGTCAAAGGAATAGGGAGAGTTGGTTGCTTGAACTCCCAAGATCTAATTTCAAAAACACGGAATAAAATGCCTTGATCGGGGTATTAATTGGATCATTGTAAGCATGATTTCAAGTTAGATTACATATTTTCATGCTAATATTTTGTCATTTAGCATTGACAGTCTATTTCATCGCGTAGATTTCATTAGTTTTTAAACATTTCATCAATTTCTCTCTCTATTTGTGTGATTTTCTTCCTCTTTACTTCACTCTTTGATTTCTTTGTGGATACAAGTTCATGTTGTGTGATTCTTGATTCCACTGATAGATCTTTGAGTCTTCCTTTGGAAAATGTAATTTTTTCCTAATTTATGATCTCAATTCATTGTCCAATTTGATCAAACTTAAAAATATCATGAGAAATTATCCTGATTCTCTATGGATTCGACCCGAACTCACCTCTATTCTAATTAAACCCAAATTAAACCTTAAGTTAACTGAGTTTGGTATTTATTTTGACACATGGAAATGCGTTTTTAATTACCACATGATTGCACTTCATTAGCAACCACCATGGTTTGTTGCTCAGTGAGAGATTATTGATAACATGCTTAGTTTTACACCCACTTTCTGCTACGCTAATGATAATCATGTTGGGATCTAAGGTCGACTATCAAATACTTGGGGCACATAATCATCTTCAAGGACTTCCTACTTTATCCAATACATGACCTTTTAGAGATCTCGTGTCTAGGAATTCGTAAGTCACAATCCTATTGTGTGTGGCATTTTTCTAAATATCTCTAAATCATCTAACTATCTAACCACACAATTCATGTGGAAATGATTTAAAAATTAATATAAGAAAGTAACCCAAAAATTGTGTGACTTTAAGTAACTAAAAGAAAATATAACTAGACCATAAGAGAATAATAAATAATACTCCCTTGTTTTGAGATGATATAGTTTTGGGCGCTAACATTGAATTTTTTGGTTTTGACTTTGTTCTTTAACTCTGATTTTTTAAAATATTTTTTAAACTGTGTTTGTTTTTTGAATTCACGCTTTGAGTTTGAATAAACTTACCTAGAAAGTCTCACTAGAATCCACGATTTCAAAATTCAAAATTTATCATACTCGTAACTCTTGGTGCATGAAACTTTACAAGATTCCCACTGAAGAAATAGGATTTAAATAATTCTTGAATAAATTTATCCCCTATCTAGGATTTCCTTGATAATGAGCAGCACCATTTAGTAGTTATGTATGTCTGCTAGTATTGTCACCATGCCAAAGAGCCACATAAATAGAACTTCATTTATCATTAAACTTAAAGTACACAAACATGAGGTTGAGGAGGTGGGTCTAGCTAATGTGGTTTTGTGAGTCTTAATAGATAAGAATAGAATGACCAAGTAATCTGGATTTAGCACAAAAGACCCTCAATCTGAAACGAGATTCAACAGCAAAGTCAGCAACAATGTATGATGAATCGAATACATAAATACGAAAGAATCTGATTTAAAAGAGATAGAAAAGCACAATATGGAGGAGATGAATGTTGAAATACAAACAAACATCTAGAAGTTGAAAATCAAGTAGGCAAAAGGAAACATCTAGAAGTTGTAATTGAGACCTTAAAAATATATAAATAGGCAAATGTTAAATGCATGCGAATATCTGTAAATAAAAATAGAAAAAAGGAAAACAAACATCCCATCAATTTAGAGAGTATAAAACATAGAGATATTTATTTAGTCATCTCAAAGAAATAGTGATGATCAGTGAATGAAGCATGAAGACGTGGACAGACATATCATGAAGAGCTCGTGCGTATTCTATTCATACGAATATATCAACAAAGGGTAGATATCTCTAACAATGGACTTTGCAAGGCTCTATTTCGAGATGTTGTAAGAAAGCTCTGTAAGAAGAACTTGCATAGTAGAACTTGAGTGGGAGTATTATAGAAACCGTCAATGAGATAAATGACAGATGTACTATATACTACACATGGAGCCTATTCAGGGAGGAAGGGCTTACGAATCAATAAGCCTATGAGGTTTTGCCCTCTTGCGTTTCTTGGATCGATGCCCTTAAGATCCGTCCTTCTCCCTTCTGAAGGAGATAGATGGCTTATCTAGAGATCCTTACTGATATATCAGTCAGATCAGATCAATGCTTCCGCTTTTATTCGAGGAGATAAATTTTTTACACTTAGAAAATTGACAGAACCCATGGATCATGAGGATTGTCACAAGGAAATATTTCCCACTCTCTATATCTCTTTTCGTGTATTATTCTTTTCTAATTATTATCCTTCATGATGGGTAAGTTGAAAACATTGTCCGAGTAAAAACATGGATCATAGGAGAAAATGGCCTCACAAAAAGCTCCTCGTCCATACTTCCCACCTTTCTATGAGGCCAATTAGATTCTTTAGGAAAACCCACGATTGAATTGGTCATACTTGGATGGAATTCGTAAGAAAAGTCAAACAGTTTGAACGGTGGCTTATGACCAAGCAAGTAGATGATGCGCCAGCACCACGTGGCCCTGAATCTCCCAGGTAGAAAGATGAATTCCTCGCGTCTTGAAGAATGGTGAATTGCTTTAACTACAAGTGTTCCTGATACAGCCGTCACAAAGGGAATCAGTCACGGAAACACTTCAAAAATTTTGCACTTGCAACATAGGTGTTGACAGGAACAAAACTATCTTACGGATGTAAGGAAAAAAAGGCAGCCTGAACATAATGAGGACTGATGCATTTTCGAGCGCAAAGTGATGCGTTTATTGGAAATAATGAGGACTACAGGCGTGTGTGGGAGACAACGAGAGCAGTAACACTCATTACATGAAGAGCCGTCTATCTGGTTTTCTAGTGCAACTCCATTTTGCAAGCCAGAGCTCAGGGAGGGACAGAGGGAGAGAAAGAGAGAGTTTTAACTAGGGTTTTGGCGGGACGAGGGGAAGTGATGTGAGGTCATGGACATGAGAATAGTGCTCGCTTACTTCGACCTCCGATTTTCCTCGCCTTCTCCAGCAGCTTCCGGAGAAACTCCTCCATCGGGGTTTCCTCGGTTTCCGGCTTTCTGTTCCAGTTCCCGCAGATCCTGCAAAATGTCTGCACATCGACGTTCTAAACAGGTTAAAAGATGACGACGACGTCGAGGATGGTGATCATTTCCAATGTAACCATGATGAAGATCGTGGTCATGATCATGGTGATAATGATGATGATGATGAGGATGGAAAGTACCTTGAAGCCGGTGGGACCGATCCGCCAGATGGGGGAATAACTCGCCCCGAAGTCCATGCAACCGTTTTTACTCACCAGCGGGAGTACTCGGCGGAGACTTGGCCTTCCGCTTGTTTCTCTTGGATGCCGGCTGCTTGACCATCTCCATGAGAGTGGAGATGGCGGCGAAGTCGGAGCAAGAACTCTTCGCCGCTCCGCCTTCTTGATGATCGTCGATTTCATCTCTCGAGCCAAGAATACGGCGGCTTCGGGAAGAGAGAAGAGAGATCTCCCGCGACGTCCCAATCGGAAGGAATCCTGTAACGAGAGAGAGAGACACAGAGAGAGAGAGAGAGAGATCGCTTTCTTGATTTCGTGGTACTCGCTTTCTTGGCTTCGGTTTACCTTGTATGTAAACGTACTTATTCGCGGAAATCTGGGTACTTTCTGGCGCGGGCGACAATTATTTGAAATATTCGATTCTGGCATTACATTTTGGCCTGATAAAAAGGCTTTGATATGACCCACAGACGTTGAGGAGATATCATGGGGCTTGAGTATGGAGATATCCGGTGTAGATTTTTCTTTAAAATAATTCAATTCTTGCATTTTTATTTCCATAAAAATAAATAGGGAAATTTAATACTTAATAGAAGAAACAAAATATGACTAAACAAGAAAACTCAATACCTCATAAATAATTGGCTTCCTCTTATCCTTGAGACTAAATTTAGGATAGATTTACACATTAGAAATTTCATTTAAGTCCCTCCTCAATTAGAAATTTCATTCAAGTGATTGCTCATCAATAAAATGTCTTCAACATGAACATGGACAAAACATATCCACCAGAACGAGAGGATGGAGAAATCACTTGAATTTCTCATACTACATCTATGAACCTTGTTCTCAGATAATACATTACCTAATTGAGTCCTGATGAGTTTTCTCCATAAACCTCTAAGTTGCAAGGTCATCAAACATAAACCATTTCCAATGACATTCTGAGGGAGCACCCCACACTGCAATCAACGATAATGTTAAGCCAAGAGTCATTGTTTATCCTAGCGTGACAAATTTACTATTTATAATGAATAAAATTAAGATCGGATGGAGATAATAAAGGCGTATAGCTTCCTAGGTTGATCCACAGGGATTTTTGGGTGAGAACGTGTCAATTTGAACGGCAGGAAAAGGAACTATCTGCGGTCACTTAGAAGATTTAATTAGAAGGGGGCAATTAGAAAATAGAAGAAGAAGCGTTTTGGAAATTTAATATTAAAAGATGAATTGAGGGAGGAGAATATAGGAGAAGGAGATAGAGGGCAAGGAGAGGAAGGGAAATTGAAGGAGTTGCAAAGAAACACAGGAAGAGGGAGAAATTGGGAGAGAGATGGGGAGAGAAAAGACCTCAGAAAGAGAGGAGGGGAAGCAGGAGAGGTTGAAAGAGACAGAGAGAGGGAGATGTACAAAGTGTTGAAGGAACAAAAAAAGAAAGAAAGAAGAGAGCAGAAAAGAGAAAGAGCGAGTGGTAGGAGGGGAGTGGGACACATCGAGGGTGTGGAAGAGAGAAATAAGAGAGATTTAGAGGGAGAAAGGAGAGAGATAGTATGATATAGAATTGTAAGAAAGAGAAAGATCAAAAGAGAGAAAGGAAACTGGAGAGAGCAGAAGAGAGCAAGAAATATTGAATGAGAGAGAGGTGAAGTGGATTAGAGGACAAAGAGGGGATTTTGAGAGAAAGTCGATAGCATAGAAAGGTGGAAGTGCAAAAGGGAACAGAATAGAAGAGAGAATGAGAGAGAGAGAGAGAGAGAGAGAGAGAGAGAGAGCAACAAGGGAAGAGCAAGAATTCAGGGAACGAGGATTACAAGATCAAGGAAGGACAATGGTGCTGTGATGGGAGATTAGGTGCGAGAAGGCAAGATTGAGAGAGAGAGAGAGAGAGAGAGAAAGAGAAAGAGGGAGCATGAGAGTGAGATGGGGTGCATGGAGGAGAATCAAAGAGAAGAAAGAAAGAGATTGAAGGAATAGAATCAAGGACGAAATGCTAAGGATAGGAAGGAGCGTTTGGAGCTGAATTCGCAGAAATGATGGACAAAGAGGGAAGACTGCAGATATTATGCATAGCTACGAGAGACGAGGAAAAGTAGAGAGATTTTGTGACCGACTTAGAGAAAAAGAGAGATTGAAAGAGAAAAAAAATGACGAGAAAGATCAGTTGATGAATTTAGAGAGAGACAGTGTGGTTATAGGAGAGAGGGAGAGAGAGAGAGAGAAGGCGAGAGAGAGAGAGGGAGCGGGATTGATGATAACATGCTATATTTACATCATAAAACATGATTTTTTTGATGCATATTAAAGTATAAATGATTTCATTTCCATGCATGTTATCATACTCATATGTATTTTTCTATTATTCTATGAAAAAGTCATTATAATCTCAAAATACTCTAATTTAGGGTTAATTTTGATAAATTAGAATTTAATAATTTGATAACCCATCTTTTTCTTGAGATTATAAGTGTTTTAAAATTAAAATAACAAGAGAAATCATTTTTTATAAACATTTATTTCATTTTCTAAAGTTTAAAATCTTAATAAATGAATGTATTTTTGAAATAATAATTTAAACTCTTGTTATTTATTAAATTTGACTTTTTAGAAAAATAGATAATTAAATTTCAGATCAAATGAACAAAATTTGGATTAATTTGGAGTTATATTTTGAAAGTTATGGATTTTAAAATTTTTAGGATTTTTTTTTGGATTTTTTTTTATGAATTTATTTTCTATTTAAATTGATTAAAATGAATTTAAAAAGGCAAAAAGCGGTTATATCTGCGCGGGGCCACGTGGATGCGACGTGGCACTCCGGGCCACGTGGCAGTGCCACGCGGGCCCATGCGGCGTATATACATTTATTATTATTATTATTATGTAGTATATATAAAAGGTCTTCAGCCTCCCGTATATCGGAAGGGTTATTAATCCTAAAAATTTTTGGGTGTTATAAACCCGACGAAATGCTTTAATTAATTCCGTGTGGGACTAAGTCCCACACAGTGTTTTCGATGCAGGTGACGTGGCTGCTCGCGAAGCGTCGGATCATCGGCGTTTTGAAATCCACGCGTCGATCACGTGGAGCGCGGATCATCGATCAAGATCAAGCGCACGTGCCTTTATTAAAGGCATTATAACATTCACAATTAAAGATTGGCGGGGAGAATCGCAATCGTCGGATCGCGATCCAACGGCGACAAAATCAAGCGTTTATAACGTTTAATCGCGCGGATGCATCCGGACAGTTGATCAAGATCGGACAGCCACGACATTTTGAGAAATGGTCCATCATGGACGTTTCATCTTGACCCGTCGATCGAAACGATCGGACGGTTACGATCAAAAACCTTATAAAAAGACTTGTTATTCATTGTTTGTAAGCATCCGAGTTGAAACTCAATCCAAATTAATCTGTTTAGACACCAATCTTCTCAAATCTCTCAATTCCATCGTGTTCCTCTTCCATTTTCCGCACCCACAGAGCTTTTGAAATCGAGATTTGGTGGAGTAGATTGTGAGAAATCGCAGCTTGAATCTCGTTGAGGCGTTCTTGGTGTTCTTCGTGATTAATCGGTTTAATCGCGGCGATTTGATCGCCAATCGAGGATTAGTGGAAGCGGTTTTGCATAATTTCCCTTTTCCTGTAGTGTTTAATTTCTGTTTAGATTAAGATTTAGATTTCAATTTTGTAGAATTTAGCTCAAAATTGTGATTTTAACGTCTAAAAATTTCTCTCTACTTCGAATTTCGATTTCTCCGTGAAATCAAGTCCAAATTCAATGATTCTTGATTCCGTGGAATGGATTTGAAGTCCTCTTTCATAAAGTACCATTTTCCCCAATTTCTAGTATTAATTTCTCGTCCGATTTATTCAAATTCGAAGATTACATCAAGAAATTCCTTAATTCCCTGTGGATTCGACCCTTATTTACCATTATGCCACTCAATTCGAGTTAATTTCCCAAAATTGGTAAGTTCGGAATAATTTTTGACACGATACCGCGTGAAATCGATGACTTCGCGGTCTCGTCTCGTCAAATGGCGCCTCTGCCGGGGAATTAAGGCAATTTTTGATCAAATTAAGTCAATTGTAACTTGGTCAACGTGGATTTTTCTCTTATATTCTTGAAATTCAAGCAAGTCAATCGTATTTTGAGTGATCCGAAGTAGAAATCCATCTTCGAGATCCTTAATTCGATAAGATTAAGTGATTTTTGCCCCTTTTCTAAGGATTACGGGCAATCGCTTCTTCAAAATCACGTGAAGAACGCGTAACTCTCACGGATACCGACATTCAGGTACGATTGATTTCACTTTTTAATATTTTATAAGTATTTATAAATTATTATCCATCTAAATATTCTATCCACTCTTCATGAGAAGACGAGCGGCTTGGAGAGTACGGAATAATCCCCTAGAAATAGACCTCTTTGAACGATCCTCGCAAACTCACGAAGCTACCGAGACTGACACTACCGAGACCGACTCAACTTTTGATCCTACCGAACCAGTAGAAATGGCCCGGAATGATGAAGGAAATACCAGGAAACGTCTTAGTGACTATGCTAGGCCCGTCCTCCAGCGACCGGTCACTAAAATTCACGCACCCCTAGGAAGAGGGGCCAATTTTAGAATAGATTCCCATGTTATGAGCATGCTACCTATCTTTCATGGTAAGCCTTCCGAAGATCCCTATAGATATATAGATGAGCTTTCCCAGGTTTGTGAAATTAATCACCTTCAAAATGTCCCCGTTGACACAATGAAGATGAAACTCTTTCCCGCTACCCTTAGAGATAGAGCCAAATACTGGTTTTTAAAATTAGGGAAAGAATTCACAAGTTGGACCGAGATGGAGGAAGAGTTTTTAAGAAAGTACTATTCCGTAGGAAAAACCACTTCCGTCCGAAAAGCTATCCGAGAATTCACCCAAGGCTCGACTAAAACCTTCCACGAAGCCTGGGAACGACTAAGAGATCTTACGAGGGAGTGCCCACACCATGGCATGTCTAACCACGAATTAACTCAAATTTTTTTATGACAGGTTAGGCGCGCAGGATAGATACCTTTTGGATGCAGCTAGCGGCGGCACCTTTATAAGCAAATACGAAGACGACGCGATGGATCTCATCGAAACGGTGGCGGAAAATTGTAACCATAATGCGGCGAAACCATTTGGAAGAGGTGCAATGCCGAAAGCTCTCGACGCCAAGTCAGCAGAGAAGGGGATGCTCCTTGAAAAGATCGATAAAATGGCAGAAGTCCAGAACCTTCTACTAGACCGACTCAACATCCGCAACGGTTCGAAGGACTCGCCCCGCATCTCACTCCAAGAGGTGTCACCATGCGCAACTTGCTGAAGATTCGACCACGTCGAATTAGATTGCCCCGTGATGGCAATCCAAGGGCAAGGGATGTATAGACAAGGTCCATCAGGAGGACCAAGTCAAAAGGGACGACCAAATTATCCAGGTAATTATCCTAACCAATATAATACCCCTGTTTTTAACAATTCTTTGCAGAATAATGGCTATAGGAGGAACAACGATCAACCCTATCCTCCACAATACAACGGTCAACAAAATTACCCTAATCAAAGACCTTCGTCGTTCATCCCGCCGACTCAACCACAAGCATACACGCAAGCTCCACGCCAAACCACGCCGGCATCCGACCCGATCCTCGACGCGATGTCGCAATTAATAGAGCAAATGACGAGGATGAACTCAAGCGTGGACGAAATTCAAGACTTCGTCAAGACGAACGTCCAACCGACGACAGAAAAAAAGGGTAAGCAAGTAACTTTTACTGACCAGTTACCCTCGCAGGCCACGGAAAATCCTAGGAATCAAGGAGCTTCGTCGACCCAGACTCATAATATCAACCATGTACACGTCGACGAGGAAGCCGTAGAATCAGCCCTGGCCATATCAAGCCTTCGGAGTGGGAAAGCTCTGCAGGATCCATACAAGGATCATCCTTTCCACCAAGGCTCAAATGAAGAAAAAGAGACACCAATTATCGTCGAGCAAAACACTGACTCGGAGGACGAGGAAGAACAGGTTATGGCTGAACCTAATCCTGAGAAATATAAGCCCCATGTACCTTATCCTCAAGCCCTTAATAGACCAAAAGCCAAGAATAGTGAAACCAATGACAACCTACTAGACGCCTTTAAAAAGGTGATGATAACCATTCCCTTGACAGAAGCCATCAAGCATATCCCTTCCTATGCAAAATTCCTAAAAGGTATATGTACTCCCCATAGAAACCCTAAACGGATCCAACTTAGCGAGACGGTAAGGTCCGTTATGATGAATTCCTTACCCGTTAAAAAGAGAGATCCGGGAGCACCCATGATCACGAGTGAAATAGGAGGAATGTCCTTCACTAGATCCCTCCTAGATACAAGAGCTAGTATAAACATCCTCTCTAAGGTTGTATTCGACTGTCATCATGTAGGGGAGTTACAACCATTCCTTGTAGAACTATGCTTAGCCGATGGATCTGTTAGAAAACCCCATGGACTAGTAGAGGACGTCATCGTCAGAATAGAGGATTGTTATTTCCCGGTAGACTTCCTAGTGGTCGATATGAAAATGACTAAGGAGCTGAGCCAAACCCGAATTATCCTAGGACGACCCTTCCTAGTTACAGCCAAAGCCGTAACCGACTGGGGGAAAGGAGAAGTAATTCTCAAGGTGGGAGAGCACACCGTGAAGGTCGACATCAACAAGTTAATGAAATACCCTTCACAAGCTACTGAAGACTTGGGCACCATCGACTTCGCCGACGATCAAGACATTGATGCACGCGTAGAAGAAGTTATGATGATCGACGAGGAAGCAAGATACGAAGAGCTTCCAATGGACGAGCCGACTTTGGAGCTCAAAAATCTCCCATCTACACTCAAGTATGCCTTCCTTGATGACGAGAAAGCAAAGCCAGTAATTATTTCGTCCAAGCTGGACCTTAAGCAAGAAGAGCAATTACTAGAAGTGCTAAGGAAGAATAAAGAAGCAATCGAATGGACCCTGACGGACCTAAAAGGGTTGGGCCCTTCACTATGTACTCATCGCATCTTCTTTAGAGGATGAGTCAAGACCCGTCAGGGAGGCCCAGAGACGACTCAACCCAAGGGTATAGGAGGCCGTAAAAGAAGAAATTCTTAAATGGCTCAACGCAGAAATCATCTATTCCATATCTGATAGCCAATGGGTGAGTCCGGTACACGTCGTTTCGAAGAAAGACGGAGTAACGGTCACGACAAATGAGAAAGGCGACGAAATCCAGACGCGCCTACCGACGAAGTGGAGGGTCTGTATCGACTACCAAAGGCTGATTTCCATGACCAAGAAGGACTACTTCCCACTATAGTTCATCGACTAGATCCTTGACCGACTGGCAGGATCAAACTACTTCTGCTTCCTCGACGGATACTCGGGCTATAATCAGATTGCTATCCACCCCGACGATCAAGAGAAGACAACGTTCACTTGTCCTTTTGGCACCTTCGCCTTCAAACGCATGCCATTCGGACTATGCAACGCCCCCGCGACCTTCCAACGATGCATGACGGCAATATTTTCTGACTTTCTTGGCGACAGTTTAGAAGTCTTCATGGACAATTTCTCCGTCTTTGGAAACGACTTCGAAACTTGTCTTGCTCACCTGACCAAGATACTGGAGGTATGCGTCAGGAAACGACTAGTACTCAGCTGGGAGAAATCCCACTTTATGGTACGAGAGGGAGTAGTGCTCGGGCACATCGTCTCGGGCTAAGGCTTAGAAGTAGATAAGGCCAAGATAGAGGTCATCCAAAATCTCCCTCTACCAAATACCGTGAAAGATTTGAGGAGCTTTCTCGAACACATCGGCTTCTATCGAGGATTCATCCAAGACTTCGCGAAAGTATCCAAGCCCCTAACCACCCTTCTTTGCAAAGACAAGGACTTTATCATCGATGAAGAAGGGAAGTGCGCATTCAAGACATTGAAACAAGCACTGATCGAGGCACCAATTATACAATGTCCTAGTTGGGACTTACCCTTTGAGATCATGTGCGACGCTTTGGACTACTGACGTGTCGTTTTTGTGCGTCGTTAAAACACAAAGACGATGGTCAAACAAAATTTATAAAACTGAACTCACAAAGACAAGATATAATAATCAAGTATTGGGTAAGTATCGGGTCGATCCACAAAGAGCAGGGTTGACTTTAATTGTAGAGTTGACTTGGTCAAACTTACGTTTAAAAGGAGTTTTAAATAAGAGAAAATAAGATCTAAGATATAGAAATGATATAACTAAGGTAAATAAGAAGTTTTAAGAATTGAAATCTCGGATTTGACAGAGAAAAGTCAAAAGTCAAAGTCAAAGCACTGACTTTGACCAACAGTATGTGTTCTGTAAAATCAAAGAATCAAACACAGTCAGAAGATTACGAAAATTAGATATTTGGAAACTAGAGAGAAAATGGAATTTATTGATATATATTTCGTAATTTTTGGATAAGAAATGGTTTTATTATGAATTATTGAAAATCAACTATCAGAAAATCCCCGAAATTAACACCTCAGAGAAAATCTTCAAATTGAATGCCCAAATGAAATCCAAATCTTCCAATTTCTATGGAAAGATAAGAACCAGAGGAATCCAACAAGACCAAAATTATCAAATTTTGATTTGTAAATCATAAGTAATTGACCCCGAAAGTCAACGTTTGACTTCTGATGAAAGATGAACAACCCTTGGTCAAACGTCAAATTGGAGGGTCAAATGAAGTCAGAATTTGATGAATTTGCTATCCACGGAAAGCTGATGAAAATAGGAATCTATGAAAGCAAAATGAAGTGATTTGGAACTATAATAAGAGAGATATCATATTTTCAAAATCAGCAACTTTTCGGACTAAAATTTGGGGAAAATGAAGAACACTATGAACTAATTTGCAAAATTAAACTTCAAAATCTAATAAAAACTCAAATCACCTCCTAATAATCGATCGAATCTCACTAATAACCCCATTGCCGCAAGAATGGGGCTTCATATCTCGTGGATTGAAGTGAATTTGCTTGGATTCTTCCTCGCGGACGTTCAGAATTCAAGGGGAAAATTTGATGAAATCAAGGAGAAATTCGCGATCAATCTCACTCCAATTGCTTCGCAATCGAGTCTAAATGAGGGGGGATCACGATGAACTAGAGATCTTCCTCGAAACTCGTTTAATTTCTTCACGAGTCGATCAAAAGTTAAGAACAAAGAAAGAGTACATGGCTTTTTAAAGAGGAAATTGGGCTTGAAATCGTGGATGATGGAGCGGGTCGTGAGCGTCGGTTGCGGCGTCTTAGCTCCCGAATTTGAGGTAGAATAGTCTCAATTTTGGCTTCAAAATGCACCACGATCATGCCACGATCAGGCCGCGATCGCGCCGCGATCGGGCCATGATCGTGGTCCTAGTCACGCGTCGCACGCCGTCCAATCGAGTGGAAACGATTCCACGTTGAAGGAGCATTGATGACGGCTCGATCGCGCCGCGATCGCGGTTCGATCGGGCCGCGATCGTGGAGTTCTTCCACAGGTCTTCTCTGCCGTCAGATTGGAATATGACGCTCCAGATCTCCTCCGAAAAGAGAAGAAAATCAGTCATCTCGTGGCCGTTAGATCGCGATCGTGCGGTCTAAACATTGATGAAGATGGGCTCTCCTCATGTCGCCACATGGCGATCGGTGAGCCCTCCGATCGTCGCCACTTAAATCGCCCTTTTGCGCACGTGATGCATTTCATGATCGCATGGACTTGGGTCCACGCGATCTCTGCCGTTCCGCCTGAATCCAACGCTCATCTTGCCGCCACGCGTCCTGCATAAGTGAGAGCCATGTGGGAACATAGTCCCACACGGAAGAGAAAAAAGAAAATAACGCGGTTAAATAGGGGAACGGATTCCCCTTATTAAAATTGTCCTTTCTTCCTCTATATCCAGCCACACGTGGCGCCCCACACAGTGTCCGCGTGGGCCCGTCTACGTGGCCTCCTGCCACGCGTCAGTGCCGCCAGCTCCTCGTGCGGGCCACCCAGGCTCTGCCACGTGGCCTAAGTGCCACGTCGCACCCCGAGGTGGTCCCACGCACCACGTCATCTGCCGCGCGCCACGTCAGCTCCTGAGATAAAAAAAACTTTTTTCGCGATTTTATTAATAGAAAAATCAAATAAAAATCAAATGAAATTCTAAAAAAGGGCATAAAACTTCAGAAATTCATAATTTAAAATATACAACTCCTTTTTAATTGAAATTTTCTCCTATGGATCATAAATTCTTTCCTTTTTAATATTATGCCATTTAAAATATATTTAGAAAGAAGAAATCAAGATGACTTATAATTTACATAAGTCATTTCTCATTAAACATTCTAAATCATAAATTCATCCTAAAATCATCCTTTCAAACATTTACTGAAGTCAAAACGCATCCCATAACAGAGATTAACTTCTATTAGTTTAAAAAAAGATTAATCATCTATTAAGCATGAAATTATCTCTAATTTATGCATAAATATCAACTTTAGTGAAATGACATGCCAATGGAGAAAATTCCTAAAAAGTATGATAACATGCATCATATTCACATAAAATAAGCATGAATATGAGTTAATTAAGCTAAAAATTCAAGTTATAAATGCATGTTATCAACTACGCGGTGGGAGCGGTCTTGGGGCAGCGACTGGACAAGAAGCCAACGGCCATCTGTTATGCAAGTAAAACCCTCATCGAAGCTCAAATTAATTACACGACTACGGAGAAAGAGCTTTTGGCGACGGTCTACGCTCTCGAGAAGTTCCGGCCTTATATCTTGGGGAGCAAGATCATCATCTACACTGATCATGCGGCCCTGAAGTACTTGCTCTCCAAGAAAGAGGCCAAACTAAGACTTATACGATGGGTGCTGCTCCTTCAAGAATTCCACTTGGAGATAAAGGACAAGAAGGGCAGCGAAAACTCGGTGGCGGACCACTTATCGCGTCTCCACATCTCGGGAGGAGAGGACATCGGAGATACATTTCCAGACGACCATCTCCTCGCCATCTCGAGTCACGCCCCCTGGTACGCGCACATTGTCAACTTTATCATCACTGGATCAATCCCCGAGCACTGGAGCTGGCATCAAAAAGATAAGTTCTTCCACAAGCTCAAGTATTATTTATGAGAAGAACCGCTTCTGTTCCACCTAGGATACGACCAGATCATCCGACGATGTGTACCGGAGGAGGAGCAAGGAGACATTCTGGCGATGTATCACCCATCGACGTGCGGAGGACACTTCGCGGCACGAAAGACCGCGGACAAGATCCTACAGAGCGGCTTCTACTGGCCATCCATCTTCAAGGACGCCCACCGTTTCTACACGGAGTGCTTACAATGTCAAGCGGCGATCAACATCTGCAAGCGAGACGAGATGCCGATGCGGCTGATCCTTGAGGTGGAAATCTTCGACCTTTGGAGGATAGATTTCATGGGACCTTTCCCACCTTCTGACGGGAAAGAGTACATCTTGGTGGCGGTGGACTATGTGTCCAAGTGGGTCGAAGCAATCCCCACCAGGACAAACGATCATCGAGAGGTTTTGCGATTCATCACACGATGCATCTTCGCTTGATACGGTTGTCCAAGAGCCATCATCAGCGACGACGGCTCACACTTCAACAACTCGCACTTCCGGGCGCTGTTGAAGAAATACGGAGTACACCACCGCATCACCACGCCATACCACCCCCAGGCGAATGGGCAAGTAGAGGTAAGTAATATAGAAGTCAAATCTATACTTAAAAAGATAATTCGTCCAGATGGGAAGGATTGGGCACACAAGCTCCCCGATGCACTATGGGCATACCGGACGGCATACAAGACACCCATTGGGATGTCTCCCTTCCGACTCATCTACGGGAAAGCCTGCCACCTTCCAGTTGAGCTAGAGCATCAAGCTTACTGGGCCATCAAGAAGCTCAACCTCGCACTGGACGAAGCAGGCAAAGAACGACTTCTCCAGCTCCAGGAGTTACAAGAGTTGAGGCACGACGAGTACGAAAATGCGGCGATCTACAAGGAGAAGACCAAGGCCTTCCACGACCGACATATCCGATGATGATCATTCCAGGTCAACGACAAGGTCTGGCTTTACAACTTGCGCCTCAAACTCTTCCCTGGAAAGCTGCGCTCTTGATGGGATGGTCCCTATGTGGTTCTGGAATTGTTCGACGGCGGAGCAGTACTCATCTCCGATCCTAAGACCGGTCAAAAATTCAAGGTAAACGGCCATCGTCTAAAGCCGTACCTAACCTCAGAGCCACTCGCACCAGTAGATAAGATAAATCTGCATCTTCCCGAGCACTCGAGGACGTGACGGTATCACCCTCGACCCATCAGTAGTCTAGGTTTCATTTTTTTTAGTCTGGCTGAAGACGTTAAACTTAGCGCTCTTTGGAGGCACCCCAAGATTATCTTACCTGTTAGTTTTATGTTTTGATTTCAGTTTCTTTTTAGACGTCGGAGAACTACATTAGGAAAGGACGCACCTGCACCGGAAATCCCATGAGCATCACGAACTAATGAGCTTATCTAAACCCATCTCACCGCACTTTTTATTATTTTCATGCCATGATTTGATAAGTTTTTCACATGAGCATGTAGTTTTCATTGAGGGCAATGAAAGATTCTAGTTGGGGGGTGAGGATTTAGAAAAAGCTCTACCATTTTTCAAAAATTTTAAAATTCTACCTTCTAAAAACTCCTATTTTCAAAATCTTTGATCTAATCGACCCCACCTTAGAAGTCTTTTCATCTAGAGATCTGACCTACTAGAGATGTAGAAGTTAGGACCTTATAGTCCATATGATTACATTTTGAGTAATAAAGCCAAATGATCTAGAGAGACCAATGGATTATAGTAGTGGTTGACTTCTTTGGGGTTGGGTATCTAACAGGCACCAAGGAAAAAGATTAATCAAGAGGTTGAAATGCTATGGGATTGGAAAGGAGAGTATTTGAGAGAAAATAAATTCCATCCTTTACCTATTATTAGCCCAAACTGCTTAGTATAAGGAATTTTCTTGAGGCTAGACTTTCCCCTTTAAAGAGTGCAATGATCCATAATCTTTGTAGCACCTATCTTTCCTTATAGGCATGTAGTTTTATCTTCCAAAGCAGTCAAGTAGTTACACCACTTTGTTTTAAAACTTCACTTTTGATGATGAACATTCCCATGTGAACTCACATATCCATCTCACCTTCCATTTCCCTTCCCACATGTACTTATACCTTCACTACAATTCAGTTGCTACATTCTCTCTTCAGAAATCCTAAAACTCCTCCACATCATCATTCTAGTCTTCTGAAATACTTAAAAAAAAAAGAAAAATAAAGAGGAGCAAAGTCAAAAGAAAGAGAGAAATGAGAAGTTACAAGAAGAAAAATAAGTGGGAACATCTTCTCCACTATCATCTCCACCATCTACCCTATCCATCATCATCCACCTCACTTGGGAATATAATCATCATAAGTGGCGCCTTCTTTGATTTTATAATCCACTTTGTTTTATCAGCATATTTGCTTTTAACCAAGTCATACCCTTAGAAATAGTATCTTTTATTTCCTTCAGCCTTCTCACACGATGCATCCAAAGATAGGAATCCTTTTGAATTGCACTCTTTTAAGGAGGAAAGCGAGTTGAGGGGAATTCTAAGTACTAAGTAGCCTCCATTTTGAGGGAAGGAGTGATGTGTTTATGGAGAGGGTAAGGAATTGCACCCACTCATGAGAGAGTGAGTTTTTCTTCAGTACCATAGCATCATACCTTAGATATGCTCACCTTGATTACAATCAAGAATTAGACTTGACCATAGCCGATGAGCACTACCCTGACATGCACTAAAAAAGTCAACCTAGAGATGGAATCTAGATCATTTTGGCCTACACTATGAGGAAAACGTGATCATACCTTTATACACTTCACCTTTTTAGTAGTAAGATCAAAGGATGAAAAGACTTTCTAGGGAGATCATATAGTAAATTTGCTAAGAGACTAGCAATAATTTAAGTTGGGGGATGTGAAAACATGCTATATTTACATAATAAAACATGATTTTTGATGCATATTAAAGTATAAATGATTTCATTTCCATGCATGTTATCATACTCATATGTACTTTTCTATTATTCTATGAAAAAGTCATTGTAATCTCAAAATACTCTAATTTAGGGTTAATTTTGATAAATTAGAATTTAATAATTTGATAACCCATCTTTTTCTTGAGATTTTAAGTGTTTTAAAATTAAAATAACAAGAGAAATCATTTTTATAAACATTTATTTCATTTTCTATAGTTTAAAATCTTAATAAATGAATGTATTTTTGAAATAATAATTTAAACTCTTGATATTGATTAAATTTGACTTTTTAGAATGATAGATAATTAAATTTCAGATCAAATGAAACGAAATTTGGATTAATTTGGAGTTATATTTTGAAAGTTATGGATTTTAAAATTTTTAGGAGTTTTTTTGGATTTTTTTCTATGAATTTATTTTCTATTTAAATTGATTAAAATGAATTTAAAAAGGCAAAAAGCGGTTATATTTGCGTGGGGCCACGTGGATGCGATGTGGCACTCTGGGCCACGTGGCAGCGCCACGCGGGCCCACGCGACGTATATACATTTATTATTATTATTATATGGTATTTATAAAAGGTCTTCAGCCTCCCGTATATCGAAAGGGTTATTAATCCTATAAATTGTCGGGTGTTATAAACCCGACGAAACGCTTTAATTAATTCCGTGTGGGACTAAGTCCCACACAGTGTTTTCGATGCAGGTGACGTGGCTGCTCGCGAAGCGTCGGATCGTCGGCGTTCTGAAATCCACGCGTCGATCGCGTGGAGCGCGGATCATCGATCAAGATCAAGCGCACGTGCTTTTATTAAAGGCATTATAACAGTCACGATTAAAGATTGGCAGGGAGAATCGCAATGGTCGGATCGCGATCCAACGGCGACAAAATCAAGCGTTTATAACGTTTAATCGCGCGGATGCATTTGGACCGTTGATCAAGATTAGACGGCCACGATATTTTCAGAAATGGTCCATCGTGGACGTGTCATCGTAACCATCGATCAAAACGATCGGATGGTTACGATCAAAAACCCTATAAAAAGACTTGTTCTTCATCATTTGTAAGCATTCGAGTTGAAATCAATCCAAATTGGTCTGTTTAGACACCAATCTTCTTGAATCTCTCGATTCCATCGTGTTCCTCTTCCATTTCCGCACCCACGGAGCTTTTGAAATCGAGATTTGGTGTAGATTGTGAGAAATCGCAGCTTGAATCTCGTTGAGGCGTTCTTGGTGTTCTTCATGATTAATCGGTTTAATCGCGGCAATTTGATCGCTAATCAGGATTAGTAGAAGCGGTTTTGCATAATTTCTCTTCCTATAGTGTTTAATTTCTGTTTAGATTAAGATTTAGATTTCAATTTTCGTAGAAATTTAGCTCAAAATTCGTGATTTTAACGTCTGAAAATTTCTCTCTACTTCGAATTTTGATTTCTTCGCAAAATCAAGTCCAAATTCGATGATTCTTGATTCCGTGGAATCGATTTGAAGTCCTCTTTGATAAAATACCATTTTCCCCAATTTCTAGTATCAATTTCTTGTCCAATTTGATCAAATTCAAAGATTACATCAAGAAATTTCTTAATTCCCTATGGATTTGACCCTTATTTACCATTATGCCACTCAATTCGAGTTAATTTCCCAAAATTGGTAAGTTTGGAATAATTTTTGACGCGATACCGCGTGAAATCAACGACCTCGCGGTCTCATCTCGTCAATTGACGACAATTAAGAAGGAGAGAGGGAAGTGCGGTTACAAGAGAGAGAATGGAGAGACAAAAAAAATAGGGAGATAGAATGCATAAGAGGAGGGGACGCAATTGGGAGTGATTGGATGAGGAAGAGAGAGACTGATATAAGCGAGAGAATTGAGGAGATAGGAAGATCAAGAGAGATGGAGGGAGAGAGATTTGTAGAGCTAGAATGGGAGACCTGAAAAGAGCAGATTAAGCAAGAAAGGGGGAACGGAGGAGAGGAAGAGATCACAATAGATATAAAAATTCCTAGCCATGAGATCTCTAAAATATTATGTCTTTGATGCAGTAGGAAGTACTTGAAGATGATTGTGTCCATGGTATTTGATTATCAACCTTTGATCCCAACATGATTATCATGATTATCTAGAAGATATGAAGTACATAAGAAGTCTTGAGGGAAACCTTTTTCGTAATAGATTACCATGTACATATAATCCGTTCTCCACATGAGAATCATGAATGACTTAGGTGATGAGATCTGAGGTTGATAACTTTCTGAAATTTTGATCAAAACATCAAATGCAGCGGAATTCATTGAATCAAATATTCAAAACATTGAGGCACCAAGAGCAGATGATCCTATCATCTAATATGTATGAGAAAATATACTTAAAGGTTTACTTGAAGGAGTTCTTGAAGCTATTCAAGTGTCTAGCCTCTAGCGGTCTGCGGATGGTTGGATCTCCTCTTCAAAGCTCTTCACAAAGAGAGAAAGAGAAGAAAGGAGAGAATTCTCACAAGGCTTGCATGTGCACCTTGAGTTGTGGTCGTTCTCCCCCTATATATAGACATTTGGTATGAGGTTTTTGTTGGAACTTGAATATGCATCATGATTCATTAGAATAATCAGATTCATATCACAGAATTAAACTTATACTTGGATTCACCGGATTGATCTTTATAGAAATAGATTACTGAATCGAAGAATAGTCTTCTTGAATATCCCTGATGTAACCTCTTAATCTCTAGAGGAAATGGGATTCTCTCTTGAGGATTATGAGCATCAGGTTATCCAAGTGGACTATGGCCTCCTATTTATAAAGATAGAGGAAAGCTTAAGCCTCTAATCAGTCATTAGTCAGCCCAATTAATGACTAATAACTAATTTACTGCCTCTATACATAATTAACCTCCACACACATAAATGAATGTCGTAATCCCCAGATTAAACATAAGTGAATCACTTAATGTGATTATAATGATAGTTAATCCACAATAATACATAACTATGTCCACTTAATGAGATTAGATCTAACAGTTTTTTCATAAAAAGCCTCATAATTATATCTATATCCACCAACATCCATAAACCTTATGTGTGTAACCCTCTAGGTCCATATATCTCACTAGTTAATAACTCTATAGACCAAATAACACCTTATTGGTCAACCTTAATTAATTATTAATAACATGCAATCTTAACACGCAAAAACATGATTATTAATGCAAATTAAGCCATAAAACATTCCATTTGTATGCACGTTATCATACTATGAGTGCATTTCTATTATTTCATGCAATTTTAAGTTATTAGGGATAATTATGCATAATTAAGAATATATTTTTTAATAGATTATTTGATAACATGCTATATTGACATAATAAAACATGATTTTTAGTGCATATTAAGGCATAAATGATTTCATTTACATGCATGTTATCATATTTATATCTATTTTTCTATTACTCTCTTAAAAACTCATTATAATCTCTAAAGTACTTTAATTTAGGGTTAATTTTGATGAATTAGAGTTTAATAATTTGATAACCCATATTTTTCTTGAGATTATAACTGTTTTTAAAGTTAAAATAATAAGAGAAACAATTTTTATAAACATTAATTTCATTTTCTAAAGTTTAAAATCTTAATAAATGAATGTATTTTTTGAAATAATAATTTTAACTCTCATTATTTATTAATTTTGACTTTTTAGAATAATAGATAATTAAAGTTCGGATCAAATGAAAGAAATTTGGATTAATTTGGAGTTATATATAAAAAGTTATGAATTTTCTATTTTTAGGGATTTTTTCCAGATTTTTGTGAATTTATTTCCTATTTAAATTAATTTAAATAAATTAAAAAAAAATGCAAAAAGAGGGTTTTAACCGCGCGGGGCCACGTGGATGCGACGTGGCACGCTGGGCCACGTGGCAGCGCCACGCGGGCCCACGCGGCATATAGTATGTATATTATTATTACTATATGTATATAAGTTCTTCAGCCTTCCCTATATGGGAAGGGGTTTTCGATCTTATAAACCGTCGGGTCTTATAAACCCAACGGTTTCCTCGAATTAACTCCGTGTGGGACTAAATCCCACACATTCTTTTGATGTGCAGGTGACGTGGCGCGATGGAGAGCGTTGGATCGCGCCGAGCGATTGATCGACGCACGTGGAATGGGCCCGTGGACCACCGGTGATCATCACGGTGGAACGGACGTGCTAAAAAGGAGGCGTTATAACGGCTCTGATGTAACAGTGGCGGATCACATCAGGGCCGTTCGATTGCGATCCAAGGGGCGATATTCTCTGCGTTTTTAAAGCGTTATCTACAGATCCAATCTTGGCCCTCCATCCGCGATCCGACGGACACGACATTTCCGAAAACGGTCCACGATGGACCTTTTATTGTAACCGTCGATCGTTTTGATCGGACGGTTACGATCAAACCCCGTATAAAACTCTATGTTCTTCGTCGTTCTAAAGCATCCGAGTTGAGATTTCAATCTAATTGACTGTATAGACACCCCTCTCTTTCGTTTCTCTCAATCCCATCATGTTCCTCTTCCATTTCCGCACTCACGGAGCCATTGAGATTGAGATTTGGTGAAGTATCGAGTGAAAAATCGGCGCTTGAAGCTCGTCATCGCGTTCTTGATGTTCTTTGCGATTATTCACGATAATCACGACGATTTGATCGCAAAACAGGTTTAGTTGAAGCGGTTTTTCATCATCTACCTCCCAATCACGTTTAATTTCTGTTTAGAATAGGATTTCCATTTCAATTTTGTTAAATTTCCTCTAAATTCGCGATTTCAACCTTCCGAAATTTCTTTCCAATTCGAATCTTGATTTCTCCGCGAAATCAAGTCCAAATTAGATGATTTTTGATTCCGTGGAATCGATTTGAAGTCTACTTTCTTAAAATACCAGTTTCCCCAATTTCTACCATCAATTTCTCGTCCGATTTGATCAAATTTGAAGATTACGTCAAGAAATTCTTTAATTCCCTGTGGATTCGACCCATATTTACCATTATACCCCTCAATTCGAGTGAATTTCTTAAAATTGGTAAGTTTGGAATTATTTTTGACGCGATACCACGGGAAATCAACGAGCTCGCGGTCTCATCTCGTCATTATTCCCATCTAAATTTGAGATTATAATTAGGTGTTAATGTTAAGTAATAAGAGAAAATGTTTATATACACACTTATTTTTTTAAGATTTATTTTTCAAGATAAAATGAATGTATAGAATAAATAATAATTTATTCTCCTGTTATTTAAATCTTTTGACTTTTTATAATGATAGATAATGGAATTTCTGATCCAATGAAAATAGTCTAGAATAATTTGGATTTGTAGTTTGAAAGTTATGAATTTTCTAATTTTTAGGGATTTTCCGGAATTAGAAATCAATTTTTATAATTTAAAATCAATTTTCCAATTTATTATTCACGCGTAGGTGACGTGGTGCAATCTAGAGCATTCGATCAAGAGTGGGATGTGACGTGGCGCAACGTGGGACATCCAATCAGGCGAAGAATTTAAGCCGTTGATCTTCACTTAAAGAGGGGGGGTTACGTGGTGCACTATTACTCGTCAGAAAATCTTTTTAAAAATGATATAATCTCAGTTGTTCATCAACCGAGTTGTAACGGCTGAGATTAAACCGATGAGAAACGCATTTGAGAGTCCAATTGCGATCAAACGGCGGACGTTACATGCACTTTTATAACGCACGCGACGCGGTGAAATCTCGCTAGTCGATCGACGATCCAATGGACATGACTTAGCCGTAACAATTCACACTCATGCGTTTAATCTGGACCGTTGATTGAAGATGAAACACTCCATTCGACGGTTACGTCCAAATCGGTTATAAATTGAGATGTTCTTCGACATTTTCACGTATTTGATGAACTCAATTTGGGGGTATTTTTAGTCACTGTTTTAAATCGATTTCATGCAAAAATATTTATAATTCCTCACTTTGTATAATGGTCAAGTAAGGGTCGAATCCTCAGGGAGCCTAGGTAATGAGATTAGTGCTTTTAGGGAGAAAGAGATACAAATATAGGGAAAAATAACTGTAGAAGGATTTTTGGAGAAATATGGAAGGACAAAGAAATGGAATATGGTATGAACAAAATTATAAATATATATATTAATATTCTATGATAAATAATGATGAAAAGATTGAGAATGGAATGATGGAATAGAGAAAGGAGAATGATAGAAAGTAAGATGATGGAAGAATGGTGAAAAATTGGGAAATCATGTAATGATGAGAGATTGTTTGAAGAAAAGAGAAAAAATCTAAAATATAAAAAGAGACATAGGTTTTACACTATCCATGGAGGGGATTACAAGAGAAAATCAGATGCAAATCCTCACACAAACCCCGTTTTTTATGCCAGTCCTAGGCTGGGTGATGCTTTGACTCGTTACGATCTCGATCCTCCACTTGATCTTGCCTCCACATCAAACTTGAACACCAAAACAATTCTAAGCTTGGGTCCTATGCCTATCCTTTTCCTTATGGTATCCTGATGCTAAGAGAGAACCAAAAAATAACAAAAAAGGAAGAAGAAGATTCTTTTATAATTTTAGGTTAAGAGGCTCCTTTGAATCAATGGTGGAGATTAAGTCTTTTTGAGTGCAACCAAATGAATGGTTTAGATTGAATCCATAAGTCACATAATTAATCTCCTCTTGAAGAGGTGGGAGAGACCCTTTTAAGGAGGTGGGCCCCACAACCACTTCCTTAGGGAGTGGGTTGACCACTCTCTAAGAGATGGTAACCTTACGACTTCCCTGAGGAGGTGGGCTTACCTCTTTCTCTTCCTAAAAATATGGATCCTTCCTAAAATATAGTAAATATGTAAATTGATTAATAATAAATAAAAGAGAAGAAGTTTGACCTCTTTGACCCTTCAAGAATGCCTTTGACCACCTTTGACTTCTCAAGAATCACTTTGACTATCATTGACTTCTAAGAAAAATGGCGTGACTAGTCTCCTAAAAAGGTGGAATGGGTTGACCCCCCCAAGAAGGTGGTTGACTAACCTCCAAAAAAGGTACAAATGTTTGACTAACCTCCTAAAGATATGACAAGATTTGACCATCCTCCTAAAAAGGTGGAAAGGTTTGACTAACCTCCTAAAAAGGTGGAAAGCTTTGACTAACCTCCTAAAAATGTCGAGCACCCATTTTCTTCTTCTTCTTCTAGATAATTTTCATCCATGCTCTCATTAACCTTCACCTAAGTCCTTGCATCCATGTAACTCATAAAATTATGAGAATTCAACCATTTGACTTCCAAGAAGTCAAGTGGGGTTAGTCTCATAATACAGTCAAAATATAAGAAATGATGCATGATAGGACAGTCATATTTTCATCACATTCAGCCATATAAAAATATATATTCTCATTCATGTAGTCTTTTCAACACTTAAACATGATAAATGATGCATGAATGTGACTTATATTTTAGAGTTATCAGTATTCTTAGATGATTTCACTCAATTGATCTATCTAAACACACCCATCCTTGAATCTCTTGCTTCCAATCACTTCTAGACTCATTTCCGCGTCCATGGAGTGATTGAAAGTAAGATTTCATTGATCGATTAGGGAGAATTCGCCTCTTGAATACCGACAATCATTTTTGATATCACGGAATGAAAAGCCTTGAATCCGGTGATTAATTGGATCATTTTGATCACTATCTCGGGTTAGATCACATGTCTTCCTTCTACTCTTTCGTCATGTATCATCAATTTGTAATTTATGATCGCTAATTTAGTTAATTAGTCTTTTAATTTTGGATTTCTTTTAATTCATGTTCGGAAATTTCTCTCTAATTAATTCATTGATTTCTCTGCGAATCTTGATCCAAATCGAGTGGTTTTTGATTCCGTGGATTCGTCTTTAAGTTCTCTTTCCAAATCTATCATTTTCTCAAATTTCTCACCTCAATTCATTTTCCGATTTTATCGAATTCCAAAAGATCGCTCAAAAATCCCTTATTTCTCTATGGATTCGACCCTTCTTTACTAACATACTATTCAATTTGTGATTAAATCGTAAAATTGATGAGTTTGACTTTATTTTTGACACAAATCGGTGTGCAATTAATGACCGCATCAATTCATTCCGTCAATTATCTAAATCCACATATAGATTATATAATCAAGAATCCATTTAAACCAATTGATAGCTTGAGTTGCTAGCCCATTGGGTGCCAAGCTACACCATGTACACTAGGAGATATGGAGTGTGTAAGAACTCACTTATGGAACCTTCCCGTCATCGATTACCATGTATGTATAATCCTTCATTCACATTAGACTCATGAATGAATTAGGGTATGGTCAACTGTCAAACCCTAATCTATGACTCAAGTTAGTACTGATGCGTGTAGAAATCATCGAGAACTCCTCCGATATTTTCTACAACCTTGCCAAGGATTTCATTGCATCTCATTTCTTTGATTCAATCTCCTCAAATATTGAGGGTGGATAATCCCATATTGATCACACAATCATCTTCGTGGACTTCATGTCGTATCCAATATATGATATTTTAGATATCCCGTGGCTAGGGATTCGTAAGTCATAATCAAAACATGATCATCCATCCACAAGATGTCTTTGGTGTCTCAAGTCAAAGGACCATGATCGACCAAATCGATGCGGTCGTTAATTGCACACGGATTCGTGTAAAAAATAAAGCCAAACTTACCAATTTGATGAAAATATCTCGAATTGAGGGGTATAATGGTAAATAAGGGTCAAATCCACAGGGAAATAAGGTATTTTTCGAGAGATCTTTTGGAATTTGATCAAATCAAACGATGAATTGGTGATAGAAATTAGGGAAAATGGTAGATTTAGAAAGATAACTCAAAGGTGAATCCACGGAATAAAAAATCATTTGATTTGGATTAGTATTCGCAGAGAAATCAAAGAGCGAAAGTGGGGAGAAATTTCCAAAAATCAGATCACAAAATTACCGAAATTAACGATGAAATTAAACTAAATTACGATCCTAAATTGCTAAATTGATGATACATGACGAAATATTAGAGGGAAAACACGTATTCTAACCTGAGATAGCAATTGAAATGATCCAATTAATCATCGGATCAATGCTTTTCATTCCGCGATTTTGAAAACAAGCATCGGTGTTCAAGAGATGAATTCTCCTTAATTAATTGACAAAATCTTACTTTTAATCACTCGCAGTAAATATAAATATGCACACGTCTCACATCCGTGCGACGTAGGCGCTCACGTGGGTCCGCGTGGCTCTGCAACGTGGCCTTGTGTGCTGCGTCGCATCCACGTGAGTCCCACGCGAAAACTAAACCCCTTTTTATTATTTTTAATTGTTTTAAACGATTTAAACTCGAAAATAAATTCAGAAAATTCTAGAAAAATCCCTAAAAATTGGAAAATTCATAACTTTCAAAGTACAACTCTAAATTAATCCAGATTTTTTTCATTAGATCTGAAATTCAATTATCTATCATTATAAAAAGTGAAAATATTGAAATATTAAGAGATTTAATTTCTATATCAAAAATACATTCATTTCTTTTAGATTTTAACTTTAGAAAATTAAATGAATGTTTATAAAAATGATTTCTCTCATTATTTAACTTTAAAAACCACTTATAATCTCAAGTAAAGATAGGTTATAAAATCATTTATCTTTAATTCATCATAATTAACCCTAATTTAGTGTATTTTGAGATTATAGCTTAAAATTACATGAAATGATAGAAATGCACTCAAAGTATGATACCATGAATAAAAATGGAATGTTTTATGCCTTATTTTGCATTAATAATCATGTATTATCATGTTAAGATTGCATGTTATCATACCACATACACAACCATGACATGAATCAACCTGATTGATAGTTAGGTATAATACCATTCAGGGATATATAGAGATCAATTCACTGAACTCTTTCTCTTAAGAGCACCCACTATCTATCCTTAGTGTCTCCGCACCAATGGCTATAGGATCAGTTATACTCATCATATGAGATAGATTAGTTAGTGTTATTCTTTCCAGATAATTTGATGTCCTTCTCTAATATCCCACGAATATGAATGTTTAGAACATATGTTTAAAGACTAGTGATCACTATATTATGATCTCATCAAAATTCACTTAGTCATTGCACATGCTCATGGACTTCATTGCAAACATCACGCAAGAATGACAATGAATAAATTCATTTCAATGAACATAAAAAAGATACATGAAAGTGTGATTGGCTTATAGGCCACATAATATCCATCATTAGGGTACGTTCAATTTTCAAACCTCTATTAGTCATTCAAGTCAGTACTAATGCATTGACGCAAACTAGTTTGAGCACATTTTACGATACTTGTACTGATAGAAATATCAGAGTAGATATTATCTATTAAAAGAATATTATTGCTACAGAGCTTTATTGCAGGATAGTCAACTATATTTAATTAATTTTATTACTCCAAACAACTTGAAGGGTAGTCCCATGATTTTTTATTACATTTACTGATGACTATTCAAGATATGTCTACATTTATCTTATTCATGAAAAATCAAAATATTTAGATACATTCATGAAATATAAACTAGAGGTCAAACATCAACTCAACAAAAGCATTAAGAACTTTAGATGAGATCACGATGTAAGTTTTATGGAAGAAGTGATGGATCTATCAAACAATGTCCCTGATGTTTTGCTCAATATCTCAAGCAATCAAGAATTGTCCCTTAGTATCCTATGTGTGACAGCCCTAGTTGATGGATATTATGTGGCCTATAAGCTAATCACTACATGCATCTCGTTTATGTTCATTGAAATGAAATTTATTCATTGTCATTCTTGGGTGATGTTTGCGATGAAGTTCATGAGTATATGCAATGACTAAGTAAATTATCATTAGATAGTAATGCAAGGATCGATAGTCATTAAAAATATGTTCTAAACATTCCTATTCATGGGATATACAAGAGGGACATCGAATTATCCCCAAAGAATAGCACTGTCTAATCCGACTCATATGATGAGTATGGATGATCCTATAGCCATCGATGTGTAGACACTCAAGACAGAGAATAGACACTCTATGGAGAAAGAGCTCACTGAATTGATCTATATAAATCACTAAATAGTATTATATTTGTCAATCTGGTTGAGTAATGTTACGGTTGGGTATGTGGTCCTTTCACTTAAGCCACCAAAGATATCTTGTGGATGGATGACCGTCCTTTCACCAAGAGGGACTTATGAATCCCTAGCCACAAGATCTGTAAAATTTCAGACATAAGATATTTCATTAATTCATGAAGATGATTGTATGGTCAAGATGGGATCATCCACCCTCAATATTTGAGGAGATTCACTCAAGATGGGTTTTTATGAAAAATCCACATACCAAATGTCTATAAATGGTGAGAGAACAACCACAACTCAAGGTGCCCGTGCAATCCTTATGAGAACTCTCTCATTTCTTCTCTTTCTCTCTTGGTAAAGAGCTTTGAAGAGGAGATCCAACTATTTGGAGACCGTGTGGATACTACTAGAGGCTAGACACTTGAATAACATCAACAATGCCGTCAAGAGGACCTTATAAGTATGTTTTCTCATACATACTATATTACTGGATCACTTGTTCTTGGTTCCTCAATATTTGAATATCCAATTCAATGTATTCCATTGCATTCAATATTTTGATCAAAACTTCAAAAGGCTTAATGACCTCAAAACCTATCAAAGCTGTGGCTTAATTCAATGTACTCATCGCAAGCTTTGCAAGGAGCCCAAAAATGTCAAAAATGGATGAAAAATGAAAAAGATATGATCATTTTAAGTTAAATGGTCTTATAAAGGGAAAAGATGGTCGGAGCTCTGTCGTCAAAGTGTGACCATTAGTCGAAGTGCAGCCATTAACTATCGACTTGCCGCAACCAAAGGCCACTAGATTATTTCTGTAGAAGAGGTAACACCGCTGCTAGAATGGCATTGGTAGTAGAAAGGCTGCCTCACTAGCTAGAGGTGGCAAAAATTGTCGCCAAACCACCCAATTATCGTGGAAAGGTGAATGATGTCTCAAAAAGGATAATGGTAATCTAGCTCAATTGGCTCCTCCTTACACACCTTAGGTGAATGGGGCATTGATAGCATGCAATTTATACATGAATTCACAAGATTATTAATACAATTAAAGGTATTAAATATTTTATTTGTAAGCAATTTATCATATTTAGAGTGCATATCTATCATTTTATATAATTTAAGGTTATGATCTAAAAATATATTAATTTAGAGCTAAGTGTGCATAATTAAATAATGTATTTCTAATCCTATTTATATTTGAGATCATAGTTATATTTACATGATTAAATGATAAGAGAAATTATCTTTATTTACACTCATGCATTTTTCTAAATTTATTTTCTAAGAGGAATGAGTGTATTTTTTAAAGTAAAATTGATTCTCTAGTTTCTTAAATATTTTAAATTTTTATGATGATAGATAATTTAATTTGTGATCCAACAAAAAAAATTTGGATTAATTTAGAGTTGCATTTTATAAGTTATGAATTTTGTAATTTTTAGAAACTTTATGGAATTTTTTTGAATTTATTTAAAGCTATTTTTTTATCTTTAAAAGAATAAAAAGAAGGAAAAAAATATTTAATTTACCGTGAGTTGATGTGGCAACATATTGCCATGTGATGACACGCGAGTGCGTGCGTGTGCACGCATGTGTGCACGTGTGTGCGCGCGCATGTGAGTGATTAGTGGTTAAGCATCTGTTACGGATTTATGCGAACCCTTGATACACTCACTTCTCATCTACTCATCAAATCAATTAAATTTATGTCATGTGGGACTATTTATGTTTGTTTTTAGTTACAGGTGACGTGGCGCAATGAAAGGCGTCTGATCGCGTGATTTAATCGCGATCGTCAAATTTTCACTTACTTGATGGGGTATGTGGTTGCATCTAATAAGGTGACGATTCATTTTAAAGATGATTTAATCTCAGCCATTCATCGCAAAGTTACAACAGTCAAGATTAAAGGCACTCTGATAAACACGTGGACTCATATTGATCACTCAATGAAGACCTAACGAATCGAGACCATGAGGTCATTGAAAACACATGGTCAAGAGTAAAAAATAATACCAAACTCACCAATTTAAAAAAATTAACACGAATTGAGGGGTATAGTGGTCAATAAGGGTCGAATCTATAGAAAATGATGGTAATTTATGCGGATATTTTCAAATTTGAACAAATTAGACGATAAAATTTGGATAGAAACTAGGGTATTTAGTATCCTTGGAAAGAAGACTTGAAGACGAATCCATGAAATCAAAAATTACTGAATTTGGATCAAGATTCGCGGCAAAATCATCGAAATGAACAGGAGAGAAATTTTCAAAAAAAAAAATCGTGAAAAATTGAAAATTTACTCAAATTACGATTCAAAATTGAAATCTAAAGCTATACGATGAAAGAATAGGATAAAATACGATCCATAACCCAAGATTGCGCTAATTGATTGAAAAACGCGATCGTTGATGTTTAAGCGTCGATTTCTTCCTATTCGCTCTACGAAATGTCACTCTCAAGAACTTTATGGAAACGAAAATGAGTCTAGAAGCAATTGGAAGCATGAGATTCAAGGGATTTGGTGTCTAAGCAGTTTGATTTACTCGAATTGCCCTGGAATGCCTTACAATGTTGAAGAACATCTCAATTTATAGGGCAAATTGAGCGTAATCGTCCGATAGACATTTAATCTTCAATCAATGGCTCTGATGAAACGCACGGATACGAATCATTACGATTAAGTAATGGCCATTGGATCTCCCATAGACTACCGAAATTTCACCACGTCGCGTGCATGATAAGTAACGCATCAAACCTCATCCGTTGGATCTTGATCTGACGCTTTGAATGCGTTTTCGTCGATTTTAATCTCAACCGTTATAACTCCTTTGATGAATGTCTAAGATTAAATCATTTTAAAAATGATTCGCCGACAAGTAAGAATGTGCCACGTACCCTCAGCCCTTAAGTGATGATCAACGATCGCGATTTAATCTCGCGATTAGACGCTCCACGTGATGCCACGTCACCCCCTGCGTTCATCGACGATCGCAATTTGATCGGACGCTCCAGATTGTGCCACGTCACTTGCGCACTTATAAAATTGATTTTAATTTAGAAAAATTGATTTTTAATTGATAAAAATTCATAATAATCTCAAAAAATTCAGAAAAATTCTGAAAAAATCCCTAAAAATAAGGAAATTCAGAAATTTCAAAATATAATTGCAAATTAATCCAAATTTGTTTCATTTTATCATAAAATAAATTATCTCTCATTCTAAAAAAATTCAAATTTTAATACATAACAAGAGAATAAATTTCTATTTAAAAAATAGTGTCATTTCTTTAAGATTTTAAAACTTTGAAATCTATATGAGTGTATATAAAATGATTTCTCTCATTATTTAACCTTAAAAATTAATTATAATCTCAAGTAAAAATGGGTTATGAAATTATTTATCTTTCATTCATCATAATTAACCTTAAATTAATATATTTTGAGATTCTAATGATTTTTTCATAGAATGATAGATAAATACTAAAAAAATGTGATAATATGCATAGTAATGAAATCTTTGTATGCCTTAATAAGCATAAATAATTATGTATTATCATGTCTAATTAGCATTTATCAAGTATATAAAAATTATTTTCTCATATTATTTAGTAGTACAACCTAATTATAATCTCAAATATAGATGGGAATAATCTACTTTAAAAATATATTCTTAAAAATGCATAATTATCCCTAAAAATAGTGCATTTTGAGATTATAACTTAAATTTACATGAAATGATAGATATGCACTCAAAGTATGGTAACATGCATAAAAGACAGAATGTTTTATGCCTTAATTTGTATTAATAATCATGTAATTGCATGTTAAGATTGCATGTTATCACACCCCCCCCCCCAACTTGAATAATTGCTAGTCTCTTAGCAATTTACTATATAATCTCCCTAGAAGGTCCTTTCCACTTCTCAATCCTACTACTAAAGAGGTGAAATGTATGAAAGTATGATTACTCTTCCTCATAGTGTGGACCATTGTGATATAAATTCCATTTCTAGGCTGACTTCTTTAGTGCATATTAGGGTAGTGCTCATCGGCTAATGCTTAAGTCTAATTCTCAATTGTGATCGAGGTGAACATATCTAGGGTTTAATGCTATGGGGATGAAAATGATCCTCACACTCTCATGAGTAGATGTAATTCCTTACCCTCTCCAAAGATACATCACTCCTTCCCTCAAAATGGAGGCTACTTAGTGCATTAGAATTCCCCTCAACTTGTCTTCCTCCCAAAAAGAGTACAATTACAAAGGTATTCCTATTTTTGGGATGCAGCGTGTGAGGTGACTGAAAGAGAATTAAAAGATACTATATCTAAAGGAATGACGTGGTTAAAAGCAAATATGCAAGCAAAAAAATGGATTTTTAAAATCAAATGTGGTACCACTTATGATAATTTAGCTCCCAAATGATGTGGATGATGATGGTTGATAAGTATAGATGGAAATGGTAGAGATGGTGGTGGAAGACAAGAAGATATTCCCCTAAATTATTCTCCTTCTTTTCACTTCTTCTTTTTCTCCTTCTTTATTTTCTTCTTTTTTATATTCTTTGTAATAACTTTTTTTTTTATTTTTCAAATATACTTACAAATTTCAAAAGAATTTATATGAAATAAGGATATGGAGGAGTTTTTTGTGGAGCTCTGAAGAGAATCTGAAAAAATTGTGAAGTGTAATGTTTTAAGGGATATGTACATGTGAGAGGAATGTGGAAGAGATGTGATGGATGTGTGAGTCACTTGGGAGTGTGATTATCATAAGTGAGGCTGAAATGGGTGTAACTAAATAACTAGAAAGGAAAAATTGGAACTAAATGCCTAATAGGACAAAGATAGGTGCCTCAAAAAAAAATGAAGGCTCATTGCACTCTTTTAAGGGAAAGTTCAGAAGTGAGGTATTCCCACACTAAGTAGGTTCGGCTGATGTAAGATAGGGGATAGGAATTTTGCTTGAACTTCACTCATAATCTCTCCATTTCAATCACATAGCACTTCAACCTTCTAATAACTCATTTCCTCGGTGCCCGTTAGATATCCAACACCAAAGAAGTTAACCACTACGAATAATCCCATGGTTTATCAAGATCACTTGGTTTTATTACTCAAAATATAATCATATGGGCTATAAAGCCCTCACTTCTACATCTCTAATAGATAAGATCTCAAACTTTCAAGAGTTCTAAGGTGGAGAAGAGTGGTAAAAATTTTGAAAATAAGAGTTTTTAGAATTTAGAATTTTAAAATTTTTAAAATTTTTTTAAATTTTTTCTAAGTCCTAACCCCCCAACTTAAACTCTTCATTCTCCTCAATGAAATTATTATGGTCATGAATAAAGATGACAAGAATATCGATCATGGCATAAAAAAGATAATAGAATGTGGTGAGGAGAAAAGGGTTTAGAAAAACTCATTTGGGCTCTTTGATGCTTGTTCATGGGATTTCTCGCACATGCGCCTTTCATAATATAGTTCTTCAACGATATTTTTATTCTGCAAAAACTAAAATAAAAAAAGCACAAAAAGGATACTTTGGGTTGCATCCCAATAAGCGCTAAGTTTAACATCTTCAGCCAGACTCATTTAAGCTCATCTTCTCCAAAAATTGATGTGGTTATTATGAATCAAAACTCGATTCATGATAAGAAAATTTCTTAAGATCCAAACCATAATTATCCTTGTTAAGAATAATAAATCATTATACTCTATGGTTTGAAGGTGAAATTCAGAATTTATGCATGAAATTCAAATCATATCATCAAATTAGATTCATGTAATCACAATTTATCGGAGGTAATGTATATATTGTATATATAAATATAGAAATATAGATATATTTTCTTGATAAAGTTCTATCGATTGAGCGGTTGAAATTTAGATCACTTTGAGTCTATCATATCATAACTCTATGCAGAGCATAGCTCTGATGCGGCCTTGAACGATGACAAACTCTAATAACCCTAGTGCAATAGGCTTTTCGTATAGAATCGTGAATTTCAATAAAGATAAAAATCAACAATGATTAGAAAAAAAAGTTGTGCATGATTCCTCAAGAGCTCGATCCTCTCAAAACAATACTCGTGAGCAATAGACCGTAATCCTTCGAAAAGGGAAAATTACTCAAGATGACATCGAATTGAGGATCCTTTGCACTAAACTTTATCATTAGAAGGCATCAGAACATGTTTTATAATTGAATGACATGTTATGAAAATAATTAATGTATTTATATAATTATAATTATCAAATAATGGAAACAATCATATATGGGTGTCGGTATCCGTGAGTGTTACGTTTCGTAACTCGATTTTGAAAACATGATCGCCCGTAATCCTTAGAAAAGGGGCCAAAATCACTTGTTCTCCTCGAAATTAAGGATCTGAAAGATGGATTTCTACTTTGGATCCCTCCATGTAGGATCAGTGTGAGTTAAATTCAAGAAATAAAATGAAAAATCTGAAGTTGACCAAATCAAAATTAATGAATTTTCTAAAAAGTACGCCTTAAATCCCCGGCAACGGCTCCATTTGACGAATCAAATCGGCGCAGTTGATGAATACACACCCATTAGTGTCAAAACTAATAAAAAACTCACTAATTTCATCAAATAATCACGAATTAAGGAGTATAGTGGTGAATAAGGGGTGAATCCACAGAGAAATTAGGGAAATTTTGAGAGATCTTTTAAAATTTGATCAAATCAGAGGATGAATTGAGGTGAGAAATTGGGGATTGATAGATTTGGAAAGAAAACTCAAAGAAGAATCCATGGAATAAAAAATCACTCGATTTGGATCAAGATTTGCGGAGAAAGCAAAAGAGATAATTAGGTAGAAATTTTTCGGATGCGAAGAGAGAGAAATCTGAAAATTAAAAAAATGAAATTAACTAAATCTACGATCCTAAATTATAATCTAATGATACAAACCACAAGATTATGAGGAAAACACATAATCTAATGCGAGATAGCGATCGAAATGATCCCATTAATTGGCGGATTTAAGGCTTTTCATTATGTGAGTTTGAAGATGATCATTGGCATTCAAGAAGGGAATTCTCCCTATTCTATTGACAAAATCTCACTTCCCACCACTTCGTACAGGTGGAAATGAGTCTAGAAGCGATTAGAAGTGAGAGATTCAAGGATGGTGTTTTTTAGACAGTTTGATTATTTGAAAACATCCAAGAATGATTTATAATGTCGAAGAACATCTCAATTTATAGCTAATTTGGGCGTAACCGTCTAATGATGCGTTTGATCTTCAATCAACAGCTCTGATGAAATGCATGAGTGTGAATCGTTATGATTAAGTTGTGGCCGTTGGATTAGAGATGGACCGCCGAGGTTTCACCACGTTGCGCGTGAAGAAGAAGCACATGAAACTCCATCCGTCCAATCTTGATCTAACGCTCCGGATGCGTTTTCGTCAATTTTAATCTCAGAAATTATTACTCTTTTGATGAATGTCTGAGATTAAATCATTTTTAAAATAATTCACCAACGAGTAAAAATGTGCCACGTACCCCATGCCTTAAGTGACGATCGAGGATCGTAATTTAATTACGCGATCAAATGCTCCACATGTTGCCATATCATCTTTAAGTGACGATCAACGATCGCAATTTAATCATGTGATTGGACGCTTCATGTGCTGCCACAACACTTGTGTGAAAATGAAATTGAATTTGAATTAAATAAATCGATTTTGAATTCAGAAGAAATAGAAAAAAATCCCTAAATATTAGAAAATTAATAAATTTTCAAAGTATAACTCTAAATTAATCCTATCTTCTTTCATTGGATCTAAAATAAAAATATCTATCATTTTAAATAGTCAAGTTATTTAAATAACTAGAGAATAACTTTTTATTTCAAAAATACACTCACTCCTCTTAAAAATTAAAACTTAGAAAAATAAATGAGTATATAAAAATTATTTTCTCTTATTATTTATCATTACAACCCAATTATAATCTCAAATATAGATGGGAATAATCTACTTTAAAAATAAATTCTTATAAAAGCATAATTAGCCCTAAAATAGTACATTTTGAGATTATAACTTAAATTTGCATGAAATGATAGATATGCACTCAAAGTATGATAACATGCATAAAAAATAGAATGTTTTATGCCTTAATTTGTATTAATAATCTTGTAATTGCATGTTAATATTGCATCTTATTAGCCACATGGCAGCATAGGTGTTTGAGTGTACGTGCACACTTGTGGGCTCGTGTGCGCATGTGTGTGTGTGTGCATGAATGAGTAATTAGTGGGTTAAGCATCCATTATGGATTTTTGCTAACCATTATATACGCATACGTTATATACTTGTCAAATCACCTAAACGTTTTTCATGTGGGACAATTTATCTTTCTTTCTATTTGCAGGTGACGTGGCGCAATCTGGAGTGGACAATTGCACGATTTAATCACGATCATTGATTTACACTTACTCGAGGGCGTGCGTGGTTGCATCTGATTAGGCAACGATTCATTTTAAGATGATTTAATCTCAGCCGCTCATCTGGAAGTTATAACGGTCAAGATTAAATGCACCCGATGGACTCCCGTGGACACATGAACTCACCTCGATTATTCGATGAAGATCAAACGGTGGAAGTTAAGCAACGCTTCTTCTTCACACATGACATGGAAAAATTTGAGTGCTTCGTCGTCGATTGAATGGACGCGACTTAATGACGATGATTCACAAATATGTAATCAATCTGAGTTGTTGATCGAAGATGAAGAGATGCATCCAACGGTTACGCCCAAATTTCTCTATAAATTGACATGTTCTTCGACGAAAAAATTCGTTCTTGGATGTTTCGAGCAAATCAAACTACTTAGACAACTTAGTCCTAGAATCATGTGATTCTTTTAAACTCGTCTCTGCGTCTAGGGAGTGTTTGAAATCAAGATTGTGCGGAGAGAATTGGAAGAAATCACCTCTTGAATGCTCAAATTCATTTTCAAAGTCACAGAATGGAAAGCCTTTGATCTTGGGATTAATTGGATCATATTGATCAAGACTTTGGGTTGATCGTAACCGTCTGATCGTTTTGATCGACGGCTATGATGGAACGGTCCATCATGGACTGTTTCAAATAAGTCATGGCCGTCGGATCATGATGGACGGCCACGTTTTGATCCGTAGATAAGCGTTTAAAAAACACTTAAAATCGCGTCCTTTGATTCTTGATCCAACGGTCTGGATGCTCTCCGCACGGTTCAATCTAGACCATTATAACGCTTTTTATTTGACACGTGCTCTTTGATCTTGATCGATGATCCGCGCTCCACACGATCGACGCGTGGATTTCAAAACGCCGACGATCCGACGCTTCGCGAGCAGCCACGTCACCTGCATCGAAAACACTGTGTGGGACTTAGTCCCACACGGAATTAATTAAAGCATTTCGTCGGGTTTATAAGACCCGACGATTTATAAGATTAATAACCCTTCCCAATATGGGAAGGCTGAAGACACTTTATATATTATATAATAAAAAAATAAATAAACGTATATATACACCGCGTGGGCCCGCGTGGCGCTGCCACATGGCCCAGAGTGCCACGTCGCATCCACGTGGTCCCGCGCGGATACAAACCGCTTTTTGCCTTTTTAAATTCATTTTAATCAAGTTAAATAGAAAATAAATTCATAAAAAAATCCAGAAAAATCCCTAAAAATAGAAAATTCATAACTTTTAATATATAACTCCAAATTAATCCAAATTTCTTTCATTTGATCCGAAATTTAATTATCTATCATTCTAAAAAGTCAAATTTAATAAATAATAAGATTTAAAATTATTATTTCAATAATACATTCATTTATTAAGATTTTAAACTTTAGAAAATGAAATAAATGTTTATAAAAATGATTTCTCTTTGTATTTTAACTTTAAAAACACTTATAATCTCAAGAAAAAGATGGGTTATCAATTTATTAAACTCTAATTTATCAAAATTAACCCTAAATTAAAGTATTTTGAGATTATAATGACTTTTTCATAGAATAATAGAAAAATACATATAAGTATGATAACATGCATGAAAAATAAATCATTTATGCCTTAATATGCATCAAAAATCATATTTTATCATGTTAATTTAGCATGTTATCAGTTGTCGTGAGCTCCATTAGGTTTTTTCTGGCTGAAGATGTTAAATTTAACACATCTAGGGAGGCACCCCAAGATTATCTTTATATACTTTTTATAGGGAAGCTGCACTCACAATGAGATGATCCATATGTTCTTGTGTAGTTGTTTGAGGATAGATCAGTACTCATTTCCAACATCAAATCCGGAAAAAAAATTCAAAGTAAATTCTCATCACTTCAAGCCTTACCTAACATCAGAGCCATCCACACTAGAAAATAAAGTGAATGTGCATATTCCCGAGGTACATAAGGAAGTGACACGCGGCTACAAACTGCTTTTTGCCTTTTTAAATTCATTTTAATCAAGTTAAATAGAAAATAAATTCATAAAAAAATCCAGAAAAATCCCTAAAAATAGAAAATTCATAACTTTTAATATATAACTCCAAATTAATCCAAATTTCTTTCATTTGATCCGAGTGTCACTCTACCCCACCTTAAAAAGTCATTTTGCTTGAGATCCTATCAACTAGAGATGTAGAAGTGACCGTCTTACAACCTATGTGATTTCATTTTTGAGTAATAAAACTAAGAGATCTAGATGAACCATGGGATTATTTTTAGTGGCTGCCTTCTTGGGGTTGGGTATCTAACGGATGATAAGAGCATAAAATATAGTTGTAAGCACCCATGAATTGCTCTTATATAACTCTATTAAACTCTTGAACACAACATCTCCTCGACTATCTCATAACTTGAAGTTTCTAGAATATTAGTGTATTGAGAGGAATTTATTTTGATATGACTTTTGCCTTTTCATTTTCAAGAAGTTTACAAGAAGAAGGGCAGCAAGATCCTCTAATGGAAGTGTTTAAAGGGCTTAGTGGGCTGTCCAAGACAAGCAATTAAAAACCCAGTCAAACAAAGTGAGCCCAGCAAGGAGGAGACACGGGGGACTCAAAATGGGCAAAAGGTCCTCTCGCGGGGGGTCTCTCTTTTTTTCGCTCCCCCTTTTTTTCAATGCCTCGGCCTTCCTTTCTTTTCAGCTTCTTCTTCCTTTAGGTTTTTTTAGACAAATTTTTCAGCCACCGGCGTTCCTCTCCGTCGGGAAGATGTAACAGAATGGCATGTTTTTTTTAGTTGTATTCTTTGTTTCCTTCTACGGTGATTATTCCTCCCCCGTTCTTGTCTCTACGTTTCGGTTATCTTCTTGGCTCATCTCGGCATTCTTCATGCCTATCCCGTTCTCTCCCTTTCTCGCTTTGGTTCTCTCTCCCTCTCGATCTTCCTATTTCCCCAATTCGCTCCCATTCTCGGTTAATCTCTTTCTTCCTTGATCGCTCTCCCAGTTGCGTCTTTCCCTCTATTGCATTTTATTTTTCTCTCTTTCAATCTATCTCAATCTCTTCTCCCCTCATCTCTCCTCATTCCGATCTCGTCTCCCACATTTTGTCCTTCTCCCTCTCTATTTCTTATCTCGTAATCTCGCTTATTCTTCGCTCAAGATCAATAACCCTCAGCCGTGTCTTCTTTTCTCCCTTCTATCTGGACTTTTCTCCCTCTTCTCAACATTCCTCAGCACCTCTCATCTCATCTATCTCGCTATTCTCTACTTTCCTCAGTCAATAGTCAACATATTTTCTTTCCACCTCAACCTCCCACTATTCACTCTCTCCCCTCACATACGCTCTCGCTGCTGCCTTTTCTATTCATCTATTTCCTCACTATTTCTCTCTATTCATTTTCCTTAAAAATGTTCTTCCCTCTAGCTCTTTGTTCTCCCCTGTTCTCCCCCTTGCTTCACTACCTTTCTTCCCTAATTTCTCAACGTTTCAACTCATTCTCTCTTTATTCTTTTCTCTCTTGCTTCTCGTCTTTTTTAGTTTAAATTTCTTTAAGTCTTCCTTCCATTACTTTTTGTAGTCCAAGTTTAGAATTCTTCCATTACTCTCATTTCAGCTGCTATTGTTGATATTGTCGTGCCCTAGAATCCATGTGGATGGACCTAAGAAACCTATACATCCCAATTATCCCAATTGCTTCTTAGTTCCGAGTCTATTAATTTTAAGTTTGTCGGGCTTAAAAACACGATGACTTTGAGCCTAACACCAGACACTAAGGAAAAAGGAGTAATCAAAGCGTTGAAGTGCTATGGGATTGAAATAGAGAAATTCGTGAGAGAAATTTTAGAAAATTCCTATCCCTACGTTACATCAGCCAAAGCTACTTAGTGTGGAAATTCCTTGCTTATGAAATTTTCCTTAAAAGAGTGCAATGAGCCATAATTCTTGATACACCAATCTTTATCCCTTTATGCATTTAGTTCCATTTTTACCTTTCCAGTTTAATTTGTTAACACTAATTTTTTAGCTTCACTGATGATAATCATACTCCCAAATAACTCCACACATATATCCCATCTCTTTCACATTCCCCTCACATGGACATATCCCTTCACATTTTGCTTCACATTTTTTTATACTTTCTTAAAAAATAAAAGACTCATTCATATCCTCATTCCATGTAAATACTTTTGAAGTCTTGATACACAAAACATAGAAAACTCTTCTCAAAAAGAGAAGATATAAAAGGAAGGACAGAAAGGAAGAAAAAAAGAGAGGAATAAAAGAAAGAAAAAATAAGGGAAATGTCTTCTCGTCTTCTATCCCATCTCTACCACTTCCATCTATCCCTATCATCCACCATCATCCACATCATTTGGGATTATAATTATCTTAAGTGGTGTCCATCTTTGTTTTAGTTATCCATTTTTTTAAATATATTTTTCTTCTAACCACGTCATTCCTTTAGTTGTAGTTATCTTTTTATTTGTTTTAGCCACCTCAAAAGTCACATCCCAAAGATAGGAAATCCCCTTGAAAATGCACTCTTAAAAGGAGAAAGAAGAGTTGAGGGGAATCATTAGGCAATAAGTAGCCTCCATATGAGTGAAGGAGTGATGTACCTATTGAGAGGGTAAGGAATTTTATCCGCTCATGAGAGTGTGAGGATCTTTTCCATCGCATCAAACCTTAGATATTCTCACCTAAATAATAATTGGGAATTAGACTCGAACGTTAGCCGATGAGCGCTACCCTAATATGCACTAAAGAAGTTTAACCTAGAGATAGAATCTACATCACTATGGTCCACACTATGAGGAAGTGTAATCATACATTTATACACTTCACCTCTTTAGTTGTAGGATCGAAGGATGAAAGGAATTTTTAGGGAGATTCTATAGTAAATTGCTAAAGAACTAGTAATTATTTAAGTTGCGGGGTGTGATAACATTAAATTTATACTATTAATTATATGATAATTAATATAAATTAAGGTGTAAACATTTCATTCTTATGCACGTTATCATACTTTGATTGCATATTTATCATTCTATTCAATTTAAAGGTATAATCTCAAAATGAATTTGTTTTTGGGGATGATGATTGATAACAGGCAAAAATATGCTCTAAACCATCCTTTTATTTGCATTGTTGATCATTGAAAGTTTGAAAATCAACAATTATTTTGCATGTTATCATGATATGATGTGTAGAATAATCACTTTTCATTGCATTTAAGTAGTTACAAATCATTTGGGCTATTATGAGATATTTCATGAATAATTACTATAAGAAATGGCTATTGTAATGGCCATTGTTGGACAAGAATCTTCATTACTTGCATAGAATCTATTATAAAGGAAATACCATGCTTCTTAAAATGTAATTAGTACCTTCATTAAGGCCTTTCAAATGCTAATTCATTTTATTAATGCCCTTAATGTGCCTATTGTCATTGATGATCTTCAAAGCGTTTTGGACAGAAACCGTACATGACAGGTGGGAGCCAATCACATGAAGAAACGGTGGGCTGTGTACACGGCGATGTGTACACAGCTAACGGACAGCTCACCTACAGGGTATAAGCACCAACACGTGCATGGCGTCCTCCACCAATCAGGTGGAGGCAGACCAGGCGCTGACCAACTGCGAAAATGATTCTTTGTCTCTCAGAATTCTTCTTGCATTGTAATCTTTTGAGGATGTATTGTTAATTTTCTGTCAATATCTCGTTGTTTAGTCAGTAATCTTCTCTTCTCTTCTGTTTAAAAATTCCACAGCGAGTCTTCTTTGTGAGAAAATCAATACACATCCCTCTGCTGAACTCCTTCAACCTTACTCTTTAGTATTTATATTTCTCTTAATCTCTATTCTTTTCTTTTTTTTTTTCTTCACCTTACTTTTCTCTTTTCACTTTCTTTATCTCTTTTCTCTTCTTCCCTGTCTGTTTCAAAATTCTGCAATATTATTCTTAGTGAGGAAACTCACATATACATCTATTATACCTATTTCTATTACTCACCTTTCCTTCTGTTATTTTTCTTCACCTTACTCTTCTCTTTTCACTTTCTTCAATTCTTTTCTCTTCTTTTCTTTCTACATCAAAATTTTGCAGTCCATATTTTCAGTGAGGAAATACCTACTTATAGATAAATAGACACATTCTTCTCTATGTCAATCTGATTTTTGGATAAAGCTGATTTTTAAATCAAGTAAATCCAATTTAAAAAAAAATAGAAAAAGAAAAATAGAGAGTTTTATATAAACAGAAAATATTTTTGGAAAGGAGTGAATAGAAAATAAAATTCTTCTGATAAGTTTTAGTAATACAAATAATAGCAGCAGTTTGGTAAAAATGTCAAAAAGTAAAAAAGATTTTAAACAGGAGAGTTGATTGAGCATTTTAAACCCCAAAGTTCTGCAAATTGATTTTCTTCTTCTTATATCATTGCGATTCTTTTCATATAATTGATTTGTTGCTCTGCATCTGTATAAAAAAAACGTAAATTCTATTTTGAATATTAAAAAGAAAGGAAGATACCGGTGTAACCTCCCGTGGGTTTGACCCCTTACAAGCCACGTATTTTTGATATTCGCAATTGTTAAGGGAAATTCTTTTATATAAATTTTCTTGATTAAGTCTGAAATAAAAAAACTACGACACATCGCATTCAATATTTCAGACTTATCAATGATAACTAAATTAAAGAAAGATATTTGAGATTAGATTATTTCCATTTTATATTTGAGATTATAATTAAATTTGAATTTCAAATAATAACATTAAAATATTTTTGTATACACTCATTTATTTTTCTAGATTTATTATCCAAAATAAATGAGTGTCTTTGTGAGATAAAAATTTCTTCTCTTGTTATTTATTAAAGTTGACTTTTTAGGATGATAGATTATTTAATTTTGATCAAACAAAAAATTGGATTTAAATGGAGTTTTGATTTAAATGGAGATTATTCTAATTTTTTAGGATTTTTTAATAATTTTTTTCTTATTTTTGAATTTATTTTGAATTTATTTTGAATTTATTTTAATTTCAAAACATAAAAAAGTTATTTCTATCACATGCTGGTATGGCAGATGATGTGGTCTACGTGCTTGCATGGCAATGTATGCACACACCACGTGGCACACACATGCGTACATATGTGTGTATGTATAATAAGTGGTTAAGCATCCTTTTTAAGGATATAAACTAACTCATAAATGCGCTCACCTATTTATACACGACATGCGTCATTATTTTCGTCATGTGGGAGTATCTTTTTCTCTATTTTCTCGCAGGTGATGTGGTGTGACATGAGGCATTCGATTTGTGGACTTAATCAGTGTCGTCGACCCTCACTTAAGTTAGGGGTACGTGGCGCATAATGATTCGTCATCGAAATTGTTTTACTTGAAGCGTACGATCTTTGCCATTCATTTGAGTTATAATGGTTGAGATTAATTGTGTCCGATGGACTCCTGTGAACATGTGTACACATCCATAGCATCTGATGAAAACAAACGGTGGCGGTTACATGAAGATTCGTGTACATGCTATAACATGACGAAATATGGGTACTCCAATGAAGATCTGCCAAACACGACTTAAATATGATGATTCGACTCATGGAATTTCATCTGGCCTGTTAATTGAAGATCAATCGTCAAATTGAACAGTCACTTCCAATTTTGTCTATTTATACTCTCCTTCGACGATCTAGAGTAATCTTGAGAGTTTAGATTAATCGATCTATATAGACATCTCAATCCTTGAATCACTTGTTTTTGTCCTCTTCTAGACACATTTCTATGTCCAATGAGTGTTTGAAATCAAGATTTTGTTGAGAGAATAAGAAGAATTTACCGCTTGAACTCTGGATTTTCATTTTTTGAAATGCACAATGAAAAGCCTTGATCAGTAGATCATGTGTTTTCTTTTTATTTTTCTTCCAGTAGCATTAGATTTCAATTTGAACAGTAGATTAGTTAAATTTTATGAACTTTTAGAGTTTTCTCTCTCTTTGTGATCGATTTTTCAACTCTAATTTTCTCCATGATTTCTTCATGAATATTGGTCCAAATTGAGTGATTTTAATTCTATAGATTGGTCTTGGAGTCTTCTTTCCAAAAATACTATATCCCTAATTTCTCAACTCAATTGGTCAACCGATTAGATCAAATTTCAAGAATATCTTAAATTTTCCCAAAATCTCTATGGATCTGACCTTTATTCATCACTATACTAATTAATTCATAATTAAACCTTTAAATTGGTGAGTTTAATATTTATTTTGACACGAACTAGTATCACAGTAACGACTGCGCAAGTTCGTTTCATCACCTCTCTCTCCTCTTTCATTTTTGTCTTTTTTTTAATTTTATTTTATTTTATAGAAAATTGATTTTTAATAATTTTAATTTCTACAAATTCCCAAAAAACTTTAAAAAAATTCATAGAAATGTCATTTTCTCATAGAAATAAATTTAGTCAATAAAATTCATAATAAAATACATTTATAAATGTTTTCATCTCAATAAAGACATTAATTGGGAAATAAATAGAAATTTCATTATATAATAAAAGAAGATTATATTCTTGATGAATCAATGTCATTAAATGCTCATAAAATATTCTTAATTTATGAAAGATCAAGAATATCCCTTTAAATAGAAGAATTATCAATGTAATCATTTTAAATCAGGATAACATGTATTTATGATTATGTTTTTTAGAAGAAGTGTATAAAATGCATAATATTAATGCATGAAATTACATGTTATTGGCCACTATGCTACCTACTCTCATAAGATCATAGTATAATGATCATTGTTCTTTAAATATCTGTTTTAAATATTCCTATTCGTTGGATATTCAAGAAGGATATTGATTTATGTAGATAGAATAACACTATTTGATCACAGTCTAATGAGGAGTATGGTTGATATTTTGACCATCGATGTAGAGACACCAAAGATAGATATTATATAATTTTTTGGGAGAAAGAGTTTACTAAATCAATCCATATGAATCCTTAAATGGTATTAGACCAAATTTTCAATCAAGTTGATTCATGTCACTATTGTGTATGTGGTCCTTTGACTTGAGACATAAAAGACATCTTGTGGATGGATGATCTTCTTTTGACTATTAACTTATTGATTCCTACCTGTGGGGTCTCCAAAATGTCATAGATTGGATACGACATATAGTCCTCAAAGGTGATTAAATAATCAAAGATTAGATCATCTGCCCTCGGTATAAGAAGAGATTGGCTGAAGTAATGAGATGCGTTTAAATCCTAAGACAAGGTAGTGAAAATATCAAATAAGTTATTCTTGATGATTTCCTTCTCACATCAATATCAAATTGAGTGATCGCTTAGGGTTTGATAGTTAACTATACCCAAAGTTATTCATGAGTCTCGCATAGAGGAAGAATTATACCTACAGAGTAATTGATGATGACAAATTTTTATGTATAATCCTTGAAGGTCATTAAATAGTCAAGATTATATCATTTGCCCTCGATATAAGAGGAGATTGACTCAAGGGATGAGATATATTTAAATCCTTAAACAAGGTAGTGAAAATATCTGATAAGTTGTTCTCAATGACTTTCTACTCGCATCATTACTAAATTGAGTGACTGATTAGGGTTAGATAGTTAACTATACCCTAAGTTATTCATGAGTCTCGTGTCGATGAAAGATTATGCTTACACAGTAATTGATGATGGCAAAGTTGTGTGAAAGAGTGCTCATATACTTCATATCTGCTAGAGGATAGGATATAGCTTCACAAATAATGGGTTGGCGAGTCAACCTATCAATGTCCATTGACCTTATAAATTAATTTATATGTTGATATAATTAAGTAATAAGGACGACCAATAAATGTTATTAGGTCGATATAATAATTAACTGGTGAGATATTTAAATGTAGAGGGTCACACACATAAGGTTTATGGACATTAGTAAAGATAGACATAATAAGAAGGGTTTTTATGAAACATTTGTATTCCTAATGTTTATAAATAGTGGGAGAATGATTATGACAAAGGTAATCATATAAGCCTTGTAAAAAAACTCTTCCCTCTCCTCTTCATATCATAGTCATGAGTGTCCCAGAGGAGCTCTAATCATAAAGAGGCTATATAAATACTACTTGATGCCAAGTACTAGAACATCTTAAAGATCTCCTTAATTAATTCTTATAAGTATAATCTTAGTCTATAATATATAATGAGATCATCTTTCCTTAGTGATTCTACTCATCGAATATTCGATTTGATAGCTTTTTGTTACATTTGATGCCTTTATCGACCTTTTGGAAAGTTTATCAACTTCTGATCCCAAAAAGCAAGGGGCAAGGAGAGAGAGATAGAGAGAGAGAGAGCACTTTCTTTCTTTTTTCACATCATTTTGCTTTTGTTTTCTTTCTCCCTCTCATCTATTCCACCATTCCAGACATCTGTCAAGATGAGGACTTGAGGGCTGAGCAATGGACCTCTCCTCCAGAATCTAGACTTGTCCCGACTCTAATATGGGATTGCTGAAGAATTGCCGGAAGAAGTAATTTGAAAAGAATCAAAACTGGGTTTTTCAAAAACAGAATCCCAAGGGGGAAGAGAATATGTATATCTAATGATGACTAGAGTTCATCGGACACGGAAGAAATATGTCTCATCTTTATTCTTCAGGGGACCCACCAGGCACCAGCTGCGTTGACCAATTGAATATGTTAATAAACATTGACTACCAGAAAAACAAAAAAAATTGAATACGACCTGCAAAAATAAATTAACAGAACAAATAACGCAGCCTTACAATGGCAATGTTGTTCCCGTTCAACAAGATCTGATCTAGCTTTGTGATCCGGCGGCCCTCAGCAGTGATCTCGCTAGATCAAAGAAAACCCAATTAATCAGAAACAGATGAAATTTAGTTTGGATAAATTTGGAATAATATTCATGATGTCGCAGAAAATACGTCAGGCCGAAGAATTGGTTAAAAGATTCATCTCGGAATTTAATTTTCATGAATTTATTTTAACTGATGACAGAAATACAGGTCCCGTCTGAGGAATCTACGACAAAATTGCGCAATTTTCGCGAGTTTCTTTCAACTAATGCACAAAAGAGAGTTTTGTCGCAACACTGATCTAAAGAACCTACTAGGAACTCAAATTATTGCCATGAATTTCTTTCAAACAATGCGAGAATAAGTGTTTCCGATCATAAGAAAAAATTGGGGGATCTACAAAAAAAAATCTTCTGATTTTCATGAACTTTTGAATATGAATATAATGGAATATATGATTTTCATGAACTTCTTTCAACCAATACAACAAAAGCGGATTAGATCGCAAAATTAAACCGAGGAATCAAGGAGGAAATCGACAGAAGATAAAATAGAAATGAAGAATCAATGAAAAATAAAAGAGAATAAGAAATCCCGAAAAATGCCAATTGAAGCAGTGAAAAACTTAGGGCTAGAGAGATAAAACCAACTATTCCGTGACGTCCTCCAGCACCATGTTGACGTATACGTCGAAACCTTTTAAGGTTCCGACAAGCTCCTTATCTCCCTTCATTATCACCCATATCTTTGAGCCGATGCACCGATCAATCAGTTCTGGAATCCACAAGCAAGTAAGAACAAATATAGGGAGAGATAAATAAAGATCATAGATTATGGGGATAAAAACCCCAGAATCCACGAAGAAGAACCTGAAGGAAGGAGCTGCGACGGATTGTGAGACATGGTGCTCAGCAGTCTGCCGGAGTTGACGGAGGAATGAAGCCGAGCAGGTTGGACAACAGAGCTACTGACTGATGAAGAAGACGGTTTAATTGGGCTTACAAAAGGCCCATTATACGGCGAGTGTATCCGTGTTACATGTCTAGCCGCTTTGGCTCATTATACAGTTAGGTGTAGACGAATTTCAAGTTGGGTCAAGAAAAGGCCCATTATACCGAGTTGTGTTACTGAGAGGCCCATGATACTGTTCACTCATGTTGACGAACAATGTCTAGTGGGCTAACCAAAGGCCCAAAGGCTATCAGCGCACGTGTGTAGTGGCGGATTACCTTCCTAGTTTATCCTCGTTCTCTCTCCTGTAAAACAGTAAAAATAGAGAGATAGAGAGATAGAGAAGCAGTCTGTTGCAGATTGAATGCGAATCCGGCTTACCAAATTTATCGTTGTTCCAGAAAAAAAGAAGAAGTGGCCTCAGTGAAATTGAAGAAACAGAAATAAATACAAAAATGACGATAAAAATAATAAAGAATGAGAAAATGCGATTGGATCTCATCGTCCTTCAAACAAAAATGTTTCAACAATTTACTGAAACACGGAGCAGCCTGCGACATTAGGGATAGAAGATTACAGAAGGCGTAAGCCCTTCCTCTTCCTCCTCTTCTTCTTCACCGAAGAGTTCACTGCGGAGACGGGAGCCACGTCCTCCTTCCTCTTCCTCATCTCTAAGATTTTCCTATGTGAGTTAGAGTGCAACGCGCTCGAGAAAGTCGGGCTACTCGCGGGCCGATACTCCGGCACGAGGCGGCCCGACTTGTACCGCACGCCGCACGCGTTGCACAGCGTTTTTGGGCCGCGCGGCCCGGCCCGCCACTGCGGCGTCTCCCCTGCCCCGCAGTGCGCACACTTGGGCCGCTCCTCCGAAGGAATGAACGCCGGCAAGATGCGGCGGCGGCGCCGCCTCCCTTGTGACCTCGCCCGCCGCGGAAACAGCGGCGCCGCCGGCGACCCTTTCGGGAGCACCGAGACCGGGCTGGGCTTATGGTAGGCGTACACGTCCAAGGTCTCCAGAGGCGGGAAAGCCTCTTTGTTCAGTAGCCACTCCAGCTCCTCCTCCACGAAACCCTGGAAAAGAAAATCCGGGGGTCAATGAAAGGAGCGATTTTGCCAGGTGGGTAGGAATAAAGAGAAAAGCTTTACGGGAGATGGGTCGAGGAGAGACGAACTATCCGGCGAGGCGGCACCATGGTTCGAGAAGTCCTGCAGAAGTTCGTCCATCCAGTTGAGCTCCATGGCGTCCGCGAGGGTTTACGCTATTGGAAGGGGAAAGGAGTGGGGGATGGGTGCCCCCGAGGATAGGGATGGATGCTCTTTCTCGCTCTTCCTTTTTTCCCCATTTTTATATTCCAATGAAGTTGGACTATGCATTGAAGAAAAGATCGCAATTCACGGATGTCTCCGAGCGGCGTAAATCTGGCGTGCGAAGACATAGTGATGGTGGAGCCTTCCCAGAAACCCCCCGCCCGCCTCGCCCCACATCCCGGCCCGCCCTGTCATCTTTGTCAACCCACTGGACAAGTGTCCGGACTCCGAGCCTCTCTCTAGGGTTAGTCAATATGCTCAACTAAATTAATAAGACCTAGCGACCTTGAGTCTTATTTATATTCATATACTTACCTCTGAGTAAATGGTAATCTTATAAATTGAAAACAACTTTCTCTTCTTCCTGCCTACCCTCTCAGCCTCTTTCTCTTGTAGAAGCCATGATGATTTTGATGAATTACAATCTTTTATGTCTACAACTTGAATTGTTTTTTATTTCTTCTTCATCGCTATGACGAGACGATGAAGATAGTGCTTAATGAAGAAGTCAAAGCTGCAGTTAACAAGGTTAATGGTGATAGTGAGGTGGAGAGGAGAGAGAGAGAGACTTTATCAACATTCATCTTCGCATATTTACTCTTGTATTAGCATGATCATATCAGGTCACATGTGCATATGCACTTAGTTCCTTACTGACTAGGAAGTTGTATGATTCTATCATGTTTACTCGTCTAGTAACTTATACATATAAATATATCAATTTACCTGAATCAACTCTTGTAGGCAAGTTCAGCTTATGAGTTTATAAGTTATAGCATACTCTGTTTTGTTTTTTATATAATTTCATCATTATAGCATCTACTACATACCCATATACATAAAAAACACAATTTTAATCTTAAACACACTCTCGTTTACATCATTTGGAAGTACATGCATATTTCTAGGGGATAGATTTTTTTTAGGACATGAACACTAAAGCCTTTGATAATGGACAAACGTTTTTTTTCCTCTTTTTTTTACTGGAATTTTCAAATTTTTCCATATTTTTAATGAATTTTCTTGGAAGTTTTCTAAAAATTGTTCTATTTATCTAGAATTTTTAATATAAGGATTCTTCTAAAGGTTTTAGATAAAAAAATGATTATATTTGTGTGTGCTAATGTGGCACATTGATGTGGCAGCCTATACGAAGGGCTCGAACGTGATGGCCCCACATGGTTGCGTAGTCATCACATGAGTGATGCCCGATAACATGCAATTATATGATTATTAATGAAAATTAAGGCATAAAACATTCCATTTTAATGAATGTTATCATACTTTGAGTGCATATCTATCATTTCATGCAATTATAAATAATAATATCAAAATGCACTATTTTAGGAATAATTATGCATTTTTAAGAATATATTTTAGAGTAGATTATTTCCATATATATTTGAGATTATAATTGAGGTTTAATGTTAAATAATAAGAGAAAATACTTTTTATATAGTCATTTATTTTTCTAAGTTTTAATTTCTAAGAGAAATGAGAGTATTTTTTAAATAATAATTTATTCTCTTATTATTTAAATAATTTGACTTTTTAGAATAATTTAATTTATGATCCAACAAAAATAAATTTGGATTAATTTAGAGTCGCATTTTGAAATTTATAAATTTTATAATTTTAAAGAAATTTTCTAGAATTTTTCTGAATTTTTTATGAATTTAATTTGATTTATTTTGAATTAAAATAAATAAAAAATAATTTTATGTCGCGTGCTGACATAGCAGCTAACAAGGCAGCTGACATGGCGCGGACGAAAAAGGGGGGCACCGCCACGTGGTGACGTTTGGACATGCCATGTGGCGCCACGTATGTGTCCGCATACGTATGTGTGCACATGTGTGCACATGGGCATGCGTGTGTGTGCGCATGTGTACGTGAGTGTCATTAGAGAGATTAAGCATCCTTTTTCAAGATAACGCTATCTCTCAATAACGCTCATACCTTATATACACATCGAATCGCCTTGATTTTTGTCATCTGGGTCTATTTTTATGTTTTAATGTGCGTAGGTGATGTGGCATCGTGTGGAGCATCCGATCGCACGATTTAGTTACAATCATCGATCGTCACTTAAGTGAAGGGGTACATGGCGCACTCTAGTTCATCGACGAATCATTTTAAAATGATTTAATCTCAGTCGTTCATTTGAAGAGTTATAACGGTTGAGATTAAAACCGAAAAAACGCATCTAGAGCATTAGATCAAGATTAGACGGCGAGTATTTCACGCATTTTCTCTTCACGCGCCATGTGGCAAAATCTCAGCAGTCCATTTCCGATCCAACAAACGCTATTTAACCGTAAATATTCTAAGCCTGGCATTTCATCTCAGTTGTTAATCAAAGATGAAACACCACATCCGACAGATACGTCCAAATTTGCCTATTTATACGAATGTTCTTTGATGAACAATGTATTCTTGGATGTTTTCAAGTAATCGAACTGCCTAGATGCTACCATCATTAAATCTCTTACTTTCTTCTTCTTCTTGACTCATTTTCGCATCCAAAGAGTGGTTTAAAGAATAGGGAGAATTTGCCTCTTGAATGCCAACCATCATCTTTGAAATCGCATAATGAAAAGCCTTTTATCCGGTGATCAATTGGATCATTTTGATTAGTATCTCGAGTTAGATTATATGTTTTTCTCCTAATCTTTTAGTCTTGTATCATTAGATTGTTATTTAGAATCGTAGATTAGATTAATTTTAGATTTAATTTCAGTTTTTCTCTCTCCTCGCGATCGATTTTCTACCTAATTTTTACTCTTTCATTTCTCTGCGAATCTTGATCCAAATGGAGTGATATTTTATTTTATAGATTCCTCTTTGAGTTCTATTTCCAAATCTATCAAAATCCCTAATTTCTCACCTCAATTCATCATTCGATTTGATTAAATTTCAAAGAGTTCTTAAAAATACCTTAATTCTCTGTGGATGCTATCTAATTTGTGATTAATCTTTAAAATTGGTGAGTTTGGTAAAAATTTTGACGCGTATCCACGTGTTTTGAACGACCTTGCAGACTCGCTTCGTGAATGCCATAAAGGGGAGTATTAGTTCTTAAAACTCGTGTGTACTAATAATTTCCCTTAATGTGGGACTAATATGTTTTTATTACAAGTACACTTTGCGACATTTGGGCCACTCGATCCTATGGAAGGGGTCCATAGGGTCGCCTTCATTGTAGCTCAACACATGGTCCATTGTGGAGTGCCTGATGTGTAGCCCATTCAATCAATTGCCTTTGATTTATCTATTTTTTCTCTCTCCTAGAAGGGATTACAGAGGCGACACGTGTCACGATATAGGAGCTCTCGATTTTGTTGCGATTAATTCAACTACCAAATATGCTTCCACACTTTCTATCTCCTCTTTGCGATGAAATGTGGTGCAATCTGGTGGCTTATGACTTGGATCAAGATTAAAACCAATGGTTATGATCAAATCATGAATGTTTTAAGGAAAAATGAACAATTAGAAAATGCTCTTAATTGAAATCATGATATCACATGATTAGGACAGAGTTTGGAGCTGAAATATTGTGGGGATTATTTTCATTTTATGCTCTTCTCACTAAAAATGGCTGATTTCAATTTTGATATAAAAAAATTAGATTTTTTAATGTTTCATTGGTGGCTTCTACCATTGACTTGCCGAAGGAAAGCGAGCACTGATTAATGGTTCTTCATGCATTGAATATTATTTTTAGTGAGTTTCTTATTTTTTTTCTATTACTTTTTGTGTTGGATATAAGTTGACACGTCCTAGTGAGATGTACGTTGATAACATACAATTTCATACACTAATATCATGCATTTTATGCACCTCTTCATAAATATAATCATAATTGCGTGTTATCATGATTTAACATGATTAAAACTATAATTATTATATTTAAGAGGATATTCATGAATTTTTATAAATTACTAAAACTTTATGAGAATTTAATGACATTGATTCATCAAGAAGATAATATTCTTTTATTATAAAAAATTTCTATTTATTTCTCATTTAAAATGCCTTTGTTCGCATGAAAATATGTATGAATGCATTTTATCATAAATTTTCTTGAATAAATTTATTTTTATGAGGATTAGAAATTTTTTAGATTTTTTAAATTTTATGGGAATTTATAGAAATTAAAATCAATGAGAAATGATTTTTAAAAAAAGAAAATGAAGAGTTAAGGGTAGATGAAGTAAGCCAAAAGCCAATTTGTGGAGGGGAAGACATCGGTTATGGAGAAGGTGAGGAAGAAAATAAGGATGTGACCTCATCGTGATGGATATCAAATGGCCCATGATAACATGCAATCTTAACATGATAAAACATGATTATTAATGCAATTTAAGGCATAAAACATTACATTTATGTGCATGTTATCATACTTTGAGTACATTTCTATCATTCTATGCATATTTAGGTCATAATCTCAAAATACACTAAATTAGGGTTAATTATGATAAATTAAGGATAAATAATTTTATAACCCATCTTTACTTGAGATTATGAATGGTTTTTAAAGTTAAATAATAAGAGAAATGATTTTTATGAACATTCATTTAATTTTCTAGAGTTAAAATCTTTTAAAAATGAATGTATTTTTGAAATATAAATTAAATCTCTTGTTATTTAAATATTTTGAATTTTTAGAATGATAGATAATTAAATTTCAGATCAAATGAAAGAAATTTGGATTAATTTGGAGTTGTATTTTTAAAAAGATATGATTTTTTTATAATTTTTAGGGATTTTTTCTGGATTTTTCCTGATTTTTCTGATTTAAATTTCTATTTAAAAACGATAAAAAAGAATTAAATAATTAAAAAAGGGGGCCGCGGGGCCTGCGTGGATGCGACGTGGCACGCAAGGCCACGTGGCAGCGCCACGCGGACCCGCAGCGCGCCACGTGGCGCGTATATATATATTATATTACATTATGTATACATATATAAATGGGTCTTTGTCCTCCCCTATATAGGGAGGGTCATACTCGTATAAACCGTCAGGGTTATTTAAACCCGACGGTTTCAAAAATTACCTTCCGTGTGGGACTAAAAAAATACTCTCACTTACCTTGCAGGTGACGTGGCGCGGCGATAGGCGTCGGATCAACGGCGCGCTTTGATCTCACGCGTTGATCGCGTGAGCATCGCCCACGATTGATCAAATCAACACGTGCTTGATTGGGCTAGTTATAACGGTCATGATCTATGCGACGTGGCAGCATCTCATGACGTCGATCGCGTGGACCCCCGGCGCACCGGAGATCAATCAAACATGTGCGTTTTTCAAGAGTTATAACGGCCGAGATGCATCCACGCGGACCGCATCTCAGCCGTTAGATCGCGATCTAACGGGCACCGCTTCTAGGCGTTTTATAACGCTTCACACGTGGCCTAATCTGGAGCGTCCATCAACAATCCGACGGCCACGATCTGTTCGTAACGTTTCATCTATTAAAAGTTTAATCTGAACCGTCGATCAAGCCTAACGCATTGATCGGACGGTTTCGCCCAAATTTGGGCTATAAATAGCCTTGTTCTTCGTCTTTTTGTACTCATTCTTGGGAGTTTCGATCTAATTGACCTATCTATTTGCATTCTCTCTTGAATCTCTCTCTTGTAATCGCTTCTAGACAAGATTCCGCGTCCACGGAGTGTTTATAAGAGAGATTTCAACGATCGAGTGAGGAGAATTTGTCTCTTGAACACCGATGTTCACGTTTGAATTCGCGGAATGAAGAGCCGTCGATCCGGCGATCAATTGGATCGATTTGATCGTTATCTCGGGTTAGAAAACAAGTTTATCCTCTTATCTATCGTCGTGTATCATCAATTTTAGGATTAGGACTTTAATTTATGTTTAATTTCATTTTAATTTCAAGTGTGTTCTTCGCGATTCCGAAAATTTCTCTCCACTTCCATCTTTGATTTCTCCGTGATTACTAATCCAAATCGAGTGATTTTTGATTCCACGGATAGATCTTTGAGTCTTCTTTCCAAAAACACCATTTTCCCTAATTTCTCACCTCAATTCATCGTCCAATTTGACCAAATTCCAAAAGATATCTCGAAAAATATCTAAATTCCTCGTGGATTCGACCCGTATTTACCATTATACCCCTCAATTCTCTCTTAATTCCCCAAATTGGTAAGTTCGGTATTATTTTTGACACGAGACCGTGTGAAATCGACGACCTCGCGGTCTCGTCCCGTCAAATGGCGCCGCTGCCGGGGAATTTAAGGCATATTTTTGAGATAATTCGTCAATTTTGACTTGGTCAACATCGGATTTTTCTTTTTATTTGTTGAAATTAACTCGCATCGATCATAATTTGAGTGATCCGAAGTGAGATCTATCTTCGTGATCCTTAATTCGACGAGAATAAGTGAATTCGACCCCTTCTCTACGGACTACGGGCGATCATTTTTCAAAATCGCGTTAAGAAATTATAAACACTCGCGGATACCGACACCCAGGTATGTCTTTGCCATTATTTGATAAATTATTAGTATATAATTATTTTCATGAATTGTCATTCATTTAGAAAACATGTTTAATGCCTTCCGAAGATGAAATCTATCTTAAATGATCCTCAACTCGATGCCATCTTGAGTAATTTTCCCTCTTCTAAGGATTACGGTCTATTGCTCACATGTATCGTTTTGAGAGGGCTAAGCTCTCACGGAATCACGCATGACTTGATTTTCTAAATCATTGTTGAAATTTTTATTTTATTGAAATTCACGATTCTATACGAAAAAGCCTGTTGTACTAGGGTTATTAGAGTTTCTCGTCGTCCTAGGCCGCATCAAAGCCACGCTCTGCGTAGACTTAGGCCATGATAGATTCGAAATGATCTGAATTTCAACCGCTCTATCGATAGAAAATTTTTTTCTCGAAAAACAAAAATATATTTATATCTCTATATTTATATCTATAGTATAATATATCTATAATATATTATCTCCACTAATTTGTGATTACATGAATCTGATCTGATGATATGATTTGAATTTCATGCATAAAATTCTTAATTTCACTTTCAAACCATGGAGTATAATGATTTATTATTCATAAACAAGGATAATTATGGTTTGAATCTTGAGGAAATTTTCTTATCATCAAGTTTTTTTATTCAAAAATAATCGCATCATTTTTTTGGAGAATATGAGCTTAAACGAGTCCGGGTGAAGACGATAAACTTAGCGCTTATTGGGAGGCAGCCCAAAGTTATCATTTTTTTGTGTTTTTTTCCTTTAGTTTTTCTTAGAATGAATACATTAGCGAAGAACTATATTATGAAGGGCACGCACGCACGAGAAATCCCGTGAACAAGCATCAAAAAGCCCAAATGAGTTTTTCTAAACCCTTTTCTCCTTACCACATTTTATCATCTTTTTTATGCCATGATCATTATTATTGCTATCTTTCATCATGAGCATAGTAATTTCATTGAGGACAATGAAGAGTTTAAGTTGGGGGTGAGGACTTAGAAAAAAATTCAACAATTTTTTTCAAAAAAATTTTAAAAAAATCTAAATTCTAAAAAAACTCCTATTTTCCAAATTTTTACCACTCTTCTCCACCTTAGAAGTCTTGAAAGCTTGAGATCTTATCTACTAGAGATGTAGAAATGAGGGCCTAATAGCCCATATGATTACATTTTGAGTAATAAAACCAAGTGATCTAGATAAACCATGGGAATATTCGTAATGGTTGACTTCTTTGGGGTTGGGTATCTAACAAGGCACCGAGGAAAAAAATGAGTAATCAGAAGGTTGAAGTGCTATGGATTTGAAATGGAGAGATTTTCGAGTGAAGTTCAAGCAAAAATTCTTATCCCCTACCTTACATCAGCCGAACCTGCTTAGTGTGGGAATTCCTCGATACCGAACTTTCCCTTAAAAGAGTGCAATGATCCATCAATTTTTTTGAAATACCTATCTTTTTCCTTATAGGCATTTAGATTATCCCTTCCAAATCAGTCAAGTAGTTACACCACTTTGTTTTAAACCTCACTTATTATAATCACACTCCCAAGTGACTCACACATCCATCACATCTCCTCCACATTCCTCTCACATGTATACATTCCTTCAAACATTATAAACTCTCTTCAAACCTCCACGAAACAACTCCTCCATATCCTTATTTCATATAAACTCTTTTGAAATTTTGAAGTATGTTACAAAAAGCAAAAACAAAAGAAAAAAAGAAAAAAAGGCAAGGAAAAAAAGGAAGGAGAAAAAAAGAGAGAGAGATAGAAGAAGTGAAAAAGAAGGAGAATAAGTTAGAGGAATATCTTCTCTTCTCAACACCACCATCTCTACCATTTCCATCTATCCCTATCATCCATCACCATCCACATCATTTGGGAGCTAAAATTATCATAAGTGGTACCATCTTTGCTTTTTAATCCATTTTGTTTACACACATGTTTGCTTTTAACCACATCATTCCTTTAGAAATAGTGTCTTTAAATTTCTTTCAACCACCTTAAACGCTGCATCCAAAGATAGGAATACCTTTGCAATTGCACTCTTTTTAGGAGGGAGGTAAGTTGAAGGGAATTCTAATACATTAAGTAGCCTCCATTTTGAGGGAAGGAGTGATGAATCTATGGAGAGGGTAAGGATTACATCTGCTCATGAGAGTGTGAGGATCTTTTCATCCCCATAGCATTAAACCTTAGATATGCTCACCTCGATCACAATTGAGAATTAGACTCGAGCATTAGCCGATGAGCACTACCCTAATATGCACTAAAGAAGTCAACCTAGAAATGGAATCTAGATCACTATGGTCCACACTATGAGGAAGAGTAATCATACTTATATACATTTCACCTCTTTAGTAATAAGATTGAGAAGTAGAAAAGACTTTCTAGGGAGATTCTATAGGAAATTGCTAAGAGACTAGCAATTATTTAAGTTGGGGGGTGTGATAACATGCAATCTTAACATGATAAAAACATGATTATTAATGCAATTTAAGGCATAAAAACATTACATTTATGTGCATGTTATCATACTTTGAGTACATTTCTATCATTCTATGCATATTTAGGTCATAATCTCAAAAATACACTAAATTAGGGTTAATTATGATAAATTAAGGATAAATAATTTTATAACCCATCTTTACTTGAGATTATGAATGGTTTTTAAAAGTTAAATAATAAGAGAAATCATTTTTTTATGAACATTCATTTAATTTTCTAGAGTTAAAAATCTTTTTAAAAAAATGAATGTATTTTTTTGAAATATAAATTAAATCTCTTGTTATTTAAATATTTTTGAATTTTTTTAGAATGATAGATAATTAAATTTCAGATCAAATGAAAGAAATTTGGATTAATTTGGAGTTGTATTTTTAAAAGATATGATTTTTTTACAATTTTTAGGGATTTTTCTGGATTTTTTTCCTGCTTTTTCTGATTTTAAATTTCTGATTTTTAAAAACGATAAAATAAAGAATTAAAAATAATTAAAAATGGGGGCCGCGGGGCCCGCGTGGATGCGACGTGGCACGCAAGGCCACGTGGCAGCGCCACGCGGACCCGCAGCGCGCCACGTGGCGCGTATATATATCTTATATTACATTATGTATACATATATAAATGGGGTCTTTGTCCTCGCCCTATATAGGGGAGGGTCATACCCGTATAAACTGTCGGGTATTATAAACCCGACAGGTTTCTAAATTTACCTTCCGTGTGGGACTAAATAAATACTCTCACTTACCTTGCAGGTGACGTGGCGCGGCGATAGGCGTCGGATCAACGGCGCGCATCGATCTCACGCGTTGATCGCGTGAGCATCGGCCCACGATCGATCAAATCAACACGTGCTTGATTGGGCTAGTTATAACGGTCATGATCTATGCGACGTGGCAGCATCTCATGACGTCGATCGCGTGGACCCCTGGCGCACCGGAGATCAATCAAACATGTGCGTTTTTTCAAGAGTTATAACGGCCGAGATGCATCCACGCGGACCGCATCTCAGCCGTTAGATCGCGATCTAACGGGCACCGTTTCTAGGCGTTTTATAACGCTTCACACGTGGCCTAATCTGGAGCGTCCATCAACAATCCGACGGCCACGATCTGTTCGTAACGTTTCATCTATTAAAAGTTTAATCTGAACCGTCGATCAAGCCTAACGCATTGATCGGACGGTTTCGCCCAATTTGGGCTATAAATAGCCTTGTTCTTCGTCTTTTGTACTCATTCTTGGGAGTTTCGATCTAATTGACCTATCTATTTGCATTCTCTCTTGAATCTCTCTCTTGTAATCGCTTCTAGACAAGATTCCGCGTCCACGGAGTGTTTATAAGAGAGATTTCAACGATCGAGTGAGGAGAATTTGTCTCTTGAACACCGATGTTCACGTTTGAATTCGCGGAATGAAGAGCCGTCGATCCGGCGATCAATTGGATCGATTTGATCGTTATCTCGGGTTAGAAAACAAGTTTATCCTCTTATCTATCGTCGTGTATCATCAATTTTAGGATTAGGACTTTAATTTATGTTTAATTTCATTTTAATTTCAAGTGTGTTCTTCGCGAGTTCCGAAAATTTCTCTCCACTTCCATCTTTGATTTCTCCGTGATTACTAATCCAAATCGAGTGATTTTTTTGATTCCACGGATAGATCTTTGAGTCTTCTTTCCAAAAACACCATTTTCCCTAATTTCTCACCTCAATTCATCGTCCAATTTGACCAAATTCCAAAAGATATCTCGAAAATATCTAAATTCCCTGTGGATTCGACCCGTATTTACCATTATACCCCTCAATTCTCTCTTAATTCCCCAAATTGGTAAGTTCGGTATTATTTTTGACACGAGACCGTGTGAAATCGACGACCTCGCGGTCTCGTCCCGTCAAATGGCGCCGCTGCCGGGGAATTTAAGGCATATTTTTGAGATAATTCGTCAATTTTGACTTGGTCAACATCGGATTTTTCTTTTTATTTGTTGAAATTAACTCGCATCGATCATAATTTGAGTGATCCGAAGTGAATTCTATCTTCGTGATCCTTAATTCGACGAGAATAAGTGAATTCGACCCCTTCTCTACGGACTACGGGCGATCATTTTTTTTCAAAATCGGGTTAAGAAATTATAAACACTCGCGGATACCAACACCCAGGTATGATCTTTGCCATTATTTAATAAATTAGTAGTATATAATTATTTTCATGAAATGTCATTCATTTAGAAAACATGTTTAATGCCTTCCGAAGATGAAATCTATCTTAAATGATCCTCAACTTGATGCCATCTTGAGTAATTTTCCCTCTTCTAAGGATTACGGTCTATTGCTCACATGTATCGTTTTGAGAGGGCCAAGCTCTCACGGAATCACGCATGACTTGATTTTCTAAATCATTGTTGAAATTTTTTTATTTTTATTGAAATTCACGATTCTATACGAAAAAGCCTGTTGTACTAGGGTTATTAGAGTTTCTCGTCGTCCTAGGCCGCATCGAAAGCCATGCTCTGCGTAGACTTAGGCCATGATAGATTCGAAAATGATCTGAATTTCAACCGCTCTATCGATAGAAAAATTTTTTTCTCGAAAACAAAAATATATTTATATCTCTATATTTATATCTATAGTATAATATATCTATAATATATTATCTCCACTAATTTGTGATTACATGAATCTGATCCGATGATATGATTTGAATTTCATGCATAAAATTCTTAATTTCACTTTCAAACCATGGAGTATAATGATTTATTATTCATAAACAAAGGATAATTATGGTTTGAATCTTGAGGAATTTTCTTATCATCAAGTTTTTATTCAAAATAATCGCATCATTTTTGGAGAATATGAGCTTAAACGAGTCTGGCTGAAGACGATAAACTTAGCGCTTATTGGGAGGCAGCCCAAAGTTATCATTTTTGTGTTTTTCCTTTAGTTTTTTTTCTTAGAATGAATACATTAGCGAAGAACTATATTATGAAGGGCACGCACGCACGAGAAATCCCGTGAACAAGCATCAAAAAGCCCAAATGAGTTTTTCTAAACCCTTTTCTCCTTACCACATTTTATCATCTTTTTTATGCCATGATCATTATTATTGCTATCTTTCATCATGAGCATAGTAATTTCATTGAGGACAATGAAGAGTTTAAGTTGGGGGGTGAGGACTTAGAAAAAAATTCAACAATTTTTTTCAAAAAAATTTTAAAAAAATCTAAATTCTAAAAAAACTCCTATTTTTCCAAATTTTTTTACCACTCTTCTCCACCTTAGAAGTCTTGAAAGCTTGAGATCTTATCTATTAGAGATGTAGAAATGAGGGCCTAATAGCCCATATGATTACATTTTGAGTAATAAAACCAAGTGATCTAGATAAACCATGGGAATATTCGTAATGGTTGACTTCTTTGGGGTTGGGTATCTAACAAGGCACCGAGGAAAAATGAGTAATCAGAAGGTTGAAGTGCTATGGATTTGAAATGGAGAGATTTTTGAGTGAAGTTCAAGCAAAATTCTTATCCCCTACCTTACATCAGCCGAACCTGCTTAGTGTGGGAATTCCTCGATACCGAACTTTCCCTTAAAAGAGTGCAATGATCCATCAATTTTTGAAATACCTATCTTTTCCTTATAGGCATTTAGTTTATCTCTTCCAAATCAGTCAAGTAGTTACACCACTTTGTTTTAAACCTCACTTATGATAATCACACTCCCAAGTGACTCACACATCCATCACATCTCCTCCACATTCCTCTCACATATACACATTCCTTCAAACATTACAAACTCTCTTCAAACCTCCACGAAACAACTCCTCCATATCCTTATTTCATATAAACTCTTTTGAAATTTTGAAGTATGTTACAAAAGCAAAACAAAAGAGAAAAAAAGAAAAAAAGGCAAGGAAAAAAAGGAAGGAGAAAAAAAGAAAAGAAAAAAAGAGATAGAAGAAGTGAAAAAGAAGGAGAATAAGTTAGAGGAATATCTTCTCTTCTCAACACCACCATCTCTACCATTTCCATCTATCCCTATAATCCACCACCATCCACATCATTTGGGAGCTAAAATTATCATAAGTGGTACCATCTTTGCTTTTTAATCCATTTTTGTTTACACACATGTTTGCTTTTAACCACATCATTCCTTTAGAAATAGTGTCTTTAAATTTCTTTCAACCACCTCAAACGCTGCATCCAAAGATAGGAATACCTTTGCAATTGCACTCTTTTTAGGAGGGAGGTAAGTTGAAGGGAATTCTAATACATTAAGTAGCCTCCATTTTGAGGGAAGGAGTGATGAATCTATGGAGAGGGTAAGGATTACATCTGCTCATGAGAGTGTGAGGATCTTTTCATCCCCATAGCATTAAACCTTAGATATGCTCACCTCGATCACAATTGAGAATTAGACTCGAGCATTAGCCGATGAGCACTACCCTAATATGCACTAAAGAAGTCAACCTAGAAATGGAATCTAGATCACTATGGTCCACACTATGAGGAAGAGTAATCATACTTATATACATTTCACCTCTTTAGTAGTAAGATTGAGAAGTAGAAAAGACTTTCTAGGGAGATTCTATAGGAAATTGCTAAGAGACTAGCAATTATTTAAGTTGGGGGTGTGATAACATGCAATCTTAACATGATAAAACATGATTATTAATGCAATTTAAGGCATAAAACATTACATTTATGTGCATGTTATCATACTTTGAGTACATTTCTATCATTCTATGCATATTTAGGTCATAATCTCAAAATACACTAAATTAGGGTTAATTATGATAAATTAAGGATAAATAATTTTATAACCCATCTTTACTTGAGATTATGAATGGTTTTTAAAGTTAAATAATAAGAGAAATCATTTTTTTATGAACATTCATTTAATTTTCTAGAGTTAAAATCTTTTAAAAATGAATGTATTTTTGAAATATAAATTAAATCTCTTGTTATTTAAATATTTTGAATTTTTAGAATGATAGATAATTAAATTTCAGATCAAATGAAAGAAATTTGGATTAATTTGGAGTTGTATTTTTAAAAAGATATGATTTTTTTACAATTTTTAGGGATTTTTTTCTGGATTTTTTTCCTGCTTTTTTTCTGATTTTAAATTTCTATTTTAAAAACGATAAAAAGAATTAAAATAATTAAAAAAAGGGGGCGCGGGGCCCGCGTGGATGCGACGTGGCACGCAAGGCCACGTGGCAGCGCCACGCGGACTCGCGCAGCGCGCCACGTGGCGCGAATATATATTATATTACATTATGTATACATATATAAATGGGTCTTTGTCCTCCCATATAGGAGGGTCATACTCGTATAAACCGTCGGGTTATTATAAACCCGACGGTTTCAAAATTACCTTCCGTGTGGGACTAAAAATACTCTCACTTACCTTGCAGGTGACGTGGCGCGGCGATAGGCGTCGGATCAACGGCGCGTTTGATCTCACGCGTGATCGCGTGAGCACGGCCCACGATCGATCAAATCAACACGTGCTTGATTGGGCTAGTTATAACGGCTCATGATCTGATGCGACGTGGCAGCATCTCATGACGTCGATCGCGTGGACCCCCTGGCGCACCGGAGATCAATCAAACATGTGCGTTTTTTCAAGAGTTATAACGGCCGAGATGCATCCACGCGGACCGCATCTCAGCCGTTAGATCGCGATCTAACGGGCACCGCTTTCTAGGCGTTTTATAACGCTTCACACGTGGCCTAATCTGGAGCGTCCATCAACAATCCGACGGCTACGATCTGTTCGTAACGTTTCATCTATTAAAAGTTTAATCTGAACCGTCGATCAAGCCTAACGCATTGATCGGACGGTTTCGCCCTAATTTGGGCTATAAAATAGCCTTGTTCTTCGTCTTTTGTACTCATTCTTGGGAGTTTTCGATCTAATTGACCTATCTATTTGCATTCTCTCTGAATCTCTCTCTTGTAATCGCTTCTAGACAAGATTCCGCGTCCACGGAGTGTTTATAAGAGAGATTTCAACGATCGAGTGAGGAGAATTTGTCTCTTGAACACCGATGTTCACGTTTGAATTCGCGGAATGAAGAGCCAGTCGATCCGGCGATCAATTGATCGATTTGATCGTTATCTCGGGTTAGAAAACAAGTTTATCCTCTTATCTATCGTCGTGTATCATCAATTTTAGGATTAGGACTTTAATTTATGTTTAATTTCATTTTAATTTCAAGTGTGTTCTTCGCGATTCCGAAAATTTCTCTCCACTTCCATCTTTGATTTCTCCGTGATTACTAATCCAAATCGAGTGATTTTTGATTCCACGGATAGATCTTTGAGTCTTCTTTCCAAAAACACCATTTTCCCTAATTTCTCACCTCAATTCATCGTCCAATTTGACCAAATTCCAAAAGATATCTCGAAAATATCTAAATTCCCTGTGGATTCGACCCGTATTTACCATTATACCCCTCAATTCTCTCTTAATTCCCCAAATTGGTAAGTTCGGTATTATTTTTGACACGAGACCGTGTGAAATCGACGACCTCGCGGTCTCGTCCCGTCAGCCCACAAGCCAATCCCACTTCCTTGTCTTATTTACATTCTAAAATAAATTTTTATTTACTATCATTATTGTGTGATGTTTGCAATGAAGTTCATGAATATATTGAATAACTAAGTGAGTTATGATGAGAACATATAATCAAGACCAGATTTCCTAAAAATATGTTCTAAAACTTCATATTTGAAGGATAATTGAGAATAACATAAAAAATCCAATAAGAATGACACTATCTAATCTTACTTGTAGGATGAGTATGGTTGATCCAATGGTTGTTGGTGTAGAGCCACAGATAAAATGCATATTTAACTTGAATTCTTATCATATTTAACTAATATTCATGCTTATCTTATGTAATTATGATGCATGTTATCATAGTTTTATGAATTTTCTCCATTGGCATGCAATCTTACTAATGTCCACATTGTTCGCATTATTTAGGGTTAATTTTGTGTTTTACTGATGTTTGACCTTTTGCAAGGTCAAAAAACTTGAAATTAACCATTTTTCTTGATTTTATTTTGACTTTAGTAGATGATTACAAGAAGAGATTAGAAGAAGAGAATGATGGAGGAATCAAAGTCAAACTTTGAGGGGTTGACTTTATATTATTTTGAATTCATCATATTTTCTTGATTAAATTTATATTTCAGTGGCATGTGATTAAAGATAAAGAAATTTGTGATCCAATGGAGAAAATTTGAATCATAAAGGAGTTCTAGAAATGAAGTTATAAATTTTTTAAGATTAATAATTTTTTCAGAATTATTTATGATTTTTCAGGAATTTTTAGAGTTAAAAAATCGCAAAAAAGGGGTATATATGCGTTGGACCCCCGTGGAGCTGGAGTGGCACGTCACAGACATGTGGCGGCACGTGGCACGGAGCATTAGTTGGGCTAAACGGATTGGGCCCACATGTATAGTGGGCCAAGGAGAGGATAGGGGGGGGGGCGTACTAAGGCCCAGTGGGCGATGCAACGATGATTGGTGCTTCCACCTTATATATGCCACACTATCTCTCTATTTCTTCCGTAAGGGACTAATTTTTCTCCTTAGTTTGCAGGCAACGTGGAAACGTGCAGAATGTTGGATTGAAGTGCATAAATCGACGCCCATTGATTTCGTGGACTTCGATCCATCTGATCCCGATCAGCAGCATGTGCGTAATTTAGTACCGTCGATCGCTTAAGTGAAATCCGACGGTTGCGATAACATAAAGCATTCGATGAATCATGGAGTGATACGCGGCTTCCTGTAGACACTCTGATGAAGATCATACTGTGAAAATCAAGGGGGAATTGGGCCCCCGTCGTGGGATCGTGTCCACTCATTGCGCGAGACGTGGCAGCATCATGGTAGTTTCAAATGCTCTTAAGCGAATCGAACGGCCCAGATTTTTCGTGATCGTTTCTTCTATAAATAGAGTTCTCTTTTTAAAAATGAAACTTTTGATTGAAACGTGAATAAATTAAGCATTTTCTGGAGGAAGATCTTATGTTCTTCGTGATTCTCTTGCATTCTAGACTCAATTGTGCATGGATTGAGGCAAGTTAATCATGAATTATTACGAAAAATATTTGGATTCACCCCTTGAACGCCAAAAGCACGACGAAGAAGGAATCGGATAAAGACTCAGCAATCAAAGCAATTTGAAGCTCAATCTTCGCGTCAATCGGGTTAGTGATGAAATGTTTATGTGTGGTTGTTGAATACACACGATCTCGTGTCAAAGAAAGTTCCAAACTCACCAATTAAAGGATTAAATCACTAATTAAAAAGTATAGTGGTGAATAAGGGTCGAATCTACGGAGAAATAAGAGAAATTTTTTAGATATCTTTGAAATTCGATCAAATCAGACGATGAATTGAGGTGAGAAATTAGAGAATTTAGTATATTAAGAAAGATAACTCCAATTCAAATCCACAAAATCAAAAATCACTGAATTTGGATTAGAATTCGCGGAGAAATCGAAGATTGAAATTGAGATAGAAATCAATCACAAAATTTGATGAAAAACCAAAATTAAAATGAAATTAAACTTAATCTATGATTCAAAATGTAAATATAATGCTAAATGATAAAAGATTAGGATGAAAACACGCAATCTAACCCAAAGTAACCCTTGAAATGATCCAATTAATCTCTGGATTCATGGCTTTTCATTTCGCGATTTTGAAAACAAAGTTTGGCATTCAATTTCTGATTTCTTGCACTCCTCGGACATGCAAATGAGTCAAGAAGATTTAGAAATCAAAAGATTCTCAGATTGTGGTGTCTAGACAGTTCGATTTGCTCGAAAACGCAAGAATAGTTTTCCATCACGAAGAACATTTCAATTTATAAGTGAAATTGGGCGTAACTGTCGGATGCATCGATTCGATGCGATCAACGGTTGTGATTAAGCGTCGTTTGATGAATTGACATGATTAAGTCACGTCCGTCTGATCGCAGATGAAAGCGTCGAGATTCTGCCACGTCGCGCGTGAAGAGAAGGCGTCGCTTCATTTCGTCCGTTTGATCTTCATCGAACGATCGCGATAAATCCATGTGTCCATCGAGCGCTGTTAATCTCGACCGTTATAACTCCAAGATGGATGGCTGAGATTAAACGTCGTTTAATCGAATCGTCTAATAGGATGTCGCCATGTACCCCTTAGAGTAAGTGACATCTGACGCATGTGATTCAATCACGTGATCGGATATCTCACACGGCGCCACGTCACTTGAAACATAAATAAAGAAACATAGTCCCACACGGAATAAATTACTATTGTTTTATCGACTATATAAGATATGAGATATTAGAGGGTTAGCTTAAATCGTTAATGGATGCTCTAACCACTATTTAATATCGTGCACACGTGTCACACACACACACGCGCGTGTCACGCACACACGAGTACTCGTGGCACCACGTGGCAACACTCTGCCATGTTAGCGCGCGGTAAATAAACACATTTTTTTATTATTTTTAATTATTTTAAAATAAAAAATAGAGTAAAATAAATTCAGAAAAATTCCAGAAAATTCCAAAAAATTGGAAAATTCATAACTTTCAAAATATAACTCTAAATTAATTCAAATTTATTTTTTTGGATCAGAAATTGAATTATCTATCATTATAAAAAGTTAAAAATATTAAAATAACAAGAAAATAAATTTTAATTTAATAAATACACTCATGTATCTTCTAAAATAAATTTAGAAAAATACATGAGTATAAATAAAAATCTTATTATTTAATCATGAAAGCATAATTATGAACTTAAATATAAATAGGATTAGAATCAAATTGTTTAATTATGCATAATTATCCATAAAATGATAGAAATGATATTACATATAATGATAGAAATGTACTTAAAATATGATAACATGCATACAAATGGAACAATTAATGCTTTTATTTGCATTAATAATCATGTAAATTCGTGTATAAATTGGATGTTGTCAGTTAGTAGTGAGATTCCTTTGTAATACTTTCAATTTAGGTAGTTTAGATTAGATTTAGATAGGTAATTAGATTTTAGAAAACATAAATTTCATCATTTCGCCCAAATTTGATCACAGATTTTTGCTGATTTCCAAACAAGGATTTCTCCCTTATCTTACGTCCAATTTGAACGAATTTGATTTCATTAGATTCCTTGTTCAATCAATTTTCATCAAGTTTTGACCTCTCAAGTTGTTGTCTGACCAACCACTGTTCAAAATCATCCGAATTTGGGCATTGACTTTCAAGGGCAATTACTATTGATATATAAGGTGAAATTTGATAATTTTGGTTTCTCTAAAATCCTCTAATCATAATATTTCTATTCTTAGGTGATTTTATAGATAAGGACATCTTTGATCAGTCAATTTAACACTTTTGGCCGAGATCTTCATTTCAAGATTTTCTGTTCATTTATTTTCAATAAATATTAGTAAAATCAATTCTTCTCTAAAAATCATGATTTTTATATCAAAATTCTCCTCTTTCTCTCTAGTTTCTGAACATATAATTTTTGTAATATTTTCTCACCTTTTTCCTCTCTGATTTTACAGAAAGTCAAATTTTGGTCAAAGTCAATTCTTTGACCTTGACTTTTGACTTTTCTTCTCCAAATCTTTTTTAAAATTCTTAAAATATATTCTCTTATCTATTAGTACTATTTGTAATGATAATATATTATTTCGATTTTTTATAAATCCTAATTAGAATTATGTTTGACCAAGTCAACTCTTTGATAAACGTCAATTGTGCTCTCTATGGGTCGACCCGATCTCATCGGTGTATTTGATTTCTGATTTTTAAATCATCTTGAGTTTGGAATTATAAATTTTATTTAACCGACGATCATGTGTTTTCAACGACCACACTAAATCGTTTCGTCAGTCACCAAGGATAGATAGTGGGTGCTCTTTAGAGAAAGATTCACGTAATTGATTTGTAGTACCCCTAAGTGGTATTATATCCATATGATTCATTTCACAGTTTTGCAAGTGATCCTTAAACCTGAGACACCAAGGACATCTTATGGGCAGATGATCATCTTTTGACTATAACGTATAAATCCCTTGTCACAAGATATCTAAAACATTATATTTTGGAGATGATATGAAGTCCTTGAAGGTTTTTGAGTGAAAGATAGAATTATCCACCCTCGGTATATGAGAAGATTGACTCAAGGAATGAGATGTGGAAAAATTCTTAGCCAAAGTAATGAAAATATTAGAGAAGATGTTCTCAATGATTTCTTTCACACATTAGTATTCACTAGAATGACTTAATTGGGTTTGACACTTGACTAAACCCTATGTCACTAAAGAGTCTCACGCTAATGAATGATTTTATGGACATGGTAACTAATGATGATAAAGGTTCTATAAGGAATACTTACACAATCTATATCTTTCAAAACATATGGAGTAGCTTGGCACCCAATGCGTTGGCAACTTGGCATGTTTTCTTATGTTAAACCAATTTTTGATTAATTAATCTATGTGTGATATTTTTCATCAATATAGTTGACCAATAAGTGGAATTGAGTCAATATAGGTATTAACTAGACATAAATGTGGGTCTAGAGGATCACATAAATAAAGGTTAATGGATGTTGGTGGAAAGAGAAATCTTTATGAGGGTTTTTATGATAAGTTCTAAAAACTAGGAGTCTATAAATAGGGGGCGAGTGTCCCCCTCTAGGTGTACCCATGAGATTCCTAATGAGCACCCACCCTTCTCATTGTCAAAAAATTGTAATATACAACCTTTGACTTGGTAATATATGGTCATCTTCATGGTGCATCCTGGTGAGTAGGGGGCTTGTTCATATATTAAATGTTTATTTAGTGTTAGATTAGGAGTAAGACTAGATTTTAGGGTGTTTTGGACAATTTTCTGCAATTCTCTATCTTTCGATCGTGATGGTCTTTCTTCAATATTTCCTTTATTTCAAGTCTATTGATGCTCATTTTGATAAATTGGATTCCTTTCTTCTTGCTCTTTCAAAATGTTCCAATATATTTATTTTATCTCCTATTTTTTTGGTTTGAGATCACTAAAATTGTCTAAGTTTTTTACTATCATTATTGTCAACCCAATTCCTAGTGGATTCAACCAGTATTTGCCATTGTACTTGATTTTAATTATTATTAGAGTGGATTCATTTTTATTTTTGATGTGCAAATGTATGAATCATTATGTGCGTAACACAATTGTGTTTACCACATGAGACGTGTTCCATTGGAGGCTAAGATCCAAATGAGCTAGCCCTATTGAGACATACTCTAGCACCCTCTCTCAAAGTATTGGTCAAACATGCAAAGTGTGGTGCCAAAGGAGTCATATAATGTATCACTTAGGTCCTCGGAGAAGATGTCAACAAGAGAGTTAGATGAAGATCCCTTGTAGTACCTTGTCCTATGATGTAAGATTTCCTGAAATGAAGATATAATTCCCAAGTCTTGTGGAAGATATCAATGCCACACCATATCCCAAGTTGTTTCAGCCATCACAAGATACTTGATTTTTTCACTACAAAAACGTAGAATCTTTTATTTTTGGGAGTGCATGGTGACAAGATTGTCACTAAACATCTCTATCATACTTAGTGATCAATTTCCATTCTACTTTGTCCTTAGAATATTAGGATTTAGAATACAGCATCAACTCAAAGATGAAGATGTCACCTAGATATGAGCCCTTTCGCAAAGGTTTAATTTTTTATGTATACAAGTGCCCGTAGGGAACTCTCCCAATGCACCTTGCAAGGTTTGTGCATAAATTCAATAATAATAGCAGTATGATAAAAAATATCACAAATAGAGGTTGCTGGATATATCAAAACCATATAAATGCTAACTAATAGTTTAGTTATAGGAACATCGTTTCCTTTATTTTTGAATATGGTATTAATGTGATAAAGTCATATCATGCATCAATTTCCTTTTTTTCTCTTATATCATGAGACTACCCTCCCCCGCAACCACACAAACCCAAGAGTGAATGAGATAGAAAGGTTGATTTTGATGAATTAAACCTTTTATCTATGTCACTTGAATTTAATTTGTATATCTAATTTCATGTTAGTGATTACTTAGCCAAACTATTTGAGAAATGTATGTTCTTGTGGTTGTAGGTGCAACAGGCTTGAGTAAATGACCCACATTGATATCAAAATGCAAACACCTTGATAACATGCAAACTATACATAAAAATATATAATTATTAATGCAAATTAAGACATAAAATGTTCCATTCTAATGCATGATATCATATTTTTTAGTGTTTATCTATCATTCAATGAATGATAAGTTATAATATAAAAATATACTAATTTAGGGATAATTATGATAAATTAAGAGAAATATTTTAAAGATTATATTATCTCCATTTTTATTTGAGATTATAATTAGGTTTTAATGTTATAAATAAGAGAAAATACTTTTTATACACTTATTTATTTTTTTAAGCTTCAAATTCTAATAGAAATGAGTGTATTTTTGAAATAAACATTTGTTCTCTTGTTATTTATTGTATTGGACTTTTTTAATGATAGATAATTTCATTTCTGATTTAATGAAATACATTTGGATTAATTTGGATTCCTATTTTAATAGTTATGAATGTTTCTAATTTTTAGGGATTTTTTAAGGAATTTTTATGAATTTTTATGAATTTATTTGGATTTATTTTGAATTTAAAAGAATAAATAAATCAGATTTTATCGCATGCTGATGTGGCGCAGGCAAACACGGCTTTGCCATGTGGCAGTGTATCAACACGCCATGTGGTGCATGTGTGTATGTGTGCACATGTGTATGCTCATGTGCGCATGTGTGCGCGAGTGTAATTAGAGAGATGAAGCATCCTTTTCAAGATAACGCTATCTCTCTAAATCACGTATATGTTATATAGACGTCAATTGCCTTAATTTATGTCTTGTGAGACTATCTTTTTGTTTTAATATGCGCAAGTGACATAGTGTTGCGTGGAGAATCCGATCGCACGATTTAATGATGATCGTCGATCGTCACTTAAGTGAAGGGGTACGTGGCACACTCTGGTTTGTCGGCGATTCATTTTAAAATGATTTAATCTCAAACCATTCATCTAAAGAGTTATAACGGCTCATATTTAAACCGACGAAACGCATTTGGAGCGTTAGATCAAGATTAGACGGCGAGCGTTTCACGTGTTTCTTCTTCACGCGCGATGTGACGAAATCTTGGCAGTCCATCTTCGATCCAACAAATGCAAATTTAAGCATAACATTTCTCATATATGCTTTTCATTAGAGCCATTGATCAAAAATTAAAACATTGATCCGAAAGTTATGCCCAATTCTCCCTATAAATTGAGATGTTCTTCGACGATGTAAATCATTCTTGGGTTTTTTGAGTAATCAAATTTTCTAGACACCACAATCCTTGAATCTATCCTTCACTTCTAGATCAATTTCCGCATCGAAAGAGTGTTTGAAAGTGAGATTTTGTTGAGAGAATAGGGAGAAATCGGTTCTTGAATGCCAACGATTGTCTTCGAATTCGTAGAATGAAAATCCTTTGATCCCGCGAGATATTGAATCAATTCAAGCACTATCTTCCGTTTAGAAATCATGTTTGTGTCCTAATCTCTCTTCCTATAACATTAGATTTCAATTTTGAATTGTAGATTTAGTTAATTTCATTTTTAATTTTGATTTTCTCTCTCATCGCGATCCGAATTTCTCTCTAAACTTCGTTCATCTATTTCTCCATGAATCTTGATCTAAATTCTATGAATTTTTGATTATGTGGATTTGATTTAGAGTTCTCTTTCCAAATATATTAAAATACTTAATTTTCCCCTCATTTTATCATCCAATTTGATCAAATTTCAAAGGATACATAAAAATACCGTAATTCTCCGTCGATTCAACCCTTATTCACTTCTATACTCCTTAATTCGTGATTAATCTTTAAAATTGGTGAGTTTGGAATTTTTTTGGCGCTTATCCTCATGTTTTCAATGACCTCGTGGATTCGTTTCGTCAAATGGTGCAGTTGTCAAGGAATTAAGGCATATTTTTGATAAAATTATTGATTTTGACTTGGTCAACTCAAATTTTTTTGGTTTATTTCTTGAAATTAACTCACATCAATCCTACGCGAGTGATCCAAAGTAGAAATCAATCTTTGAGATACTTAATTCGATAAGACCAAGTGATTTTCTGCACCTTTTCTACGGATTAGAGGCAATCATTTCTTCAAATTCGCATTAAGAAGGCTTCACTCTCACGGATACCAACACTTAGGTATGATTGGTTGTCATTATTTGATAATTTATCATTATTTACTATTCATAATCATATAAATATACACTCCACCCTGCCACGAGACAAAAGACCACCTGAAAATTAAGGAATAACCCTTTACACATAGATCTATTTGAACGCTCCTCGCAATCACCCGCCTCTTCTAAGTCATCTTCGACTATAGAACCCATAGAAATGGCCCGAAATGATGAGAGAAATGCTAGGAAATGCCTTAGTGACTACGCTAGGCCCGTTCTCCAGAGATCTATCACTCATATTCACACGCCCCTAAATAACGGTGCAATTTTTATAATAGATTCGAATGTTATGAGTATGCTTCCTATCTTCGATGGTAAACCTTATGAGCATCCTTATAGACACGTAGATGAGCTTAGCCAAGTATGTGAAATAAATTAGATTCATAATGTCCGAGTAAAACCTTTCATGAAGCTTCCGGCACATGTGATGAAGATGAAACCTTTCATGAAGATGAAGATTTAAAGGATGGAAGAGAGTAGAGTTGAGGTTAAATTCAAAAAGTAGAAGCTTAAAATATTTAAATGAAGAATTGATTTAATGAAATGGAAGAGATCGGTGGAAGAGGCAAGAAGAATAAGAGTGGTAATTGATAGATGTGATCGTGCGATTATAAAAAGATACATCCATGGGTCAAAAATAAGTCCCAACTAACTTATTGTTAAGATTAATCTGTTAGGTTTAATCACTATTAAGTTGACATAATTATGTATTATTGTGGATTAGCTATCATTTAATTCTATTAAGTGATTCAATCATGTTTAATGTGGAGATTGAGACATTCAGTTATGTGTGTGGAGGTTATTTATGTGTAGAGCCAATTAAATCAGTTAATAGTCAATAATGGGTAGACTAATTATTGATTTAGAGGCTTAAGCTCTCCTTACTCTCTATGAATAGGAGTTCATAGTCCACTTGAGCAACCCAATGCATATAACCCTCTAGATAGCTTCCCATTTTTTCTAAAGATCAATTGGTCATCTTGGGGATATTCAAGAGACTATTCTCCATTTTCAAGATGAAGAATCATCCAATGAATTGAGGTATGAGTATGTATCTAATTATACTAAGAATCTAATATTCAACTCAAGTTTCCAATATTATCATGATAAAATTAGCATGATAGCGAGAAATGGTCAAAGTCAAGGAATTTGACTTTATGATTTAAAATTAGCATGGATTTCTTTATGGTTTATTTTGTAGATGTTTTAGAATTTGATAAAATTAGATGATAATATGGCGTGAAAATTTGTAAAATTATAAAGACTTAGAAAGAGAACTCAAGGATATTTCCATAGAATAAAAAATCATGCAAATTGGATATAAATCCATAAAGAAATCAAAGAGACAAGTTAGACAAAGAAAATCATTGATATGAGAGAGAAAGTGACACAAGTTTGAGAAATTATATTTGATTATGATTCAAAATGAAAATATAAAACTAAATGATGATAGATTAGAGTGAATAAGAAATAACTATCCAAAAAATCACACTGAAAACGATCTTATTGATTGTTGGGTTAATGGCTTTTCTTTTTACAATTTTAGAGTTCACATGGTAATTTCTTGCAAATTTTTTGTTGAAATATTTATTGTAAATGCTCTCTGAATTAGAAAATGAGACTGGAACACAATTCAATAAAGATATTTAAGGAATTTTTTTTTCAAGTGGTCCAATAACTAAGATTTCAAAGAATTCTGATACCATTAGAGGAGGGTGAAATTTAAAGAGGTGAATTTGGGCATAGCCATCAGATTGCCTCTTCAGATGGAATCAACAATTCCAAGAAATGTAGGGGAGATGAATTGGTGCCAATAAATTTGGCTGTTCAATATGCATCAAAGTGTCTAGATTTTGTGGCATCATCATGCGTAGATCAAGCGTGATGTAATGGCTACCACTAGATTTCGATCGAATGCTCTATTGCACCACACGTCGCATAGGAGTTCATGGGGTGCAAAAGCTCTAGACCAGTATAACTGCTTGATGGATGGTCATGATTGGTTGTAATTGTAGAAAGTGAATCATCATCCAAAAGTTCCCGTCACTTAAGTAAAAGTAGAGGGCTCACATTTAATCCATTTAATTCACCTTGATCTGACTCTCCCAATGTTGTCATTCAGTTGAAAATTAGAAAGACTCTTTATTTTAGTCCCTCATTGAAAATATGAAGAATATCATGAGATATAAATAATGAAAACAATATCGTAAAATTTATCTGGCTCACTAGAGCACTTAATCCAGACATTACTCCCATCATACAATACCACATAGGTATTGAATGCATGCCAAATGGTGCCCATAGTTTCCACCACATCTCACCATGCAAACACACTCTTCCACATCAACACATGAAAATAACCCTCTTTAAATAATTTTTTCAAAATAAATTCAGAAACATTCAAAATAAATTCAAAAGTTTTTAGAAAAATCCCTTAAAAAAATAAAAATTACATATCTTTCAAAATTATAAATCATTTTGATCTTTTTTTTATTAAATCAAAAATTAAAGAAACATATCATTCTATTCAATTTAAGTCAAGAAATAACTGGAGAATAAAATATTTAACTCCAAATTCTATAAATTCACTTGAAAAAGTTAAAGTAGATAATTTTTTAGTTTTTAAAAAAATTCTTTATTATATTCATTTCAATCTTGAATCTCAAATAAAAAGGAGAGTAATATAAGATAATTTGAAATTTTGAGTATTCAAACTCATTATTCGTGCAAAATTAGCCGTAGAATAACACAATTTGAGTTTGTTGATGAAATTTATATAGAATGATAAAGATGCACTCAAAATTAAGATAAAATCCATAATATATATATATATATATATATATATATATATATATATTGTGCCTTAAAACACACTAATAGTCAAATAAATATTAGTATACATTGCATGTTATCATTAAATTTGATCAATAATTTTTAAATCTACTTACAAAAAGATTGAGAATTCTTGATTAGAGGTAAAAATGATGATTAAGGATCAAAAATAGTGAATTAGGAATTGAAAGTAAAAATTATGATCCTTGATCAAAAGAAAACCTTTATAAACTAAAATATTGAGATATATAACTCACTCTAGTGATTCTCCAACTTTGATCATTTTTTTGAGAGCATGTACATCTTGCTTGCATCACACATGAGGAATGAATAGAAAAGGGAAGAAACTCATAAAATTTAATGTTCAATACATCACAAATGATAGATTGGGACACTCTTTCCTTTGGCTAACCACTATTAGAATAGTCCAAAGAGATTTCTAAAACCCTCATTTTTCACCGTGCTAGATAGAGCATAAAATCACAAAATTCACCCCAAAGTTTCAGCTGTACAATTCATGGGATCATGAGATATCATAATTTTTATAAGGCATATTTTTTGTAATTTGATTACTCTAAATAACTCTAGAATCATTTTTTGATAATGATACGTGAGGTCATTGAAAACACACGAAGTCAAAAAAATTCCCAAAATCACCAAGTTAAAGTTTTAATTAAGATTTAAACATTATAATGGTGAATTAGGGTCAAATCCATGGAGAATTAAAAAATTTTCAAAGTATTGTTTAAATTCAATCAAACTCAGATGAGGAAATGAGGTGAGAAATTAGGGATTTTAGTAAATTTGGAAAGAATACTCCAAGAAAAAGCCACAACATAAAAAATCATGCAATTTGGATTAGTATTCACACAGAAATCAAGGAGCAAAAATTAGAGAGAAAAATTGATCGCGAAGAGAGAGAAAACATAAAAAATTCATAAAATTAGATTAATCTACTGTTTGAAATTTAAATCTAATATTTTAGGAAGAAAGATTAGGGGGTAAATGCATAACCTAACTCAAAATCACGCTCAAAATGACCCAATTTGATCATTGGATCAAGGGCTTTTCATTCTTGGATTTTGAATCTGAAATTTGGAATTCAAGAGACAATCCATCCTAATTCTCTCAATGAATCTCAGTTCCAAACACTCCTTGGACACGAAAATCAGTCTAGAAGAGGAGGAAAGTAAGAGATTGAAGGATGAGATGTCTAAGCTGTTCGATTACTCGAAAACATCCAAGAATGCTTTACATTGTCAAAGAAGATGAAATGCCTAGATGTGATTGTTACCATTAAGTCGTGTACATTCGATCAAAGATGTAGCGCTCAAATTTGGGCACGTCGCTCGTGAAGAAGAAACGTTGCGTAACACCTGCCATTTGATCTTCATCGGACGTACTGGATGTGCACATGTGTCCATAGGAGTCCATTGGGCACTTTTAATTTGAGCCGTTATAACTCCTCAGATGAACGGTTGAGATTAAGTCATTTTAAAATGATTCGAGGATGAACCGTTATGCGCCACGTACCCCACTCTTTAAGTAAAAATCAATGTGATCACATGCTTCAGATTGTGCGATGTCACCAGTACATAAAAATAAACACAAATAGTCCCACATCAAAAAAGTGAAAGCAAAATATCAGGTCTATAACGTGTGTATGTTAAGTGGGTTTAGCGAATATCTTGAAAAGGATACTTAGCCCACTACTTACACACGGGCACACATGCACACACTGATGAACGATAAGTGTCGTCGTTGAAATACACAGACGCCGTTCAAAAAATATTTATAATTACAAACTCACGATGATTAAAAATCAGAAATCAAGTACAAAGATAAGAGTGGGTCAAATCCACAGAGAGCACGATTGACTTTTTATCAAAAGAGTTGACTTGGACAACCTTAAGTCTAATTAGGGCTTTTAGGAAATACATATGCTATATTATCAATAGAAAGTGTACTACTATATGAGAGAATAAGAAATTAGTATTTTGAAAAAAATATTTAGAGAAGAAAGGTCAAAAGTCTAAGTCAAAGCATTGACTTTGACCACACATTGACTTACTACAAAATCAGAGAAGAAAAAGGTGAGAAAATATTATGAAAATTATATTTTTACAAACTAGAGAGAAAAAGGAGAATTTTGATATAAAGATCATGATTTTTAGAGAAGAATTGGATTTACAATGATTTATTTAAAATCAATAAATAGAAAATTGTGAAAATTGAGATTCCAGTCAAAATCCTTAAATTGACTAGTCAAATGATATCCAAGTCTAGTAATTCACCTATGCATAAAAAGCTTACAATCAGAGGATTCAAAAGAAACCAAAATTGGCAAATTTTATGTTCTATATGTGTAGTAAAAGCCCTCGAAAGTCAACACGCAAATTCAGATTGATTTTGAACAGTAGATGGTCAAAAGACAAATCATGACGAAAATTTATGAATCAAATATCCACGGAAATCTGATTGAACAAGGAATCCAATGAAATCAAATTTTTTTGAATTGGACTTAAGATCAAGGAGAAATCCTTGTTCGGAAATCAGCAAAAATTTGCGATGAAATTGGGACGACAATGAAGAAATTTTTATTCCTAAACTCTAATTACCTATCTAAATCTAATCTAAACTATGTAGAAAGTGACGATTATGAAGGAATCACACTATTGACCTGATTGACACAAATATTGAGCCTCAAATTGCTTTGATTGCTTTGAGTTCCTCCGATTCCTTCTCCGACGTAATTTTGGCGTTCAAGGGACGATTTCCAAATGTTTTCTCACAATGTTCGTGATTTACTTCCCTCAATCCATTCGGGATTGAATCTAGAATGTAATAGAATCACAAAGAACTCAATATCTTTCTCCAAAAATGCTTAATTTCACGTTTAATCAAGAGTTACATTTCCATAAGAGAGAACATCTATTTAAATGAAGAAATTTCCCATTTTGAATCCGGGCCATCTGTTTCGCTTAAAGAGCTTGGACGGCTATGATGAAGCCACGTAGTGCATGATAAGTGGACCACGATCCCATGATGGGGGCTCCACTATTCCTTAATTTCTGCCATTTGATCTTCATCGGAGCGTCCACAACCAGCCACGTGTCACTCCACGATTCACTAATTGAGAAATGAAGTTCTAACCATTGGATCTCAGTAATGAGATCGACGGTTGCGAATTTGTCACATGCAGTTGATCAAGATCTGGTGAATCAAAATCTACGAGATCAACGCGCACCCTTTCGCGCATTTGATCCAACGCTCCATGCGTTGCCACGTCGCCTGCGAAATAAAGAAATATGTTTCATCCCACATAGAAGAAAACAAATAGATTTAGCGCCTATATAAGGGCAGACGCCCTTATCGTCTTGCATCGCCCACTGGGCCTATGACGCCCCCCTTATCTCTACCCTTACTGGGCCAACTATACCCGTGGGCCCAATCCGCTTAGCCCACTTGCCCTTAGCTTGCGCGCCACATAGGGGCCCATGTGGGTCCATGTTGTCCCCATTGGCGCTGCCACATGTCTACATCACCACATCAGCATCGCGCGGGTCCCTCGCTTAATAAACCCCTTTTTGTGATTTTTTGGCCTTTAAAAATTCTGAAAAAAATTAAAAATAAAATCCAAAAAAATATATAAATTTAAGAAATTCATAACTTCCAATTTGAAGGGCCTTTTTTAATGAAATTTTCTTCATTGGATCAAGAATTTGATCCTCTTTAAATCTATGCCCTGAAATAAAACATTCAATAGAAAGAAAATTATGAGTGAATTAATTCCTAGTTGACTTCTAGAGTCAACTAAGGTAATACCATTTTTTACTATTCTTTTCTTCATCTTCTGAAACCTTCATGCATTCACTTAAATCCTGAAATATTTAAAACCAAAAGTTTGAGATCAAGAGTAGGGGTTTGACCCATGAAAAGGTCAAACACACTTAAAAACACATAAGAATCCTCAATTTCTGAAAAATATAGAATTAAGTGATTTGGCATTAAATTGAAGAAAATTTCATTTTAAGATGATAACATATATGATATAGACTAAAATTGAGCATTAATACCAATTAATTATGATAAAAAAGAGTGAAATATGCATGTTATCACACACACATGTGCCCACAACTCACGCACAACCACACACACATGCGTGCCAAGTGACATGTACACACTTTGCCATGTGGCGACACGTCATTTGTCCATCGTGTCAGCTGCCACATGTGCCCGATATAAAAGTTATATTATTAATTTTAGAAATAAAAAATAAATCCAAAGAAATTTAGAAAAATTCCAAAAAATCCCTAAAAATTAGAAAATTCATAACTTAAAAATTACAAGTCCAAATTATTCCAAATTTTTCTTGTTTGATCAGAAATTAAATAATCTATCATTCTAAAAAGTCAAATTTAATTAATAACAAGACAATAAGTTGCTATTTAAAAAATACACTTATTTCTTTTAGAAAATAAAGCTAGAAAAGTAAATGAGTATATATAAAAATATTTCTTGTTATTATTTAACATTAAAACTGAATTATAATCTCAAATATAAAGTGAGAATAATCTAATATTAAACATATTTCTTAAGTATTTATGATTATCCCTTAAATAGTACATTTTGTGATTATAGCTTCAATTTTCCTAGAACAATAGATATGCACTCAAAATATTATAACATGAATAGAATGTTTAAAACCTTAATTTGTATTAATAATAACATAATTACATGTATAGATTGCATGTTATTGGTTGAAAATCCAATTTTCCTTGATCAAGATCAAAAGAGCTAGGACTGCACCACATGGCAAGCTCTCGTTTGTTGGGTCATGAAAAGAAAACCAAGATCAATGAAACCCATTGGATCAAGCTTGATAAAAATTGGATGGGTCAAGAATCGTGACACATGTCACCTTGTGATTTGTTGCAAAGAATATATATTTTAGGACAGTTCTGAGATTTTATTGCTTTGAGCATTATTGTGCACTCTACGATGCACCACATTGCACCTTTTGATTGGTTGTGAAGGAAAGGAAAATCGTCCTTTGTGAAGCCAATCTCATGAACCGGTCCATGAGATTGGACAACAGCAATCGATGCTACCAATTGGAATGCTCCTACGCTGACACGTGTCCTTGCAAAGAGGAGAAGGCTCGAGTTCTGCATGGGAAAAAAATAAGAAGAATAAAGCCCATTAAGACAATAGAAAGGACAGGTTGGGCATATAAGCATGATTAATCTCCTAATTACTCCCTTAACCTGTGACATGCAAGTGTTGTCTGGGCAGCATGGCATTGTCCAATTACCCCACATGTGCATGTTGCCACGTTAGCCGCAAACGATAAAAACCACTTTTTGGAATTTTAGCCTTAAAATAATTCTAAAAATCAGATAAATTATTTATTAAAATCATTAAAAATCTATAAAAAAAATTCAAATCTCAAAAGCTGATGTATTTTCTAAACTAATTTTGAAGTGAAAAAATTGCCATTTGAATCCTCATCATGTCCTTTTTCATCACATGTCACCTAAAATTCAGAATCGAAGAGACAAATATTGTTTAAAAAATGCATTTGATATACTTGGTCTTCTTCTCATCTCTATTCCTTTCAATCTTCACTCATGAGCAAAAAACATGAAAAATCAAGAAAATATGCTTAATGCACAATTTTTTGACCTTGGAAAATCTCAAACAACACTTATGCACCAAGTTAATCCTAAATTAATGCGAGAGGAGCATACAAATGTGATGTTATGATGAATGCAAAAATTTCATTAAAATTGATAACATGCATTATAATTATACGAATCATGTATTAAAAATGCAAGAGAATCATTGTTTTGAACATACAAAATGCATGTTATCATATCCATCAGCTTAAATTTTTTCTAATTCCTTAAAAATATCCCTTGAGTTTTATTTAGAATTTTCCTATCACTAGTGGAACCACGAATCCCTTTGCATGAAGTTTTTTAATGATATCCATCACATTCTTAAATTGACTATTCTATCACAACATTCCAAACACAACTTCCTGTTAGGTCTGTGAGAATCAACTTTGTCGAGTGGATGAAAATGAAAAAAAATGTGTCTACTTCTCTCTAGATATGGCAATATAATACTGGAAGTTTTCCTTGTGCTCATGAAATGGTGGGCCTTCCATCTCTCATAAACAAGGCAGCTCTCTCTTTTTCAGGTCTTTGCTATTTAACTCTTGAAGTTCAATCATCCTCCCTCCTATTTGAAATTAGTGGGAGACATTCTTCACCTCCACTAAATCACAAAATCAAATTTTACATTAATAATCCATTGGATCATGAGGTTAAGATCAACGATGGCCATCTATGTGTTGAAGAAGGAAAATAAATATTTAAGAGTCATTCCAAAGACGAGATAAGAATCATTTTTATGCGATGTAAGAGGTATTATTGATCTGATTTAAGAGTCATTTCAGAAATTTTTAAGATTAATTTTATTAGGTTTAAGAATTAACTTTAGATAATTTCTTTGTTAGTTTAGATAAGTATAGGTTTAGATGTATCTCCATCTGATTATGTAGATAATACCAAGGTATATCGAGATATCTAATCTCTAACCATAGAATATATAGTTCACATCAAAGTGTATCATATACCTTGGTATTATCTACAGATTCCAATGTTTATATATAGATATATCTAGACCTCTACTTATCTAAACACACAAATCAAAACGACAAATCTTAAACATTTATAAAATGACTCTTAAATCAGATCAAGAATATATTTTAAATCACATCAAATGACTCTTAACTGTAGGATTTCTTGATTCTAAATATAACAAAAGGGTGTATATATGTATATCCTTATAGGTCTACATATACTTTCCTATCTAATAGTTCATATATTACATATTATATCATATTTAAAGATTGATAAAGATACATATATTTCTTATATTTATAATTCTGAAAATATTATAGATTAAATATGTACTTATATTTTGATATAGATTATGAATTACATATAATCCTCATTTTGCATACATAGGAGATCCTATATCTATTTAGGGTTTACTAAATATACACTAATAATCTTGAATTCCTAATTCTATATAAAACAGATTTTTATTCAATGATAACATGCAATTTATATATGAATTTACATGATTATTAATGTAAATTAAGACATTAAATATTCTATTTGTATGCATGTTATCATATTTTGAGTCCATATCGATCATTTCTTGTAATTTTAGGTTATGATCTAAAAATATATCATTTTAGGGATAATTATGCATAATTCAAAAATATAGTTGTATTCCCATCTATATTTGAGATCATAATTGCCTTTTCATGATTAAATGATAGGAGAAAATATTTTTATTTACACTCATGTATTTTTATAGTTTTATTTTCTAAAAAGAATGAGTCTATTTTTAAAATAAAAATTTATTCTCTTAATATTTAAATATTTTGACTTTTAGAATGATACATAATTTAATCTCTGATCGAAAAAAGGATTAATTTGGACTTGAATTTTGAAAGTTATGAGTTTTCTAATTTTTAGGGATTTTTCTAGAATTTTCATGAATTTATATAAGCTTATTTTTTATTTTTAAAAAAGAAAAATTGGTTAGTATATTACAAGCTAACGTGGCGGAGCGTCGCCACGTGGTGACGTGTGTGCATGTGTGCTCATGTGTGTGCATGCGAATAATTAGTGGGTTAAGCATCCATTATGGAATTTCATAACCCATTATACTCGCATACATTATATACTCATCAAATCAGCTGAATTTTTGTCTTGTGGGACTATTTATCTTTTGTTTTTATTCGCAGGTGACGTGGCGCAATCTCGAGCAGAAGATCACGCCATTTAATTGCGATCATTGAATTTAACTTACTCGAGGTGGTACTTCGCTACATCGGATCAGGCGACGATTCATTTTAAGATGATTTAATCTCACCCGCTCATCTAGGGAGTTATAATGGTCGAGATTAAATGTACCCTATGAACACATAGACTCACCTCGATTCCTCGATGAAGATCAAATGGTAAATGATAAGTGATGCTTCTTCTTCACGCACATGTGACAAAATCTGAGCGCTTCATCATCGATCGAACGGATGAAACCTAATGACGATGATTCATGAACCGAGGTTCAATTTGAGCCATTGATCAAAGATGAAGAGATCCATCCAACAATCACGCCCAAATTCCTCTATAAATTGACATGTTCTTCGACAAACAAACTTATTCTTGGATGTTCAAAGAAAATTGAACTATTTAGAAAACTCAGTCCTTGAATCTATTGATATCTTCCTCTTCTCGACTCATTTCCGCATCCAAGGAGTGTTTGAAATCCATATTTTGTGGAGAAAATCGAAAGAAGTCACCTCTTGAACCTTGAACTTTGTTTTCAAAATCTCGAAATGAAAAGCCTTTGATCTGGAAATTTATTAGATCATTTCAAGCGCGACTTGGGGTTAGATTATGTGTTTTCCTCCTAATATTTCTTCTGGTAGTATTAGATTTTAATTTTGAATTGTAGATTAGATTAATTTAAGATTTAATTTTGGTTTTTCTCTCTTCTCGCGATTGATTTTCTACATAATTTTTGCTCCTTGATTTCTCCGTGAATCATGATCCAAATCAAGTGATTTTTGATTCCGTGGAGTTCTCTTTCCAAATCTACTAAAATCCTTAATTTCTCACCTCAATTCATTATCTAATTTGATCGAATTTTAAAGACACCTAAAACATTCCCTAATTTCTCCGTGGATTTGACTCCTATTCACCACTATACTCTTTAATTCTTGATTATATCTCTACATTGGTGAGTTCGGAACTTTTTTTGACACGAGTTTGTGTGTATTCAATGACCGCACGAAAAGGTCTCGTCATTCAACTAGATAGTGAAACAGATGATGAGACGGGACCGCGAGGTCGTTGATTTCACACGGTCTCGTGTCAAAAATATTTCCAAATTTACCAATTTAAGAATTAAATACTAAATAGAGGGGTATAATGGTAAATAAGGGTCGAATCCACAGGGAATTAAGGTACTTTTTGAGATATCTTTTGGAAATTGATCAAATTGGATGGTGAATTGAGATGCGAAAATTAGGGAAAATGGTAGATTTAAAAAGATAACTCAAAGATCTATCCACGGAATCAAAAATCACTCCATTTGGATTAGTAATCGCAGAGAAATCAAAGAGTGAAGTGGGACAAAATTTTTCTGAAATCACGAAGAACATTAATCGAAATTAACGATGAAATTAAACTAAATTATGATCCTAAACTAAAAATTGATGATACATGACGATAGATTAGAGGGAAAACTTGTTTTCTAACCTGAGATAATGATCGAATCGATCAAATTGATCGCCGGATCGACAACTATCCATTCCGCGAATTCAAACGTGAACATCGGTGTTCAAGAGACAAATTCTCCTTGATCAATCGATGAAATCTCACTTTTAACACTATGTGGATGCAAAATCGAGTATAGAAGAGATTAGAAGTGAGAGATTCAAGGAAAGATGCATGTAGATAGGTCGATTAAGTTAAATCCTCCAAGAATGTCTTACAAAAGTCTAAGAATGCCTTAATTTATAGGCAAATTGGGCGTAACCGTCCGATTGATGCGTTTAATCCTCATCAACGGTCCGGATTAAACGCATCAAATCGAATCGTTACAAATATAACGTGGCCGTCAGATCGTAGATGGATGCTCCAGATGCATCCTCGCGATGTGCGTTATAAAACGCATTAAACGGCGCCCGTTGGATCGCGATCCGACGATCGCGATGCGTTTCGGCGCATTAAATCGTGATTGTTATAACTCCGTCTTAAAGGGCACGTGTGCAATCTCTGATTGGTGGTCCGCGCGTCCAAGCGATCGACGTGCAGATTTTGAAGGTGCCCTTAATCCAGCGTTCCTCCGTCAGCCATGTCGCCTGAAATGAAAATAAATTGTGTGGGACTTAGTCCCACAAGGGAAAAATTAAAACGATTGTCGGGTTTAAAAGGTGCGACAAATCTAAGGGATTAATAAACTTGTCTCCCGATAATCGGGAGACATATATACATTTTAAATCATATATATAATAAATATAAATTGCAGCCACGTGTCACCCCCGCGCCACGTAGGCGCTCGCGTGGGCCCGCGTGGCTCTGCCACGTCGCACCCATGTGGGACCCGCGCGAAAATCGTCCCCCTTTTTATCATTTTTTTAATTATTTTAAACGTTTTAAATCGAAAATAAAATCAGAAAAATCTGGAAAAAATCCCTAAAAATAGAAAATTCATAACTTTCAAAATACAACTCCAAATTAATCCAAATTTCTTTCATTTGATCTGAAATTTAATTATCTATCATTCTAAAAAGTCAAATTATTTAAATAACATGAGATTTAATTCTTATTTCAAAAATACATTCATTTCTTTAAGATTTTAACTTTAGAAAATTAAATGAATGTTCATAAAAATGGCTTTAACTTAAAAAAACCACTTATAATCTCAAGTAAAGATAGGTTATAAAATCTTTAATCTTTAATTCATCATAATTAACCCTAAATTAACGCATTTTGAGATTATAACATAAAATTGCATGGAATGATAGAAATGCACTCAAAGTATGATAACATGCACATAAATGGAATGTTTTATGCCTTATTTTGCGTTAATAATCATGTTTTATCATGTTAAGATTGCATGTTATCAATAGACCATTAGGAAACCCCATTAAGGGCACCTATTAAAAGGCCATTATGAAGGATCATTATGGGACTTCAGTGAGGTCCGTTGAGGATGACTAGGAAAGCACATTTAAGGTTGATAGGAAGCCCAAGTAGGAGGCCCACTAGAAGGCTAAGAGCAAGCCTATTAAAGTTCAAATAGGAGATCCATTGGAGAGCTAATATCAAGACAATTAAGGGTCATTGACGAAATGAATGCGTATGGTCGTAGAATACACACGATGTCGTGTCAAAACAAAGTCCAAACTTACCAATTTAAAGATTAATTCCTGAATTGAAGGGTATAATGGTAAATAAGGGTCGAATCCACGGAGAATTAGGAAATTTTGAGAGATATCTTTGAAATTCGATCAAATCAGACGATGAATTGAGATTAGAAATTGGGAAATTTATGATATTAAGAAAGATAACTCAATTGAGAATCCACAGAATCAAAAATCGAGTGATTTGGATTAGAATTCGCGAAGTAATCAAAGTTTGAAAATGAGAGAAAAATTGATCACGAAATTTGATTAAAAACCAAAATTAAAACTAAATTAAACTTAATCTACGATTCAAAATATAAAATTAATGCTAAATGACGAAAGATTAAGATGAAAACACACAATCTAACCCAAAGTTGCGCTCGAAATGATCCAATTAATTATCGGATGCATGGCTATTCATTCCGCAATTTTATGAAGACAAAGATGGCATTCAAGATGTGATTTCTCCTTACTCCCTCGATCAATTTTCGATTTTAAGCACTCCTCGAATGCGGAAACATGTTAAGGAAAAGAAATAAATCAAATCACGCTTGAATTGTGGTGTCTAGACAGTTTGATTAGTCTCAAAAATCCAAGAGTGAGTTTCCGTTCGCGAAGAACAGTGAATTTATAAAGGAAAAGAGGCGTAACCGTCAGATCAACGGTTTGATCGCAATCAATGGTCTAGATGAAGCGTCGTTTGATCGAAACAGTGTGATTAAGTTGCGTCCATTCGAACGGTGATGGAGGGTTGAGGTGCGTCCACGTCGCGTGAAGAAGAGACGCGTCGATTCATCGCGTCCGCTAGATCTTCATCGGGTAGTCATGGTGAGTCCACGTGTTTCCAGGTGAGTTGTCAAAATCATCACTTAAATCACGATTTAAAGCACGTGTTTGATTGATGATCATGTGGACTCTAGGGTCCACACGATCTAAGCTCAATAATCCACGCGCTTTGATCCAACTCATCGTATTCTGCCACGTCACCTGCAATTGAAAATAAGGATGGAAAATAGTCCCACAAGGAGAAAAAGAAAGGAAACGAACGGGTATATAAGGTGAGACAGATTTAACGGTTAGCGAATTCCGATTACGGGATGCCTATACTATATAACAATATATATATACATAAATATTGCGCATACATGTCACGCACACACATGCATGTCACGCACACGTCACGCACACACGTGTACACGTGTCACACGCCCGCACATCCGCGCTTCGCCACGTGGCGGTGCTCTGCAACATCAGCGCGTGGTAAATTAAAACCCTTTTTTTAATTCTTTTTAATTAATTTAAAACCAAAAATATGGTTAAATAAATTCAGAAAAATTCCAGAAAATTCCTAAAAATTGTAAAAATCATAACTTTCAAAATACAACTCCAAATTAATTTAAATTTATTTTTTTGTATCAGAAATTGAATAATCTATCATTATAAAAAGTCAAAAATATTAAAATAGTAAGAGAATAAATTTTAATTAAATAAATACATTCATGTATTTTCTAGAATAACTTTATAAAAATACATGAATGTTAATAAGCATCATTTCTCTTATCATTTAATCATGAAAACATACTTATGATCTCAAATATAATTAGGATTAACATTATAATGTTTAATTATACATAATTATCCATAAAATGATGTATTTTTAGATCATAACATGAACTTATGTAAAATGATAGAAATATACTTAAAATATGATAACATGCATACAATTAGAACAATTAATGCTTTTATTTCCATTAATAATCATGTAAATTCATGTATAAAATGCATATTATCACACCCCCCAACTTGAATTATTTCTAGTCTCTTAGAAATTCACTTTGTAATCTCCTTAGAAAAGTCTTTTCATCTGTTGATCTCGCAACTAAAGAAGTGAAGTGTATCAATGTGTGATTATTTTTCCTCCTAGTGTGGACCATGGTGATCTAGATTCCATAACTAGGTTGACTTCCTTAGAGCATATTAGGGTAGTGCTCATCGGCTAATGGTCAAGTCAATACTCAATTGTAATCGAGGTGAGCATATCTAAGGTTTGATGCTATGGGAATGAAAAGGTTCTCACACTCTCATGAGCAGATGTAATCCTCACCTCTCTCATTCTAACATCACTCCTTCACTCATTTGGAGGCTATTTAGTACATTAGAATTCCTCTCAACTCATTTTCCTCCTTTAAAGATGTGCATTGCAAAGAGATTTCCTACTTTGGGATGCATCGTTATGAGGTGGCTGAAAGAGTAAAAAGACACTATTTCTAAAGGAATGACTTGGTTAAAAGTAAATCAGCATGTAAACAAGTTGGATATAATATACAAAGAAAGGTACCACTGATATTTAATTAGTCTCCCAAATGATGTCGATGATGATGGTAGAAAAGGATAGATAGAATTGGTAGAGATGGTGTGGAGTGGTAGAATTGATATAAACATGGTGGAAATGGAATGGTATTTGATGGGTAGAGATGGTATTGATGCGGTAGAGATAGATTTCCTATATTTTTCTCCTTCTTTTCACTTTTCTTTTTCCTCTCTTCCTTTTTCTCCTCCTTTTTATTTCCTTCTCTCTTTTTGTCTTCTTCTTTTCTTCTCTTCTTCTTCCTCTTCTTTCATCTTTTTGTATATTGTAACTTTTTAGAGAAGAAAAAGATAACTTTTGAAGACTTTACATAAAACAAGGGCATGGAGGAGGTCTTGATGTTTTGAAGAGAGTATTCAAAATTTTATAGTGTAATATGAAGGAATATTTGTTTGTAAGGGAAATTGGAAAAAGATAGATGGCTGTGTAGATGGTGAAAAAAAGAAATTATGGTGGATATGTTTATCACTTGGGAGTGTAATTATAATCAGTGAAGTTGAAAAATGGGTGTCTAATTGACTGGTAAGGAAAAGGTGGAACTAAATGCCTAAAGGAAAAAGATAGGTGCATTAAAAACTATGGCACATTTGCACTCTTTTTAAGAAAAAGTTCGGAAGCGAGGAATTCCCACACCAAGTAGGTTCAGTTGATATAAGGTAGGGGATAGGAATTTCTTGAACTTCACTCAAAATCTCTCCATTTCAATCCAATAGCACTTCAACCTCTGATTACTCATTTTTCCTCGGTGCCCGTTAAATACCCAACCCCGAAGAAGTCAACCACTAAAAAGAATCCATGGTTTCTCTAGATCACTTGGTTTTATTACTCAAAATGTAATCACATGGGCTGTAAGGCCCTCACTTCTACATCTCTAGGAATAGGATCTCAAAATGTTAAGACTTCTAAGGTATTAAGAATGGTAGAAATTTGAAAAATAGGAGTTTTTTTAAATAAAATAAAAAGTTTTAAAAATTATTTTGAAAAATTATTGAGTTTTTCAAAGTCCTCACCCCCCAACTTAAACCTTTCATTGCCCTTAATGAAATCATTATGATTATAAAAATATGGCAAGAATATCATGCATTACATGAAAAAGATTATAAATTGAAGTGAGAAATAAAAAAGTTTAGAAAAACTCATTTAGGCGTGTTGATGTAGTCCTCGGAATTTGTCTTTATAGTTGCTTTCTGCATAGTGGTTCCTTTGACTATGTATGTACATTGATAAAAAAACTATAAACAAGAACAAAATAAAACAGTAAGATAATCTTGGGGTGCCTCCAAAGAGCGCTAAGTTTAATGTCTTCAGCCAGACAAAACTTAATGAAGCTACAATGATTGATGAGATGAGGGTGTTATCATTATCACGTCCTCATGTACCTCGGGACGATGCAGATTTACCTTATCTGCTGGTGTGGGTGGCTCAGCTGTAACATAAGGCTTAAGACAATGCCCATTTACCTTGAATTGTTTGCTGGATTTGGGGTCAGAAATAAGTACATATCCGTTGTCAAACGGTTCCACAACCACGTAAGGACCGTCCCATCATGAGCGCAGCTTACCTGGAAAAAGCTTAAGACGAGAGTTATATAACCAAACATTTTCATTGACGTGGAGGGTTCGTCTTATGATGTTCCTGTCATGAAAAGCCTTGGTCTTTTCTTTGTAGATTTCTGCGTTTTCATAAGCGTCGCGCCTTAGCTCCTGTAATTCCTGCAGCTAGAGAAGTCTATGTTTACCTGCTTCATCCAAAGATAAGTTGAGCTTCTTGATTTCCCAATAGGCTCTATGCTCAAGCTCAACTGGAAGATGACACGCCTTCCCAAATATGAGTCGGAACGGAGACATCCCGATGGGTGTCTCATAAGCCGTCTGATATGCCCATAAAGCATCAAGAAGCTTGTGTGTCCAATCTTTCCCGTCTGGTCGAATGATCTTCTTTAAAATATTCTTGACTTCTCGGTTGCTCACTTCAACTTGCTCATTAGCTTGGGGGTGGTACGGTGTGGTGACGCGATATTTCTTCAATAATGCACGAAAGTGTGCATTGTTGAAATGTGAGCCTCCATCACTGATTATGGCCCTCGGACAACCATATTGGGAGAAGATGTTTCTCGTGACAAACCTGAGTACTTCTCGATGAGTGTTTTCCCTAGTGGGGATAGCTTCAACCCACTTAGACACATAATCAACCGCTACCAAAATATACTCTTTCCCATCAGAAGGTGGGAAAGGTCCCATGAAGTCAATCCCCCATAAATCGAATATCTCCACCTCAAAGATAGGCCTCATTAGAATTTCATCTTGCCTAGAGATGTTTAATGCTGCTTGGCATTGTAAGCACTCCGTATAGAAACGGTGGGCATCCTTGAAGATGGTGGGCCAATAAAAACCGCTTTGTAAAATCTTTTCCGCTGTCTTTCGTGCGGCAAAATGTCCTTCACATGCTGATGAGTGACACATCGATAATATATCTCCTTGTTCTTCTTCCGCTACACATCGCCGTATGATCTGATCGTATCCTACATGGAACAAAAGTGGTTCTTCCCAATAATAATATTTGAGTTCGTGGAAGAACTTATCTTTTTGATGTCGATTCCAATACTTTGGGATCGATCAAGTCACAAGAAAATTGACGATGTGCACGAACCAAGGAGCGTGACTAGATAATGCAAGAAGATGCTCATCAGGAAATGAATCACTATTGTCTCCCGTACTTGAAATGTGGAGACGCGATAAGTGATCCGCCACCGAGTTTTCGTTTCCCTTCTTATCTTTAATCTCCAAGTCAAACTCTTGAAGAAGCAGCACCCATCGTATCAATCGTGGCTTCGCCTCCTTCTTGGAAAATAAGTACTTTAATGCTGCATGATCGGTGTAGATGACGATCTTGCTTCCCAAGATATAAGGCCTAAATTTCTCTAATGCATAGACCACTGCCAAAAGCTCCTTTTCCATGGTCATGTAATTCATTTGAGCTTCAGCAAGGGTCTTACTTGCGTACCAAATGGCGGTTGGCTTCTTATCTATCCGCTGCCCCAATACCGCTCCAACTGCATAGTCTGAAGCATCGCACATGATCTCGAAAGGTAAGTCCCAATTAAGACTTTGTTGAATCGGTGCTTCGATCAATGTGAGCTTTAACATATCGAATGCACGCTTCCCTTCTTTGTCGATGAAGAAGTCCTTATCCTTGCAAAGAAGAGTGGTTAACAGTTTCAAAACTTTAGCAAAGTCTCATATAAACCTGCGGTAGAAGCCAACATGCCCTACAAAACTCCGTAAATCTGGTAATGTGGCGAGGAGAGGAAGGTTTTGAATGACCTCAATCTTGGCCTTATCCACCTCCAAACCTTTGCCCGAGACGAGATGCCCGAGCACTACTTCCTCTCGCACCATAAAATGGGATTTTTCCAAACTCAACACCAGTCATTTCCTGACGTAGACCTCGAGGATCTTTTTCAGGTGAGCTAGACAGTTGTCGAAATCATCTCCAAAGACAGAGAAATCGTCCATGAAGACTTCGAGACTGTCGCCAAGGAAATCAGAAAATATCGCCGTCATGCATCTCTGAAATGTTGCAGGGGCATTACATAACCTGAATGGCATTCATCTAAAAGCGAACGTGCCAAAGGGACATGTAAACGTCATCTTCTCTTGATCGTCCAGATGAATTGCAATCTGATTATAGCTTGATTACAGTTGCGGCATTCAACTTCCGGTAGTCGATATATACTCGCCACTTCGTCAGAAGGCGTGTTTGGATCTCCTCCCCCTTGTCATTCAAGGTCACCGTAACTCCTGATTTCTTAGGAACAACATGTAGCGGACTAACGCACTTGCTATCTAATATGGGGTAGATGATCTCCGCATTAAGCCACTTCACGATTTCCTCCTTCATGGCTTCCCATACCTTAGGGTTTAGTCATTGCTGGGCTTCCCTCACGGGTCTAGACTCGTCCTCCAAAAATATGCGATGAGTACATAATGAAGGGTCTAATCTCCTCAAATCTGCTAGAGTCCAGCCGATTGCCTTCTCATTCCGTCGTAATACGTCGAGTAATTGCTTCTCCTACTCCTCATTGAGCTGGGACAAAATGATCACCGGTTTTTCTTGCTGAGAGTCAAGAAAAGCATACTTGAGTATAGATGGAAGAGGCTTGAGGTCCTCTGTTGGCTCGTACAAAGGTAGCTCCTTAAAATCAGCTTCCTCGTTGATTGTCATGACTTCTTTGATGCAAGTCTCAATGTCTTGGTCATAAAAAAGGTCGATGGCGCCCAAATCTTTGAAATCTTGTGACGAGTACTTCATTAGCTTGTTGATGTTAACCTTCACCATGTGCTCTCCCACCTTAAGAATTACTGCTCTTTTCCCCCAATCAGTGACAGCTTTTGCAGTAGGTAAGAAAGTCTTCCTAGGATAATTGGGGCTTGACTAAGCTCCTTAGTGATCTTCATATATACTAATAGGAAGTCTACAGGAAAATAACAGCCTTCAATTCTCACAATCACATCTTCTACTATGCCATGAGGATTCCTCACCGATCCGTCCGCTAAACATAACTCTATAAGGAAAGGCTGCAACTCCCCTACATGATGACGGTCAAATACTGCTTTAGGGAGGATATTGATACTAGCTCCGGTATCTAACAAGGATCTAATAAAAGTCATTCCTCCAATTTCACTTGTAATCATGGGCGCTCTGGGATCTCTCTTTTTAATCGTAAAATAATTCATCGTAATTGAACTAATATTCTCACTCAATTGGATCCTCTTAGGGCTTCTATGGGTTATGCATATTGATAACATGCAATCTTAACATGATAAAACATGATTATTAATGCAAAATAAGGCATAAAATATTTCATTTATATACATGTTATCATACTTTGAGTGCATTTCTATCATTCTATGTAATTTTATGTTATAATCTCAAAATGCGTTAATTTAGGGTTAATTATGATGAATTAAAGATTAAAGATTTCATAACCTATCTTTACTTGAGATTATAAGTGGTTTTTAAAGTTAAATAATAGGAGAAATCATTTTTATGAACATTCATTTAATTTTCTAAAGTTAAAATCTTAAAGAAATGAATGTATTTTTCAAATAAGAATTAAATCTCTTGTTATTTAAATAATTTGACTTTTTAGAATGATAGATAATTAAATTTCAGATCAAATGAAAGAAATTTGGATTAATTTGGATTTGTATTTTGAAAGTTATGGATTTTACAATTTTTAGGATTTTTTTGGATTTTCTATGAATTTATTTTCGATTTTTATTGATTAAAATAATTAAAAATAAGGCAAAAAGCGTTTTAATTCGGCGCGGGGCCACGTGGATGCGACGTGGCACTCTGGGCCACGTGGCAGCGCCACGCGGTCCCGCGCAGCGCCTACGAGACGCATTACACATATATAGTATTTATTTATTATCGTATATATAAAGGGTCTTCAGCCTTCCTTATATAGGAAGGGTCTTCAGCCTTCAGCATTACGCATTACACACGTCTTTAATATGCAGGTGACGTGGCGCGATGAGGAGCGCCGGATCGAGCGAGGCGCGGAAGACGGCGCATTGATTGCGTGCGCCCGCGGTCCACCAGCGATGATCAAGACGCGTGCTTCAATTGGAGCGTTATAACGGCTGCGATTAATCGACGCGGATTGCATCTCAGCCGTTGGATCGCGATCCAGGGAGCGAAATGGTGTGCGTTTTATAACGCATCTCAAGCGACGCATCTGGACCCTCCATTTCAGATCCGGCGATCGCGACATTTTCTGAAACGATCCACCGTGGACGTTTCATCGTAACCGTTGATCAAAACGATCGGACGGTTACGATCAAAAACCCTTTAAATAGACTTGTTCTTCGTCATTGTAAGCATTCGAGTTGCGTTTCAATGTAATTGAGCTATCTAGACACCATTCCTCTCATTTCTCTTGATTCCATCCTCTTCCTCTCTCATTTCCGCATCCACGGAGGGGTTAAAATCAAGATTTGGTTGAGAATCAAAGGAGAAATCGCAGCTTGAATCCACCGATCGCGTTCTTCGTGTTCTTCGTGATTAAGAGGCTCAATCGCCGCGATTTGATCGCAATTGGGGATTAGTGGGAGCGGTTTTTGCTTCCTAATCTGTCATTTAGATTTAATTTCTGTTTAGATTAAGATTTAAGATTTAATTTCATCAAATTTAGCTCAAAATCACGATTTTTACGTTCCGAAATTTCTCTCCACTTCAATTTTCGATTTCTCCGTGAAATCAAGTCCAAATTCGATGATTCTTGATTCCGTGTACTCGTTTTGAAGTTATCTTTCTAAATCCACCATTTTCCCTAATTTCTCACCTCAATTCATCATCCAATTTGATCAATTTCCAAAAGATATCTCGAAAATACCATAATTCCCTGTGGATTCGACCCTTATTTACTATTATGCCACTCAATTCGTTATAAATTCCCAAAATTGGTTAGTTCGGAATAATTTTTGACGCGATACCGCGTGAAATCGACGACCTCGCGGTCTTGTCTCGTCACATATGCCTTTAAGAAATTTAGCATAAGAAGGTATATGCTTAATAGCATCTACTAAAGGGATGGTAATGGTCACCTTTTGAAAGGCTTCTAATATGTGATCGTCAAATTCACTAACCTTAGCTTTAGGCTTGCTCAATGCTTGAGGGTAAGGTATTGGTGGTTTGTATGTATCGGGGTTTGGTTCTGCTCGCACCCGTTCTTCCTCATCCTCCGAATTACTGTCTTGCTCTACTACGACTGTCGGTGTTTCTTCATCTATCGAGCTCTTGTGTAAAGGATGATCCTTATAAGGATCAGGTAAGTCTTTGCCGCTTGATAACACATAAATTTACGACCTTTAATTCTGAATTTTTCATATACATTGGGCTTAAAATGAATATATTTATGTGTTTTTATAATTAAAATTTCTTAATTTGGCTTTATTATGATTTTATGGTATTTCCTGAACTTTATAATATTTGGATATCTCTCTTAGATTATAAATGAGCAATGAAATGAATTTTTATAGCAAAATATATTTTTTTTGTTTGGATTTATAAGTGATTTAAATGAATTTTCATGGCTTATTTCCAATTAATCTAATGATTCTTGCATAATTATGGGCGTCAGGGGCATATCTACAAATCTCAGTTTTGAAAGGTAAGTCAGATAGACGCTACCAGATCGCGACACGTGTTGCAATCTGGTAGCAGCGTTGTTAGAGTGATTTTCCCTTGATTTTATTTTTTATTATTATTATAATCATCACGGTTTTTTTTGTCATTTACTTACCGTGCAGATGACGTGGCGAGTAGCCGTAATAGTTGACTTTAAGGGAGAACGGGAGAGCAACGTGGCGCTCTCTCATTCGTTCGATTAGCCTTGCGGTTCTTGTCGTTTAGCCCTGCATTTTGTCGTTTTCTCTTTTATTTTTACTTAGGGGCGTTGTCGTTTTCTTGCTTTCGTTTCATCGTTTTATTCATTTAGTTTCTTTTGTCGTTTTCTCGAATCAATTTCGTCGTTTTCTTTTTATTTCGTTTTGTCGTTTTCTTTTCCGCCGTCATTTTTGACAGTAATGAGGAATGAGAGAGCGACGTGTCGCTCCCTCATTCGCCGTAAAACAGAATCGCGATCTCTCGCCTGAAATTTCGTATTAAAATATTAAATCGACTTTTACTTACCTGCGTAGGCGAGGCGCGCCGTCATCTTTGACCGTGAAGCACGAATAAGAGAGCGATGTGGCATCATCTTATTCGCGCTAAGTAAGGAATTTGCGGCGAAAGTGAATCGCCGCAGATTCCTTCACTTACCTTTTTTGTGATTTAGTTAAGAATTAATTACCTTTCAGGTGACGTGGCAGAAATCCAAGGGCCGGCGTGTTGATAACGTGGCGCGATCACGGACACCCATTGATTTAGGGCTGCTGACGCAAGCAAACACCGAATCAACGGCCAGAAATGATCGGGGACGAAACGTTGATATCTCCTAATCTGACCGTCTGATTGGGCTGAAATTTTGATGACGCGCTCATCTCATCGTGCTCTTCCCATATATACAGTTGAGATCTCTGTCGGACTGCCAACACTCTCGAAAATCAATCTCGACCATCGGATTGGGAGGAAGCCCTAACTCCTAAAAGTTCTCCTCCTCCACTCCGAGTTCTCTTGTCTTTTGGCTCTCTCTTGACACAGGGTCACCAGCAGGAAAGGGGGAGAAGCTTAGGCCCAAGCTAGGCATCATTGGATGCTTGAGTTTGTTCTGGAGAAGGAGGACAAGAGGAGATCGTCGTCGTAGCGAATCAAGCACCACCCGGCCTAGGATTGGCATCAACACGGGGTTTGTGGGAAGATTCTGAGGAGGGATTCTCTTGTAAGCCTTTTCCATGGATAATGTAGGACCTTTTCTTCTATTTTAATTGTAGGTTATTGCATTTGCTTCACAAATCATACCTAGACCATATCATCTATCTCCATACGATTTCACCTCTCTTATCTCCCCCTCATTTCTCTTTTCTCACCTTCAATCAATCTCCACCCTTCCAATTCTAATATCTTTTCCTCTAATTAGTACTACAGAAACATAATCTCACCAATTACATCCATTACCTCTATATAATTAACCTTCTGACTTCTAATATCCTCCACTATAGGAATTCATCCCTTCTTCTACTTTCGTCTCAACCCTCATTACCTAGATTCCCTGAGGATCGACCCTTGCTTACTACTGTCATAAGTGAGAAATTATAAATGTATTGCATGAATTAGAACACACAACAACGATACAATCAACCGAGTTTTAGTTCATCACCGCTCCTTAGGCTCAATATCGCTAATGCAGTCTCCACCGCCTCCTCATCAACATGAACATGACTCAAGTTATGCATTTGACTCGATGAGGCCCCTTGATTCCTCGGGTTGATGGTGGCATGCGATGGTAATTGGTCAGAAAAAGAAACCTGCTTACCCTTCTTATTGTCAGTTGAGGTAGGGATGTTTGTCTTAATGAAAACATGTATCGCATCGACGCGCGAGTTCATTCTGTTCATTTGCTCCATCAACTAAGAGATCGCACCCAGAATCAGATCTGCAGATGGTGCGGTCGACTGTGGAGCTTGATTGTACGATTGCTGTGGCGGGATATACGTCGACTGTCTTGTATTCGCGTAGGGTTGCGGTTGCGAATTTTTTTGCTGACCAGCGTTGTAAGATGGAGGATACGCTTGATCGGTGTTCCTCCTAAATCATTGCTGCTGCATAGGATTGTTATAAACAGGGTTATTAAAATAGTTTGGGTATGTACCTTGATAATTCGGTCTTTCCTGTTGATTCGGTCCTCCTGGTGGGCCTTGTCTATACATCCCTTGCCCTTGAATTGCCATAATCAGACAATCCATCTCGACATGATCGAGGCGTGAGCAATGGGCGCATGGCAACGCTTCTTGTAGAGCTATGGGTGCAAGTCCTTTAGATCCGTTGCGGATGTGTAACCGATCTACTAGAAGATTCTGGACCTCCACCATCTTATCGATCTTCTCTAGGAGCGTGCACGTCTCTACTGTCTTTGCGTCGATTAATCCTCCTTTCGGCGTTGCACCTCTTCCGAATGGTTTTGCCGCATTGTGGTGGCTGTTTTCCGCTACAGTCTCGATCAATTCCATTGCTTCGTCTTCAAACTTGCTCATGAAGGTGCCGCCGCTAGCTGCATCTAAAAAATATATATCTTGCAGGCCTAACCATCATAAAATATATGTGTAAGCTCATGGTTAGATACTCCATGGTGAGGACACTCCCTAGTGGGGTCTCTAAGTCTCTCCCAAGCTTCATAAAATATTTCACTCGGTCTTTCGGTAAACTCACGAATAGCCTTCCTAACAGAGGTGGTCTTTCACACGTGTCACATGCCTGTGTGTCCGCGCTTCGCCACGTGCCGGCGCTCTGCCACATCAGCGCGCGGTAAATTAAAACCCTTTTTTTAATTCTTTTTAATTAATTTAAAACCAAAAATATGGTTAAATAAATTCAGAAAAATTCCAGAAAATTCCTAAAAATTAGAAAAATCATAACTTTCAAAATACAACTCCAAATTAATTCAAATTTATTTTGTTGGATCAGAAATTGAATAATCTATCATTATAAAAAGTCAAAATATTAAAATAGTAAGAGAATAAATTTTAATTAAATAAATACATTCATGTATTTTCTAGAATAACTTTATAAATATACATGAATGTTAATAAGCATCATTTCTCTTATCATTTAATCATGAAAACATACTTATGATCTCAAATATAATTAGGATTAAAGTCATAATGTTTAATTATACATAATTATCAATAAAAGGATGTATTTTTAGATCATAACATGAACTTATGTAAAATGATAGAAATATACTTAAAATATGATAACATGCATACAATTAGAACAATTAATGCTTTTATTTCCATTAATAATCATGTAAATTCATGTATAAAATGCATGTTATCAACAACCTAAATTAGATTTCCATAAATAGTTTTCTAGTTTTCTAAAAATTTACATTGTTGCTCTTAAATCTTTAATGACCTTGAGGTTCATCATCAATACAATTGCCTATTACTATATTTTAACAACATGACACATCATTCTAAAATGATCAATCTTCACATCAGATCACATTCATTTATTTCCTCTCTTGGACGTCCACAAAATGAAAAAATTCAATGTTAAACATTGTCATTTAAAATTTTTTCCATCATTCCTATGCCCCAAAAGCTCACTTTTATCTTGTGATTAATATATATCAATGGGTTATGCTCTCATTTTACCCGTGTTGTCACTTATATATCTTAATCATTATCCTGATAAGTAGTATTATCTTGATCATTAGATCTGCGCATTATGTTCATGTGCCTAATTGTTGACATACTAATGCCTGCAGACAAGCAATGGAGAGAACTACCAATGGAGTATAGACAACCTTCACTTGTCCTTGGATGGATCTTGATATCTCTCATCTCACTCTTTGAATACAAGAAAGAGAAGACAAGATAAAGAATAAATTGTTCTAAATCTTTGTTTCAAGGATGCCTAAACTCTAACTGCTAAGGTGAAAACTGGTAGGACTCCCATAATTACCTATTATCGTCGGAAGCATAGGCGCTTAAATGGGGGAAGTTAACAGGTGCACCGGAAGGGTCTACCATTGACAGCTGTCAGGAAAGAGTGGGAAAGACCACAGTCTTTGAAGCTGAGGCGTTGGGGAATAAAAGGGGGAGGACGGTTATTTTCGAGGACATCTTTTTGCTTGGGGATAGGGGAAAAGATCGTGAGGTTGATGACGGAAGGGATTGGTGGCGCCACAGATCAGGTCAGGGAACCAGAACGGTTCCATCTGTGAACGTCTCTATTTCGGTTGCAGTAGCTGTCACGGGGGAATTCGCCGGAGGTTCTTAGGGATTTATTCCCATAGAATTCCTGCCTATCCAGAGTGCTATTTCCGGCATCAAGAATCTGGAATTCTTTTAGTTTGTTGATAGGACAATTATACTTTCCTATATTCAATAAATCAGAGTGTTCTTCCAAAAACCAATAAAAATGACAGTCGGGCCTTCATAAATGGACTTGCCTTGTGAGACTAGTTCTTTTGAAGACTCTCATCACTCCCCTTTTGAAGACCCCCATCTAGAGTCTGTTGTCATAAGCACAGAGTCCACTGCATAATTTCTTCATTTCTCCACTGAAGTTAGCATTATCCCTTCTTTTATTCATACTCTCTTTGCATTATTTTCTCCGTCTTTTGAACATGCATATGAATTGTCAGATTTTCAACTATTCCTCTCAGAGAGAATTCTATCCATAGACATTCCAATTGATCAACAAACAGACATAACGATTGCTTTATTCTAAAGGCAGTTACAAAACCACTTCATAAAGTACATTGAAAGCTAAATTACAGACTGCTCGTACAGATTTCACAAGGGCCTGAGAAGTATGATGAATCAAAACTAATATTTAATCAGATCAAAATTGAGAGAAAATTAAGATCTTCAGCACTCTTCACTCGTCTGTCACGCATCCTCTTGATGCAGTTTGCACATTCTTTATGTACTGTTAACGCATTATGAACAAATGACGAGTAAGTTTTCATTATGAAATGAAGAGGGTGAAATTAGGGATATCACTTCAGAGAGATTGGAACTGACCTTAAAGAGCACACCCCTAGAGGCCTTGTAAGGGGGCACCTTCCACTTGCTCTTCCTCTGCGCAAGCTCTTCGCTGGTCAAATCAACATCTATCCTTCTTTTCAGGATATCAATCGTTATCATGTCCCCATTCTCAACCAATCCGATTGGCCCACCTTCCTGGATGAAATTAAAAAAATTGTAGGAAAATGAAATAGAACACGGGTAAATCGCAGTGGCCACAAAAGTAGACAAAACCTGTGCCTCTGGGCACACATGGCCAACAACGTATCCATGTGATCCACCAGAAAACCTGCCGTCAGTGAGCAATGCAACTTCCTGACAGTTCGAAAAATTTTAATAAATAATTTTCAGCCTAAATATAAAAATCAATCCCCCTGAAAGTTTGAAAGCCAACCTTTCCAAGACCAGCACCCATAATTGCACTTGTCGGCGACAACATCTCCGGCATGCCTGGACCGCCCTTTGGGCCTTCACCTCTAATAACCACAACTTTGCCCTACCAAGGTACAAAAAGTAATCAAATAAAAACAAATAGTGTGATTAAGTTCATTAGGGATAGATATTCTGCTGACGAGAGACCTTGAAGCTCATCGAATTCTCAGCAATGGCGGCCATCATTGATTCCTCGCCCTCAAATACAAGGGCTGGACCTGCGTTTTCCACCCAATAAATTAAATGTTTAACGTTGAATTTAAAGTTAGAAATTAATGTACATACCAGAGAAAAATAGCCCTTCCTTGCCAGTAATCTTGGCCACAGAGCCTTCTGGGGCAAGATTCCCATACAAAATCTGAATGTGGCCTGTTTCTTTTATGGGCTTGTCCAGTGGCATAATTACTTGCTGTGAAAAAATTTCAACAATCGACTCAGAATTTATAAGGAAAAATTGGATAGAGAAAAAGACTACAGCATATCACTTAAGAGAATAGGGAGCCATATTTATAGAAAGAATAAAACGTAGTACAACAGGATTACAGAGTGTTAGTGCACTAAGGCCAATTATACAAGTTCATCCTCAAGTGTAACGATTTTTTCTTAAAAAAAGTCATAAATGATAGTACCTGGCCTTCTGACAGGGCAGGGAATAGCTCAGCATTTTCGGCAAGTGTCTTTCCTGTAACTGAAAATGAGAAAAACACGACACAATAAATTGACAAGATACCACCCATAAACTAGAGGTCTACGCTTGATAGCAGCTACTAGATTAGAGAGAGCATGTTAAGGAAGGAAGGAGGGCCTTCACCAAACATCAGAGGATCACAGTAATGTTGCCCTCTGCCTTGATTTTCTACAATCTTTTTGTCTCTTGCGTCTGGTCTTTTTCCCAAACCCTTCTTTCATCCAGAAGTCCATGACCATTTGTTTACCCCTCTCCTCTTTCTCTACTTATCTCTCCCTCCCTCCTCCCTTCCCCCTATTTCTTCTACTTATTTGTCTGAAGTTACTCAAATTACATTGAACTGATTCTTTGAAATACCTTTCTTTTAAAAAAGATTCTTAGAAATACTTTTGAAGTCAATGTGCTTCTAAGGACTGATGCCAATATCACGACACCAAAAATCCCTGATTCTGTCATATACCTGTCAGGCAGTCGCCATCCAAAAGTCCATGCTCCAAGAGGTACCGAATCACAGCAGGCGTTCCACCAATCTACCGACGAATAAGAATTCACAGTCATTAAAAAATATTCAATAGAAATTAATTTGGGACAGCATTTATCTGATAACTGAGTTTTGGATCTTTCAAAGGGAGTAAGCCAATGTTAAATAGAGTAGAAGAATCTCATGGTGAATTGAACCTTGTAATACACTTATATTAATTTTTAATTTTCCGCGTAAGTTATGCCTTCATGAGACTCAACAATGAGTTCCTGGATCCAAGTAAGATTTTTATATCACTAAAGCTTATTCGGGTTATCTGCAAGTAGTATTTAAACCGGACCCTTGGAAATGCTAGAAGTTATTTATTTGAAATAACCTTGTGAACATCTTCCATCACATATTTGCCACTGGGTTTGAGATCTGCCAGGAAGGGAACTTGATCGCTGACTTTCTGGAAGTCATCAAGAGTCAAGTCAAGACCAACCGACCTGTGCAAGATTTCTATAAGTCATTTCTCTACAAAAACCCAGTTCAATCAGATTAGTGAATCTGGCAATGTTTCAATCACTAACCTCGCAATAGCAATCAAATGTAAAACAGCATTAGTGGAGCCACCCAGGGCCATCACAATAACCATTGCATTTCGCAATGACTTTGGTGTGATGATATCCCGTGGCTTTAGATCCATCTTTATAAGATCCAAAAGGTACTTTCCAGCTAATCGGCATTCATCAAGCTTCAGTGGATCTTCAGCAGGTGTTGAAGAGCTTCAGAGGTAAAATGAACGCTAGCTTTAGCCCATTTCTCAAATAAGAATAAACACAATTAACCTGATGAGATAATTAAACAAGGAATAAACCTGACTGACATTGTTGAGTCATTGCAAATTGATATTCATAAATCTTCTCAATTGAGAGTCGTTATAATTAGATCTCTTTCGGAGAGATTGAAAATTCAAATAATGTACCAATAGACTCAGAGACATCTTAAAACGGTGTAAAAAAAATAGAATGCTAGCGTTCAAAACCTGTAAGGAAGTGACATGCCCAATGTCTCAATTGCCGAGGCCATGGTGTTGGCAGTATACATGCCACCACAGGCGCCTGCTCCAGGACAAGAGTTACGAAGAACATTTATCCTCTGATCATCACTAATTGCACCGGTAACATACTCCCCATAACACTAAAATACAAATACAGGGGAAAACAATAGGTCATTTTATACAGCCATCGCAGACATCTGACATATAGCCAAAAAAGTGAGCAATAGGTCTGTCAATAGCTATCAAGAAACGACACTAAATCAACTAAAAACTACATTTCAAAGAAAATTGAGAATGCAGGCATGAAAACCAGGCAAAATAATCGTTATCCAAGAGACATAAGCACACCTGAAATGCAGAGACGATATCATATGAATTTCCCTGAAAGTATCCTGGCTGCATCCAAACAGATAGCCGTCAAATACTGAAGAGCACCCGTCATAGCCAGGTCAGTGAAAGATGAAGTCGATGAAGCAGTTTAAGATGCACTACGGTTTTTCTTGAGTTTACTAGAAAGGACATTTCGCATCAACAAGATCTTGTGGTGCTGTGCGTGGCTTGTCAGATGCCATGGGAGGCGACAGAAAGGACAACTGCCCAGACATTGACTATTTAACAGAGCCACAACCATTCTTTTTTGGGATATCTCACTCTTCCTTTGATCTCTCTCTATCTCTCTTGATATCTCCCTTCATCAAGTTTTTCCCTTTTTTGGTGTATTTTCAGGGCATCAGCTCTTTGCTCACAAAATCTCTCTCTTATGATGCATAATGCAACTTACAAAAAAAATTCTCAAAGATACTCAGAAAAACAGGTGTAATAATTCAAGGGTCCAGAGAGAGTGGAAGTTGTAGAATCCACAAAGCACGACCGACAACTGGCCCTCAGCAGAGAAAGGGAGGACAGTGATAGGGTAACTACCAGGATCAGGGAGAAACTATGATAATACACTTCTAGGAGAACTAGGCACTAAGCAATGACTTCTTTGCTGGTGAATCTCCATTGACAGTGTATTAATATGACATTCTGTTAAACTAATATTTCTAGTCTCTCTCCTCATCTACTCTATTCCACATGTACAATTGGGCCATGTATTATAAATGGGCCCAATCCCTTTCTTCTAACCGTTTCCCCTGAGTTAGCCGTTGGGGCAACGGTTATATGACCGTTGCCCCCAACGGCTATCTTGGGCAGGCCTTTGCCTATAAAGCAAGGTCTCCCCAACCCGATATGTTTGTCTGTCTTCCCCCATTTTCTTTCTTAATAGGGTTCAATAAAATCTCCTCATTTTCTCATTTTGTCTCTAAGGTCCCATTTGCTCTATCTGTTTCCAAAAGTCAGAATTCTCTTCAGTCTTTACATGGTATCAGAGCAGGCGATTTCGGCTTCCGCTGGCGATTTCGTCTTCGGCTTCCCAAGCGTTTCGCCATCTGTTGAATCAAGATTATTGTAACCACAATCATCATATATGGGGAAGAAAGCCTCCTCCAAGAAAGTCTCCAAGAAGGCCAAAGCTCCTTCTTACAGTTCTGAAGAAGAATCCTCAGTGGATGAAGTTCCTCATATCTATGACTATACTAAGAACAGACTGGTCATACCAGATCTGGATCTCAAGTATAATGGTACAAACGGATATAGTTGGATGAAGTTGACAGAAAGGTCCCTGGTCGCTGCTTTCATGGGTGATCATCTTACTGATAATTCACCACCTACAGACAAGCTCAGATTGAAGCTTTGGCGGGCAGAAGAAGCCTACATCACCAACTGGATGGTGAGGAATATGGAGGTAGAGCAAAGGAATCAGTATTATCTAATGGATGTGGTTGCAGATATATGGAGGGAAATCCGCAAGTCCTGCGCCGAAATGCAAAATGATTGGAGGGTTTATGACCTCCTTCTTCAAGTAAAGTTCATCCGGCAGAAGGAATTATCAGTGGCCCCCTATGCATCTCATCTGAAGGCGATATGGAGGGAAATCGATCAACTATGGCCAGTCTCAATTCAGAATACTGAGTACTGGCAGAGGGAGACTAAGGTAAGAACACTAACCTTTCTTATGGGCTTAAATTCGGAATATGAAAGCCTCCGAGCCCAGCTAATCCATCGGGAAAAATTCCCTACATTGGAGGAAGCAATCTCAGAGGCAACAAGTGCCGACTGCAGGAAGAAAATCAAGACACCAGAAGGCCTGCCCTCTGTCTCAGTAGCACATGCTGTTAAGAAAGAGGAACCAAAAGAGAAGGTACATTCATCTAAACATGTATCTAAGGAAACAAATGACACAGAACCCGTAGTCTGTGCCTACTGCACCAAGCCCGGACATCATATTAAAGAATGCCGGAAGCTGGCATGGAAGGAGGACCTCAAGAAGAAAGGGTTATGGAACCCAGGAGCAAAGAAGAAAGCTTATGTTGCATCCTCCAGCAATCAAGAAGAAGAAGTATCAAAGAAAGAAAATGGTGATGTCCAAAAGCTTATAGCTGAAGAAGTTGAGAAAGTGCTCAAGAAATTTAGTTCTTCATCTCTCGCCCAATCAGGTAAGTACAAACATATGAGTATCGCATTTACTACATATGAAAATTTGCAACCAGAATTACATGAATGGATATTAGATTCTGGAGCCACAGATCACATGTCACCTGATAAAGCATGCTTTGAGGAATATAAAATGATAAATGATAGTCATCTTGTTTTTACTGCCAATGGTGGAATCCTAAAAGTGGCAGGAATTGGGAAAATAAGGATCAAAGAAGTTCTACTACAAAATGTTCTTCATGTACCAGGACTTAAAGCTAACTTGTTGTCACTACAACGACTAGTAGACGACACAGGTTGGAGATTTATATTTGACTCATCTTATTGTTTCTTGTATGAAAAGGAAACCGGACAGAAGACTTTATCTGCTAGAAGGAAAAGAGGACTCTTGCTAGTGGACGGACTGGAAGGACAGAGGACTCTGAAGATGGTCCTCAACACTCAGTCAAAAGACAGTATTTCCTTACTTCACAGGAGACTAGGACACCCCTCCTTCCATCTTCTTAAACAAGTGTACCCTGATTTGTTTAAAAATTTCGATATTCAAAGTTTGGTTTGTGATTCCTGTCAATTTGCCAAGCATAGAAGATCTCAGTTTCCAAAAACGGATCATAGGAAGAATCTCCCATTTGATATGGTTCATAGTGAAGTTTGGGGTCCTTGCTTTATTCCAAGAAGATCACATCATAAATGGTTTATAATCTTTGTGGATGATTATTCAAGATATTCGTGGATCTACCTACTTAAAAACAAATCTGAAGTCCCATCCGTGATCGTCAGGTTTATTGAGTTGATCTATAATCAGTTTGATAAAAGGATCAGATCATTTCGATCTGACAATGCAAGGGAATACTTCAGTTCTGAAGTTAATCAATACATGAATGATCATGGAATTGTCCATGAATCTTCGTGTGTTAACACTCCTCAGCAAAATGGACTTGCTGAGAGAAAGATTGGGCATATTATATCTTCAGCCAGATCTCTGTTATTTCAAGGAAATTGCCCAAAGACCTATTGGAGCGATGCTGTAGCCACTGCTGTGCATCTCATCAATCGAATGCCATCCAGAACATTGTCTTTACGATCACCTATCGATCTATTAGCCTCAAGTCACCCAGAATTATCACTTAGCACAAATCTGTTTGCCAAAGTATTTGGATGTGTAGCCTATGTTCATTCCCATCTTGCAGGAAAATTGGACCCTAGAGCGATCAAGTGCATCTTTGTGGGGTATTCATCTACTCAGAAAGGGTATGTGTGTTACCATCCTCTTACGAAGAAAACGTTGTTACTGCAGATGTTAAGTTCGATGAATATAACATGTTCTATAATGAGGGACATCGATCTGAAGATTATTTGGAAGTAAATGAAACAGACACAGATATGGCTAGTCTGGAACTTCATCCATCTGAAATTTCCTCTCCAGCTATGGATCTAGTAGACACGGCTGGGGACAATCCGGAGTTAGAAAAAGAAACTACCCAAATGGAGGACGAGGAAGATATTCAAGCAGAGGAAGATATTTCAGCACCAACTAATCAAGGTTGGTCTATTGCCGTTAGCAAGGGTACTCGGGAATGTCGCAGTCAGAAATTATATCCTATATGCAATTATGTCTCTTATGATCGTCTCTCCTCAGGTTACAGAAAGATTGTTCAAGCACTATTGACCACTGTAATTCCAAGAAATGTCCAAGATGCTATGTCTCAAGTCGAATGGAAGACTGCTATGGATGAAGAAATGTTGGCATTAAGGAAGAACAGTACATGGGATATGGGTCCACTCCCAGAAGGAAAAAAATTGGTTGGTAGCAGATGGGTATATACAATCAAACATAATTCAGATGGTTCTGTTGCAAGGTACAAAGCTCGACTGGTTGCCAGAGGATACACCCAGTCTTATGGAATAGATTACCATGAGACATTCGCTCCAGTCGCCAAGCTGAATACAGTAAGATTAGTAATTGCTCTTGCATCCATGCATCAATGGGATCTCTCGCAATTTGATGTTAAAAACGCATTTCTACATGGAGAGTTGGAAGAAGAGGTATATATGGCTCCTCCCCCAGGTTATCAATTGCATGAGAACTCATCATATGTGTGTCATTTGAAGAAATCTCTTTATGGATTAAAGCAATCCCCAAGAGCATGGTTTGAAAAATTTTCATCCACTCTTATATCAGCTGGATATTCACAAAGTGAGGGTGATCATACCCTATTCTTCAAACATGGTCAAGACTCCAAACTGGCTATTTTAATCGTCTATGTTGATGATATTATAGTTACTGGCGACGATGTAAAGGAAATTGGAAACCTAAAACGTCATCTGACCAGCAACTTTGATATCAAATCTTTAGGCCAACTCACCTATTTCCTTGGGATTGAAGTAGCCTACTCCAGAGCTGGTGTTGTCCTATCTCAACACAAGTACATCTTGGATCTACTAAAGGATACAGGAAAATTGGATTGTAAGCCAGTTAGTACTCCAGTGGATACAAATGTCAAACTTCAGGCCAAGCAGAGTGACAAGGATGACCCAATCAATAAGCCATCATTTCAGAGATTGATTGGCAGATTACTCTATCTAAACCACACAAGGCCAGATATATCCTTTGCTGTGAATTCTTTAAGTCAGTATATGTCAGACCCACGACAGTCTCATCAGACAGCAGCCGACCGTATCCTATCCTATTTGAAAGGAACAATTGGGACAGGTCTTCTATTTCATGCAGGGGGAGATCCTACAATTAAAATTTTCACGGACTCAGATTATGCCAGCTCCCTCGATGACAGTCGATCTACATCTGGGTATTGCAGTTTTTTGGGAAAAAGTTTGATCACTTGGCGTAGCAAGAAATAGAGGGAAGTCTCCTTATCAAGTGCTGAAGCGGAACTCGAGCTTTAAAGAAAGGTG